>JBBPDA010000081.1:30687918-30699849 GCA_037974385.1 Arnoldichthys spilopterus
ACACATTATAAAAACAAATAATAAAGAAAATACATAGTTTTTACGGTATGTTTATATTACCAGGGGTGAAGTGGAACAAATACAATTTTTTGTAAAAAAAAAGTCAGATCTGATGTTTTCACTCTTAAAATCTTCCTCTCACGTGTCACATTTACGAAATCGATTCTCAGCAAATACAGTACAACATGCAAGGTATATATTACATATATCACATGCTTACATATATTCATTATAAAAACCCACAAAAATAAGGGTAAATAGATATATATAAGATTTTAAGAGTAAAAACATCAGATCTGACTCACATAAATGCAAAAACAATTGTATTTGTGCCGCTTCAACCCTGTTAATATAAACATACCCTAAAAAATATGTCTGAACCTTTTTTATTTCATTTTTATTTTGTTTTACCATTATAAACAGTACATATTCATACTCAGAAGACATGTGTAGTATCACTGGGGCTTGTAGATAGTAAAATAAAATGGGAACAAAAACACTGTACGCATCACAATCCCTGGTTCCTGTCACCAGCACCGTCAGGAAATTTCTCTACAAGGTACCACTTTATATATAAAAAATGCACTTATGAAAACACTGAAAACTTGAATGAATGCACCCAGAAAGGATGCAGTTTTTTCATTCTCTCCAGAGATTGTTGTAGAAGTAGTTTGGACAAGCCCCTCAGTTCCTAAGCTCCTGATGCCTTATTATAGATTGTGGGCCCACAATAATTTCCCAAGGTACTAAGTTGAATCCATACCATGTGTGAACATTTGATTCACTATTGTAGGACCTATCATAGGTTTACACAGATATAATACCCAACCCATGGTTTAAACACCCGACCTGGCCCAACTGATACTGCTAAACATGGTGGGCAGCGGTGGCCTAGTAGTTAGGACCTTGCCCCTGTGAATAGAAAGTCGCAGGTTCAAATCCCGACCCGAGTACCACTGAGGTTCTCTTAAGCAAGGTTCCGTCCCACTACACTGCTCCCCAGGCACTTCTCATAGCTGCTCTTTGGTTCACGTGTGTACATGTGATGGGTTACATGCAGAGGTCACATTTTGTTGTGTTTTTTGTGTGATAAAACAAAGTTAGTTAAATAGCCAATCACCTGGAATTCAAGGTGTCAGGGAAGTCTAAACCAAATAAAATGTGAATAAATTAATGGATATTATGGAGGGGAAAATTATTTTTACAATTTTTCCCAATTTTCTGCCAGATTTAGTCCTCCTAATTCCACTCACTAGCTAGGACTTCGCCTGGTGGTTAGGACACTGCCCTTGTGAACTGAAGGTCGCAGGTTCAAGTCCCAGCATGGGCACCATTGAGGTTCCCTTGAGCAAAGTACCGTCCCGCTACACTGCCCCCCGCTAGTTAAATTTAAATGCAGAGGTCACATTTCGCTGTGCTGCTTGAGTTCACAATGTCAAATATTCACTTTCACTTCACTTACTCTATTATATACCAAGGTTAGCACATGCTTCCGTGAAGTGAACCCCTGCAGTTTTTTTTTAACTGCCTCTGATGCAATAGCATTGGGCAGAGTCATGCCCTTGGTGGAGAACACTGACTTCTGATTCTGTTACTGTACGTCACCTGTCAGATGCTCCCGATGGCTAGCATTGCTCAACGGGGGAGGGGAAGGGACACCAAGAGAAAGTGAAGCCACTTGTGTTCTAATGCACCTGCAGGAAACAAACTCACAGTCTCTCGATTATAGAGCAAATGCTCAACTCAGGAGCCCCATGGGAATTATGAATGTTGATTAAAACTGAGTGATGTTTTGCCCAGATGATCATCCATAACACTATCCAATAGAGTTCTATTTTATTTTTGTTCTCGGGTACAAAGTATGTTTTCTCCATCCTTTATGCCTAAAATCAATAGAAAATGGCTGTTGTTCCTAAAAAAAACTTTGCTTCTGTGCTCAAGACAATGACTTTTTTAATTGACTTTTAATTTACATCTTGAAATAATTTCAAGAACATTCTCCATTCACTTTAAATGCTTAGTAGACTTCCAGAATATTCTGGAACTGTACGAACTGTCCAGAAGTTTCTAGAATTTTCCAGAATTTTCTAGAACTTTCTGGAATCTTTTAGAACTTTTTAGAACCTCCTGGGACTGTCAGGAACAACTATTGTGTAACCTATCATTCTGTATTAATCAGTTCCTCTACTTTTTTCAGGAGAAGCATGCAGACAGGATTATCCAGAATAAACACTATCAGGTACGTAGGACGGGATTGCATAACCCAGAACAGTCACATCAAGAGGTGCAAATAATTGATGTAATGCTGTCACCTTTAACCATGATGTGTAAGCCAAAGGGCGAGCTAATTTCCTGATGAAGAAATTACCTTAATTCACCTCTGCCCTCTACTCTTCTGTCTTTTTCAGGAGGTGATTCGTAGTCTAGTGAAGAGATATGTAGCAGCTATGATCCGCAGTGCAAAGACAAACGAAGGCTTGACGGAGGAAAACTTTAAGGTAAACTTAAAGGTCCCATACCATGAAAAACCCAACGTTCTTTACTTTTTTTTAATTAGGCTTGATGCTGTAGCTTTCACAATATTTTTGCCAAGTTGCTGGTGCTGGTTATTGTTTTAATAATAAATGATGCAGTTGATAGTTTATATGTATTTGTTACATCTTGTTTTACAAAGTTAGGAAGCAATGTTTAAGTCAAGCCTAATGTTGTCTTATACATCCCAGTCTTTCTCTCGGACATAAACTCAGTATTGGCCCAAACCCAAAGCCCACGTACTGGATCGGTGCTCAGTATCAGCCCATACCCAAAGTCCAGGTATCGGATCAGTACTCAGTATCAGCCCAAACCCAAAGCTCAGGTATGAGATTGGTACTCAGTATCGGCCCATACCCAAAGCCCAGGTATGAGATTGGTACTCAGTATCAGCCCATACCCAAAGCTCAGGTATCGGATCGGTACTCAGTATCAGCCCATACCCAAAGCCCAGGTATGAGATTGGTACTCAGTATCAGCCCATACCCAAAGCTCAGGTATCGGATCGGTACTCAGTATCAGCCCAAACCCAAAGCCCAGGTATCGGATCGGTACTTAGTATCGGCTCATACCCAAAGCCCAGTTATCGCATTAGTCTTTAGTAACGGCCCAATGAGCAAGAATTACAGTTAGTACACATATGTACACAAACATAGAATAACTGAATTGAGCATATTGGCCCTATGAATTGACCAATTGTTACTGATACCTGATCCAACTATTTGAGCCAATATTGGACTGATATCCCTCCTGTAGAGCCACCCTGGAATTAAATGACACATTAAACTGACTTCTTCAGACTAATTTTCAGGCTTAACAGGTGCTAAATGCACCCTTTGCACTAACTCCACCCCGTATTTTGCACCCTTTGGGGAAGAATTGGAGAAAAATGTATATTCATTAAGGTAAACAAGCAATCCCCTGCAGTTCCTGTTTGCTGAGAAGCTTGCATGTTTTCATACATGTTTGCACTTGTTTTTACACCTGCAAACCACTGGTAAATCAAGGCCTGAGTGTAATAATTGAACTGAGCTGCATTTGGTGTCATCACACTTAGGAGCTGAAACAGGACATCTCTAGCTTTCGATACGAAGTTATGGACCTGCTGGGGAACCGAAAGCCACCACGACGTACTTACTCTTCAAGCAGTGAGGCCACGCTTCGGGATGAAGCCAGCGACGATGGCGATGCCTCCAACAACCGCTGCCATGGCGATAGTGGCAGCAACAGAGCAAAGGCTTCGTCTGCAGGTTCCCCCTATGGAGTCACCGCTCTCTTTCACTCGCTCTCTGGAATGGAATTCCCCACGTCAACAACAGCAATAAGTACAATGACCAGTGAGGACAGACCAAAGATCAATGGGCTTAGGAAAAACCCCTCGCCCTGCTCTTCCACTTCCTCAGTGACTGCGACCAGGCCTGCGCTTTCGAGAACATGGAGCAGGTTTACACGCTTTTCCGGTTCTAAGAAGAACTCCTTCAGGCGGCTGGGCCTGATGTTCTCCCGCATGGGCAGCCACCTTCCCCAGCCTGCTGGTGTAACTTCTGCCACTTACACTATCTCAGATGGACTGCTACACCCACCAGGAGCCTGGCGTGACCTGGGCATCCCACGCGGCGGCGGCCCAGTCACCCGCAGCGAGAGCAACCTTAACCATGCAGAAATGCCCACCACCAGTGATGGTGACAGCGTTCCTAGTACAACGAACAGACAGGGAACCAACAGGAGGGAAATCCTGTTGACTTTAGGGCCCCTCGCTCCGCCCCCTTCGCTGCACTGTGCTTCCAGTTTCACTGCCTCCAGTTCCCACCTCCTGGACTCGAATGAGGACGTGTTTCAGGGATTAGTCGGACCTTGTGACGGACACACGCCAGACTCCGCCCACCGCGAAGCGGAGCAAGATGACTCGGTGACCACGCAGCTATAGTGTCGCAAGCATGCACTGTGGTGACAGCACTTTAATTTCGACAATAATATTTCATGAGAACCAATTAAGGTGACCTTTCTATTAACAACGAGAAGAGAAAATAAAAACCTTTTTTATTTGAACTGCTGGAAATATTTTTTTAATTTTCAGTGAGATTCAGGCAGAACGAAAGCTGGTGAAGCGCAAAGACTTTTTCAATACGTGTGGCTTGTGGACAAGTGAATACATTTATAGTAAACTGCATTATTCTTATATCAAATATGAATGGCTTGATTACTTTAAAGACTAACAACAGTTTAAGACACTAGAGGGGATGAGAATGTTTCAGCCAGCCGACTTTAAACTGTTAACAATAACTGTGTCAGCAACCCCTGTCCTATCACAGCACTTCTTGCAAGTAATAAAGCACTGAATGTTACTTTATTCGTTGCATCTTTTTACACATACACATACCCACAGTAGGGCCGTTGCAATAACAGGTTTTCTCTACACGGTTATCATGGTCACATGGGTTTCCTCTGGGTGCTCCGGTTTCCTTCCACTGTCCAAAGGCTGCAATAGATTGACTGGATACTATAAATTAGGTGTGAGTGTGTGTGAATGGTTGTCTGTCTATGTGTTGTCCTGTGATGGATTGGCTTTCTGTCCTGGGTGTACCCTGCCTTCGGCCCATAGGCAGCTGGTATTGGCTCCAGCTCCTCTGCAACCTGTGTGTGTCTGTATATACAGTATATATATACATATATATATATATGTGTGTGTGTGTGCGTGTGTGTGTGCGTGTTTGTGTGCCATTTCTCACTGCAGCATAGCCTGCATTAAGGAACAATACTGCCACCTACTTTAGGAGTGTAGATAGATATATAGATATGTTATTGATCCCGAGGGGAATTTTTTGTACCAGTAGCCACCATATACATAAAAAAGTAAACAATGTAACAAAGTAAAGACACATAATACAAAACAATAACTACTATACAGAAAAATAGAAAAAAAATACACAAAATACAAACAACTGTACTGTACAAAATATATAGAAAACTATATAACTATAAGCTATAAAACTTTAACTATAAGATCTTAATAATTACATTATATAAATATTCTGGAAATTCACAAACAATGTAAAGTGAAGATACAATATGTGCATAAGCAGATGTACAGATTCTCAGTATTAATGGTAGTAGTGCAGATAATAATAGTAATAATAATTAATCAAACAACATAATTACTGTTCCAGAGAAAAACACTTTTTGCATCCAACTGATGGGAGTCTGGAGAAGAATGAAGCCAGACTGCACTAAGCATACCGCAGAGGTGTAAATGTCTGTGTTTCACTGTGGTTTTTCTTACAGTGGTGTCAGCAACTTTGTGTTCATTGATGGTTTCATAAAGTGTACATTGGCATTCTGGGTGCAGACCAAAGTCAGCATTATTTATATACTATAAATAGCAAAATGGATTTGGACACGCCCATAAATGTCAGATGTGCACTTCACACATTGCATTAGGTTATCAAAATAAAGCCCAAAGCCTTCCGTGACCAGTTTTGAAGGTATATAATAGTATGAAAAGTCAATGTTGGCTCTCAGCAGTCATAAAGTGGGATCAAAACTAGCAAACAGTTCCCAGAATAACAAATAAAGCAGCTTCGGTAATTGTGAGTACCATTTTAAATGTGAGCCCCATCAATTCATACTTATACTATGTACATACTATGTACATTTCCTCTTAAGAAAATTTCCCCATGCCATCTTATTGGTCATTTCATTAGCTCAAGTGGAGATTGCTCAATTGTTGAGTAGGTCCCTTCATGCTGCTAAAACAGCTGACTGTGAAGCACTGTGTGATCTGACCCCTTTCTATCAGTCACCATTAGCATTTTGTGCAGCTCCTCTTTGGGATCGGACCAGACAGGTTTGCCTTTACTCCCCACATGCATTGGTGAGTCTTGGGTGCCCATGACTCTGTCACCAATTCACCACTTGTCCTTCCTTGGATCATTTTTGGTACTGCAAACCTGGAACACTCCACAAAAGCTGCTGTTTTGGAGATCTAACTCAGCCATATAGCCTTCACAATGCATTCTTTGTCAAAGTGGCTCAGATCTTTAGGCTTGCCCATTTTTTCCTGCTTCCAGCACATCAACGTCAAGAACTGTTCACTTGCTGCCTAATATATCCAATCCCCTGACAGATGCCATTGTAATTACATAACTACAGAGTCAGTGGACTACAGAGTCACTTTACCTGTCAGTGTTGTTAATGTTATGGCTGATCGGTGTCATGTATGCTGTGCTCAAAAACGTGCATCATAAAGTGGGTTTGCCAGTCAATTAGCTCACTGTGGGCTAGCCTAGCCAAGTACAAGTGTGTTCCTATTAGAAAATCCACTCTTCATTGCCCCCTCCTCACTTGTGCTGTAAGTGGCCACTTGTGTGTGTTACGCATTTCTGAGTGGTGAAGTGAGGTCAGTGAGGACATGTTGAAACAAGTCTAAATCCCCTGACACGTATTTTGCCATGCTAGCGCTGTGATAGTGAGCCAAATCAATGCTATAACAGTGCAGGTTCAACAAGCTCCACTCATGTTTTAGTCCATCTTCATCATGGCCTGGTCTTCATGGTAGCATCCTAACTACTGGAACTTCATCTTGATCTGAAACTGATAACTCATAAATCTACATAACAGGGTAGAGGTGGTCCTTTATAGGCACATAATAGATTTTTTCAGGTGTTCTGTGTCAGTTAAGCCTCTAAGCAGAGCATGATTGGCTTTTTATAGCTCTTGGGATCCTAAGGCAAGAGCCATCCTTAGGCCCAACCTGTAATTATCTTCCAGCCTGAAGTGCTTCTTAGCCTTCAGCCTTCATGATACACTAGAGATGGTCCTTCATAGGCACATGACAACAGGTTTTTCATGTGTTTGGTGTCAGTCATGCCTAAATATGCTCTTTGGATCCTAAGGCAGGAGCCATCCTTAGGCCCAGCTTGTGCTTATCCACCAGCCTGGAGTTCTCTTCAGTCTTGCTGAACATTTTGGACTTGTTATTAATATCCAAATCTAAAAAGGTTAGTGAAATTCTTTATTTCCTAATCGCATAAAATGATTATAAATGGTACAGAAATAAACTGCAAGCCACTGCAACTACCCCGATTCTGAATGTTCAGTGCCTGCCAGACTACAGGATTGCTGCTGTGTTGGAAGGGTACTAAAAGAAGAGGTGAGCAAGCAAGTGCCATTAAAAGAAGGGTTTAGAAGAAGCTTCATTTATATCCACTTACTTAACAGGCTATGAAAAAAGCAGCATGCTGTTGTGAGCACATTAAACAAACATTTATCCCTGGTCTGTCTAAGCTTTTCTTGCCACTTTCTAATCTTTCATTATATCTGTCTGTAACATTGGGTGGTTGGCTGGAAGCAGATGCAAAGTTGTGGTATTAAATGAGGTTTTTTTTATGCAGACTAATACTAGGAACACAGACTTAGGAAACACACTATAGAAATATAACAGGATCACATTAACAATTAACAGAACAGACAAGGTGTAACTAAAAGAAATACAACAGAGAACTGACAATGGCTAGGACAAAGATGCAAGACTATAAAGGCAAGGCAAGTTTATTTATATAGCACATTATCATACACAATGGTCATTCAATGGGCTTTACAGAAATGGGGAATAACATAAAAGACAAGAAAAGCATGAAAAGTACAAATTAAAAAAAAGTAAAAATTCCAAGCAATAAATTTAGGCAATAAAGTGCATGATAAAGGAAGAGACTAATTTCCGCCAATACCACGGTGCAGGAGTCCCCGGAGAGCCTTGCCACTTCTGGGGCACCGAGGGCGACGCCAGAGGTCCCTGCCCTCTCTGGATAGACGAGGTCGTCGCTGGAGAGCCCTGCCGTGTCCAGATCGCCGAGGGCGACGCTGACAGACCCATTCCACACTCTGGGGAAGCAGCCAGGCTTCCACGGGATGTTTTGGAACCCACCTGGTTTGTGCCGTGCACCGTGGAGGCCACCAAGCCCTGCTGCCACGCCTTATGGGCCCAGGGCAAGACTTCCCCAGCCTGGGTCCTTGTTCTGCCAGCCCGGGACTTTATTGACAGTGTCTTGTGCTTGTGTTGTGTCACGTGTCCCCTAGCCATGTGCTTCTGTGTTGCGTCTTGTCCTCCTGTGTTAGCCACACCCCTGTCAGCTGCATCTGCTGCCTTCTCTCAGCCAAAACTGTCACAATAAGAACAAATAAAAATAATAAATGAAAATAGAAAATAAAAGAAAGTGTATGATAAAAGTTAAAAATAAAACGAATACAAAGATAAATAGATAAAATAGAATACTAATTAGAAGATTTGGCAAATTAGTCTGTTTTTAGTTGCTTTTTGAAGCTGGCCACAGATCTGATTACCATGGCCAGCTGCTTCCAGCAATGGGCTGCATAATGACTAAACGCCATTTCGTTTGCTTGCAACCCTCCGCACCACTAGCTGAGCATCTCCTGCTGATCTAAGGGATCTTCCAGGCCGGTATTTTTCAAACATTTCCAATAAATATTTCAGGCCCAAACCATTGAGTGACTTATAGACAATGAGTAAGACTTTGAACTCAATTCTGGAACTGATTGGAAGCCAGTTTAAGGTCTTGAGGACTGGAGTAATGTCTCTTTTATTGGTTTCAGTAAGAATTCTTGCAGACAATAGATCTGAGTATCATCTGCATAACTATGATAGGCCACCTTGTGCAGATTGTAGAACCTGGCTAAGGGGAAGCATGTAGAGGCTGAATAGAAGAGGCCCGAGGATGGAGACTACGGCATATTGGATTTCGTTGATTTGTAACTGGTGATCGAGACAAAATATCACCTGCCTTCTAAGATTTGAAGCATCGGAGGACCACTCCAGAGAGCCTGATCCAGTTTTCTAACCTGTCCAGGAGAATATTATGATCGATGGTGTCAAAGGCTGCACTAAGATCTAGTAGCACCAACACAGTTATCTTCCCTGCATCAGTGTTTAGATGAATGTCATTTGCTATCTTTGTAAGAGCTGTTTCAGTGCTGTGATGCTGGTGAAAGCCTGACTGACTGTCATCAAAGCAGACATTTAGGTTTAAGAAGCATTGATCTGGTTGTAAACTACTTTCTCAATCATTTTGCCCAAGAAAGGGAGATAAGAGATTTGAGGCCTATAGTTGTTGAGTACATAAGCATCCAGGCTGTTCTTTTTCAAAAGAGGTTTGACAGCTGCTGTTTTTAATGTTGTGGGGAACGTGCCTGAGAGAAGTGAGCTGTTTACAATTTGTAACATTTCAGATGCAATACAGCTGAAAACACTTTTTAAAAAGTTTAAAGGTATAATGTCGAGGCAGGGAGTAGATGGTTTAAGATGCAGCACTACATTTTCAAGAGTTTTGCTGTTGAATGCACTAAACTCAGACATTGAGTTAAGGGTTTTTGTGTGTGTTGATAGAAATGTAATGTCACTGCACTGTTTGGGGCTAATGCTTTGTCTTATATTTTCAATTTTGTTATGGAAGAAAGATGCAAACTCATTAGATTTTTCAGTGGATAAGAAGTCAGGAGGGAACTGGAGAGGGGGATTAGTTAAACAGTCCACAGTGGAAAACAGAGCACAAGTGTTATTGATGTTCTGGTTAATGATATAAGAGCAGTAAGAGACACATAATCCTGAACAAAGGAGGGGCATGACATGAGGATCAGGTGACATGGGCAGAGACAAAGGCGGGGCTAAAACATAAACATGAGACATGTGGACTAAGCACATGGGGAAAACCAAAACAAACACAGACAGGGTTGTGATGTGACATCATGACACACTCAACCTAAAATTCCAGTGGATCCAATAATTTATAATAACATACATATATAACCTCATAGAATTTGTTCACAATCACTCGATGAAATCAATTACTTCAATTACATTTAAAAAGTGAGTCTGGAAACCAGTGCGGTTAACAAAGAGTCTTTATTTGCCAAAAAACAGCAACACAGGAAATGGCGCTCCGGCTTCCGGTAGGAGAAAGCTACGAGGGGAGCTCGGTAGCAACTGCCCTCGCTGGAGCTAGGCTCAGCTCAGTTCGTGCACAGTTCGATACCGTATCCTATAATGCTAACGCTTAGCTAAGCGCTTTCTAAGCAGCACTAACCTGGTGCTGCACGTTCAATACTGACCCTACAATCATCGCCTTTCAACGGCACACAACGAGTATCCTCTGTGCTCTCCCCGTGTCCCAGCCCTGCCTATATTGCCAGGTGATGAGGGGGCTTACTAGCCGCACCTGGATTAGGTTGGGCCAGTTAGTACTCGGGGGATGGAGACCGGTGCCGGCCGCTGGGTGGCGGTAGCCCCCCCTCTACTGCAGGGGGTCTTACCTGTTCCCTTACAAAATGATTACACTATGTAACAGAGCACTTAAATTTTTTTTCTAAATGTAAAGTGTGTTTGTTTTCAAAAATGTGTCTGTTTTCAAGAACATTCTCCATTCACTTTAAATGCTATGTAGATGTCCAGAATATTCTGTAACTGTGAGAACTGTTCAGAAGTTTCTAGATTTGTCCAAAATTTTCCAGGACTTTCCAGAATATTATAGAACATTCTAGTGGTCATGAAATCAAAGTTTGTGATGAATAAAGACATTTGTACACAGGCTTTAGATATAAGTAGTTAAAATGTAACACAAACAGTGTGTACCACTGTGTAATCCATGAGTATCTTATTTATGTAGAATAAGAAGAAATCCAAGAAGCATTTACAGAAAGAAAGAGAGGAAGAACATAGAATGGTGGAGGCCAGAGAGCATCTGCAGGATCAGCTGAGGGAGGAGAGAAAGCTTTCGATAAAGGGGGTGGAAAAGTTGGTTGAGAGTAAGACTTACATGGCCCTCCTTCAAGTACACACCATTAGAATGGAGACTGAACTGGAGAACAAGAAGAAGCTGCTAGGGAAACTGGCACCAAGGGCCAGGGATGAACTGCTGGAGAAGATGGAGAAACTGGAGGCCGCCATGGATCTGGAGCGCAAGTCTTGGCAGAAGGAGAAAACCTCTTGCCGAAGTTGGAGAGCAAGAGACAAAAACAAGTCGAACTGGAGAGAGAAAAATCTGTCTCTTGATGCTTGGAGTAAGCGTGAGCAGGCCTGGAAGCTCCTGAAGAACCAGATTGTCACTGAAAGAGAAAGAGGAGATTGATCAAAAGGTGGAGAAGGAGAACCAGAACTTGTGAGAGCTAAAGACAAAGGAAGAGGAAAAGGACAGAGGAAGTATCAGGTTCTGAATTGACCCATGCAGAACGCTCACTCAACTGCAGGATCCTAGAGAGAAACAGGAGAAAGTCTAGGTGGACTTGAAGAAACAGAATATCCAGGCCATGTGAGAACATTTACATTTACATTTACATTTAATCATTTGGCTGACGCTTTTATCCAAAGCGACTTCCAGGACAGAGGCAACA
>JBBPDA010000081.1:30710412-30732323 GCA_037974385.1 Arnoldichthys spilopterus
GTATTTTTCTGCCCTCACACAATTTTACACAGTGAGAAGATACTTGGTTTATATATGTGCAGTGTGCATGTGTTACCTTCCTCTCATCTTCTTGCAGCAAGGAATCCTGGGCTGTGATTTCTTCAATAAGGTGTGTGGTCACCTAAAGCTCTTAGAGAAAGAATATTTTGGTCTGGAATTTCGTCACCACAACGGAAGCTATGTGAGTTCTGCTTATGGCTTTCACAGTTCGTTAAGCTGTCGTATTGTGATTTGAGTCATGGGTCTACTTTAAGTTCCAGAGTTGGGATATTTTCCAAAATGCAATAAAAACAAAAATCTGCTATATTTATTTAACTGAAAAAAAAGATTTTCATTAGTTTTACTGCCTAGTTTAATTGTATTTCGTAAATATGTATACACAGATTTAGAATTTAATGCTGCAACACACTTAACAAAAAATAAAATATGGACATCCCAAGACGTTGCCTTGATGGAAAGAGATCTCTCTAAAATCCTAATATACACCTCAGAATCAACGGTGCCTTCATATACATGCAACTACCCATGCTTTGGGCACTGATGCACCCTCATACCATCATGGATGCCGGCTTTTGCTCCTTTCACTGATAACACACTGGATGGTTTGGCACGGAGAATTCTGCACCTGTTTTTTCCAAAACAAGCTAAACTGTGGACCCATAGCACATAGTTTCACAGTCTTTCCATATGAACTTGGAACCAAAGAACTTACTGGCATTTCTGCATAGAGTTGATTTAAGGCGTCCTCTTTGCGTAATTCAGTTTCTAGTAGCATTTATTGATGCAGTGAAGGACCTATATTAGTTGCAGAAGCATGGCGGTTTCTTAGGCAGTGTCACCTGAGAGCTCAAAGAGCCCTTTATGCACTGAGATGCCATCTCTAAATTTTCTGAATCATTTCACAGTATTATGTACTGTAAATGTTAAAAGAAGTAAATTCTCTGCAATCTTGTGTATGAACTAACTAACAATTCTGTCATGAATTTTGGCACAAAGGGGTTAGCCACGGCCCATCCATCTTTAATGGATGCTATATTTAAACCCAATCATGAAACCTCACCTGCTACCAATTAGCTAATTAGTCTCCAAACGGGTGTTTGTTGAATATTTTGTGCATTTTTCAATTTTATTTTGTATCTTTTATTGAGTGTGTCGCAGCTATTAAATTTTAAATGTGTGAATATTTACCGAATACAATTAAGTTGGTCAGCAAAACTATTGAAAATCAGTTTTTTGTACTTTTGTCAAATAAGCAAAGGTCCGTGGGAGTTAACATAATTTTTTGTTTTAATTGCATTTTGGAAAATATTCAAAACCCTTTAAATTAAAATTAAATTCAATTACACAATTAAAAATAAATACAAAATACACACACAAACAAAAAATGCCCACAAATATACAAACATGGTATTTAATTATATTTATATACATTATAAACCGGACTGTGGCCAGTGTAAGTGGTCTCATGAATAAGCTTCTGAAATTGCTGATTTCTAAAATCATTTGTAAACCTTAGTGTCACTGTTAATGTACCATATATAGTATTATAAACAAGCATTAGCAATAACATTAACATTTCCAGCATTTTGTGCTACAGTAGCTTTTCTGTGGGATTGGACCAGATGGGCTAGACTTTACTGCACATGCACATCATTGAGCCTTAGGCACTAAGGACTGTGTTCACATCCTGTCTTTACGACTAACCTCTGTGCACTGGAAAACTCCATAAGACCTGCTGTTTGGAGATGCTCTGACCTAGTCATCTGGCTGTCACAATTTTGTTATCATAGTTGCTCAGCTCCTCATAGTTGCTCATTTTTTTTGCTTCCAATAAATCAAATTCAAGATGACTGTTCACTCACTGCCTAATATATCCCATGCTTTAAAATGTGCAACTGTAATAAGATTAGCAATGTTTATTGTTGTGGCTGATCAGTATATAGGTTCTATTATTTAGGATAATAGGGAATTAAGGTTTTACATTTTAATTTGACCTTTCAGGTTTGGCTGGAACTTCTGAAGCCACTGGCTAAACAGATCAAGAGTGAGTATATGGTATTCCTCTTTTTTGAAACTGATCAGGTTGAAAAAGATGAAACTGAAGCTGAAAAAAAAAATAAATACAGAACATCAACTTCGAAGCACATATGCGAGGAGATGATCTTAATATATGTGGATTAATTTGTGGTATTAAGGTATTGGTCAATCTGTGAAGTGCTGTTTACTTTGCATTTGTTCTTGTTAGACACCAGTGATCTGGCGTTTCGTTTTATTGTGAAGTTTTTCCCACCGGATCCAGGACAGTTGCAGAAAGGCTTGACCAGGTAAGATAAGCTATAGTACATCGTTTGTATGTGTCTGTTAATATACAGTTATTTAGTAGCTTCCTCATAATAATAAACATTTTTAATAATAATTATTATTATAAGATTATGTAGCCACCTGCTAATTATTATACTGCTTCTCTATAGGTATCTGTTTGCCCTGCAAATAAAACAGGATTTGTCCAATAGCAGTCTCACCTGTAATGACAATAGCGCCGCCCTGCTGGTCTCTCATATATTGCAAGGTAAGTCATTGTTATTAGCAGGATGAAAAACTTGAGCTTAGTTTGCCCTAAGCAAATATGTGTAGCGCTAAGATTCAATCACTTCTGAGAGAACAGGCAGTAGGAATGTGGTCAGCAGTCAATGGCAATAAGGTTTTGGCCCATGTAGTATCCAATAGAGCAACAGTGATCAAACCCACAGAAGATCCACATGCCTTTGCTCAATCCCAGCTCCCTTATATTTTGATAAAACTGGCTGGGGGACTCTGAGGACCAGTTTGAATACTGCTACAAATGATAGTATACAGTCTTTTATAACAGAAGCTGCAAGATAAACTGCATGGAACATAATGGATTATGTTGGGCATCACATAATATATTCCAGGATACTAATTTTGGCATCAGGCAATATTATTCAAAATGTGTACAAAACAAATAAAAAGCTTCCTTCTAGGAAAAGTCTTATTGAACGATATGTGTGGTACAGTTCAGTGTGTGGTTTCCTTTTGTGCAATTTAAAGAGAAAAAAGTCAAATTGTTCTATTGCTATGTTGGGTGTTTACTGCATTATTTTAGCATATAGAACCAGAAGAATACTCAGGAAACAAGGAGTCTACGGCTATCATGAATAGTTGATTAAAGTTGATAACCCAATAAAATATAGGTTGTTGAAAATCTGACTAATCGATTTGGTCTTCAAACATCAGTGCTTTGGAGTCTGAAGATTCTCCACAAGGGGGAGCTGTAAAATAATTTTTTTTCAATATTACAACTGTATGAATGCAGTAAATCATAACTGAAGCTATTAAATGTAAGTTTTATTGTCTCTCTGTTTAACTCTCTCATTTTCCTCCTCTCTCTTTTGTCTCTGTAGCTGAACTAGGGGATTATGATGAAGAGTTGGATGCTCATCATTTAGAAAATAAGCAGTATGTGCCAAACCAGGAGTACCTGGACCACAAAATCATTCGCTTTCATAAGAAAAACAGGTATAAATGAGTGTTTACACAAGTAAATCTGCTGTAACCAAGCACAGCACACTCTCATAATAAGAGTCCATATCTTAGATATTTACTGGTGTACAAGGGTCAATTGACTGGCCCTTGAAACCAGTGGTTGGACACACAAAAGCTTTAAGAAAATATACAAAGGATGTTCATCTCAACATTAAGTTCACAAGAATGTTTTTCAATGCAGTTCTTGAAACAAATGCAAATATCTTTTAAATATTTTTCTGTAATTCTTAAATATCTGTATTATTTTATTAATCTTAAAATATCTTAATTATGCTATTAGGATTTTCTAAGAACATCTACATTGTTTTCTTATATAGGCTATAGATTATTTATCAACAATAATAAACACAAAAGATATATGCTACATTCGATGTACAAAGTGGGAGGGAAAATATGGCTGTCTGCAGGTTTTCTGTCATAAGAAAGTGTCATAAAATCAAAGTGTTTGATGAATAGAGCTGTTTTTACATAGGAGTAAATTGAAAAAAACATTTCACACTCAAAATCACTAACAAAATAATGACTCTTTTTGTGACCAGAGGTCACACTCCTGCCCAGTCAGATGTGCATTTGCTAGAGGTTGCTCGGAAGCTGGATATGTATGGCATTCGACCACATCCCGCTCATGACGGAGAAGGCATGAGGATCAATCTGGCTGTCACTCACATGGGCGTACTCGTGTTTCAGGTAACAGGCATGTAAAATACCATCACTGAGAAAGTCCATTTCTATCCAACTGTGTAACTGATGTTTACTACCATTGCTACTACTGTTTGATACCATATAGTTTTGTCTTGTTCCCAGGGTAACACAAAGATCAACACCTTCAGCTGGGCAAAGATTCGCAAGCTAAGCTTCAAGAGGAAGCACTTCCTTATCAAACTACACACTGAGGCTGGGGTGAGGTTCAAAGAATAGATTTTGTATTTTCAGAAATATTTCTTATTTATTTAGACACTTATTTAAGATTTCTAAAGATTGGGTTGTATGTGGCACTATAGTAAAGTGAAAAATGTAAAGAAAAACCTGCTAACCTAATTTCTAGAAAAGTTGTAGTAAATACACACAAATTTAGAATTTGATAGCTGCAACACACTAAATTAAAGTTGGGGCAGAGGCAGGTTCACCACTGTTACATCACCTTTTTTTTAACAACACTTTTAAATCATTTTGGAACTGAGGAGACTAATTGTAAATGTTCTGCTAAACAGTCTGTGATTGTCGTTGTCTGATTCTCTTCTTTATAATTCACACTACATTTTCAATAGGAGACCCATCTGCACTGGCAGCAGGCCGACCAAACACAGACACTCTGTGTTTACGAAGCCACGCTGTTGTATTCTGTGCAGAATGTGGTCTGGTATTGTTCTGGTGAAATAAGCCTAGACGTCCCAGGAAGAGACGTCACCTTGATGGCAACACGTTTCTCTAAAATCTTAATATCTGCCTCACAATCAATGATACATTCACAAACTCAGGCATGTGCTGTGGGCACTCATGCACCCTCATACCATCACAGATGCTGGCTTTTGCAGCCTTTTCTGATAAAACTCTTAATAGTAATTTTTTATCTTCGGTACGGAGAACTTGATGCCCATTTTTCCAAAAACAAGCTGAAATGTGGACTAATCTGAACACAACACACGGTTTCACAGTGTGTCAGTCCATCCATGTTGCAGCCATCAGATTCTAAATTTGTGTATATTTACAAAATACAATTGTGTTGGTTGGTAAAAAATACTTTTTTTTGGTAAATAAAGGTTCATGTGAGTTAACATTTCACATTTTTTTATTGTTATATTACAATAGAACACTTGAGGTTGTGTGTCTCCATGAATGACTGTGATGATTTATGATCAAATTAAAGCTGTTATTTGTAACAACACAAGCTCTCTCTTGTTCTAGTGCTTTCAAATTTCTTTAGATTACTTTAGAATAATGCTTATGCTGTTGGGATGGTATGTTTAGGGTGGCATGTTTAAAGTGACATGGCTTATGCTGTTGGGATGGTATGTTTAGGGTGGCATGTTTAAAGTGACATGGCTTATGCTGTTGGGGTGGCATGTTTAGGGTGGCATGTTTAAAGTGACATGGCTTATGCTGTTGGGGTGGCATGTTTAAAGAATGGTTAATTCTGATAGTGGAGCAAATTGTGGCACAGTATGAAAAGGCTAACCAAGTTTTGACCCCTGCTTACCCCTGTTGGGAAATCACAGTTCTTTTTGAAACACTAGTCCATTGAGAAGCTGTTGTAAGTGAAGCTGCTTCCTTCCATGCCCTGAAACCTCTTTCAAAGTAACTTAGAACTCTTCCTCTTACATATTTTCTTCTCATAATTCAACATCATGGTCAACTTAGCCTTTTCTATAAAGTATGGTAGGACGTTAATTGTATCACACAGTACATCTGTCTGGCACCTTTCCTCCACTCATTTTTATCTGGTTTTTCCTTTGTTATTGAGCCTTATTTACTTTATTGGAATATGAATAAAGTAATTTTTTAACATACCCAGGCTCCATCGTGTTATGTTTAATGTGCACTAGTTTTACTAGACTTGATTTTTAATGAAATAACTCCTAACACATCCTAAGGCTCACTTAAGCTTACAACATTAGAAAACTGCATCTGATTATGCCAAAGCCTGGACCCACCTAAGGCCATTTATGTTATATCCTTTCTTTGGCTTTACAGTGCACTCAGTTTGGTGTATACATTCATCTTTTTGTCACAGCCTTCACGAAGGGACATGGTAGAGTTCACCATGGCAAGCCGCGATGTCTGCAAAACATTCTGGAAGATGTGCGTGGAGTATCATGCCTTCTTTCGCCTGGCTGAAGAGCCCAAGCCACATCAAAAATCTCTGCTCGCCAGCAAGGGATCCAGCTTCAGATACAGGTACAGTAAAAGAGAACGTGAAAGCATCAGTCACTTTTTAAGCATTACTTCTGTAGTGAAAGAATAGAGTAATGCTTGTTTACCCTCTGCCTAATTTCTTAGTAAGTAGGAATGGTTGAGTAAAAGTAAATGTACGTTTTTTCCACCTACCCCAGGTGTAATTGATCAGCCAAGACGTGTCCACATTATGCTTCTTATGTAGCTTATAAATACTTCAAGTCAGTAGAAACCCAAATCTTTTCTATAAATACATTCCTAAAACTTCTCTCAACCCACTGCATACAGCTCGTCAGTGGCACAGAGCTGTTGATGGGGTCTGATCCCACAGAAGAGCTACTGTGGTTTAAAAGGTAAATGCTGACTCTGATAAAAAGGGGTCAGAACACTGTTTCAGTAGCATGAAAGACCTTCTCAGTATTAGGCAGGTGGTGTTAATGTTGTGGCTGGTGAATAAAATATAGTCTTAACAATTATTCTTTCAAGCATGCTTGGTTTCTTTCAGTGGCAGGACACAGAAGCAGCTCTTAGAGTGTGTAGGAACTGGAGACCACAAGCACTTACCGTTTGAAAGGTAAGCAACACAGTTGTATTTGACTTGGGTGTCTGTTTGGAGAGCCTGGTTTGAGCAAAGGCTTTTGTTAGTTCTGCATATAATGAATGTGTGCCTTCACTGTCTGTGCATATATACTATTTTCAGGTCACACTGCAAATCCGACCACGAATCCCGGCAATGCAAATCATCTCCTGACTTACTCACTGATGTTTCCAAACAGGTATGGTGATGGATGACAACACCAGGTTAACTGCAGATCTTTTATAGGGTTGTAGCTATAATTTAGGTTTGCCAGCTATGGTGGAAATATGGGGGATTTTTGGGGGCTAATTTTTTGGCAGAAATTCAGTTTCTATTTCAGTCAACAGGTACTTTTTGGTTGACAATGTCACACAATTCCTTTCAGGACACTAAGCAGCAAAAAAAATTGGTTTTGTGATGTCATGGCCATTTACCTATAAACCCAGAGGCGAGGTTGGAAAATTGTCATGAAAAATGAATTCTTCTAGTATAAACAGAAAAACAAATATCTTCACAGGAACATTTGGGAAAGAATACAAGCATGTAGGACACGGTCCCTTTTTAGCGAATTTCAATCGCATTTCTTGCTTGTGATTAATTTTAATCTAGTGATTGTCAAAAAGTCAAACAGTGTTGAACATCTATGATCATTTAATCAATCTAATGGTTAAAACTTCAAAACCAGGAGATTTAAAGGCAGTTTAAAGCCACAGGCACTGCAAGAATAAGTTTGTTTACTTCATGAGAAAATCATAGGTCATCACAGAATCATCAAACTTTGTTATTCAGTTATGAAAATGCATGACAACCTTAAAACACCCTGCTCACATGAACACAAAGAGTAGTGCAAGCTAACATGTAATACACCACAGCAGCATCCCATAGCAGGTCATCCGCATAAAGTGTAAAGAGTCAAACATCGACTTATTTAAAAATAGAACTCCTCCTGTGGGTGAATCAGCTTCATTTTCCTCCCTGCAATGTGACTGAGGTGTTCACACAGACTCCAAGAGTAGACTCCCCTGAGAATCCATGTGTGAGCTTTTTAATATTAAAATGTATATAAGTTATCATCTTGTTTTTGTAAATAGATTTTCATCTTAAAAGGTTCCTGTTAACTGCCACAATTTTGGCACAGTTCTCCATTTTGCAAGGAAGGACATTAAAATGCACTTTTTACATTTGATTAAGCTTAAAAATGTATTGAATCAGTTTGAAATTAAAATATGGGATGCACATATTACAATTTGGGAGTTAATATTTATCTTGAAATATTTAAAATAATAAGACTTTTTTCTTAAAAACATACTCAAAATATAGAAAAACTCAAATTTAAAAAATATCCCAATAAAGTGAATAAGGCTCAATAACAAAGGAAAAAACAAACAAAAATGAGTAGAGGAAGGTCAGTTTCTTCATGCTATACCAGTCTTGATCAAGTCTCAGTTAAAATGATGTTTCTATGACCTCATCTGAAGTTAAGCTTTATTACATCTATGTCAAATATGCAGAAATTTACCAAATTCTCCCCACTGGAAAACAGGATAAAAGAAAACTGCAACCACAATAAAAATTGTAATTTTAGTTTCTAGTTTCTTGAGTCTTTTCTATATGTTTCTGCAGCTCTATGAACAAGTCCATCCATTCCCACACTTTGCTGTTTCTGAGCAGCACATGGAAGTGTTTTCTGATGAGCTTGAGCGATCTCGGCCCTTGTCACGAAACCCCGCCTTTTCAAGCAAGTCGGCATCTCCAAAGCTGCGTTCCATGTCCACGTCAGGGGCAGAACGCCGAGGCAGGGGGTCCCAAAGACCGCGGGCAAGGAGACGCCAGTCACCCAGCACTCAGCACCTCGTCCTCCTCTATCCCAACAGCCCCCATCTTCAGTTCCACCCAGTTCTACCTACCTTTCCCCTCCCAACCTACCCTTACCTGCTTCAAGACCACACCTCTTCATCTCTGGACCGCCTAACACAAGCTCAGAGTCTCACTCCTCTGAAACATTTGTCCAGGCAGGCTGGACACTCATCTTCGCCTGCTTCTTCTTTGTCGCCACCACGACGGCAGCAACATCTGGAGAGGCTGCGTCTTTCTGGGCTGGGATTGGCTGGATCGAGGCCTTACCCCCTATCAGCAGGAGATCAGGGGGTGGGCTTGAACAGAAGGCTTAACATGGGAAGGACGGAAGTAGGGCACTACAGCGACGACTCCACCTTTCAAAGTGGGTTACCCCGCCGAGCCTCGAGCCAACCAAACGTCAAATTCCAGAGACCTACGCTTGCTTCCTCAGCTGCTGCCCATGCTTCAGAGTTTCGGCCTCTGGGGTATTATCCTCACCTTTCACGTCACCAGGTCCCTCCTAGACCCACTTACCTCCCTCTAGGCACCACTCCCGTGCCAGAGAGGCCCGCCTCTTTGTGCATGCTAGGCACCGGGAATTACAGTGATTCAGACTCAGACCCCTTCTATCCCTATTACTGCCCTGCTCTGGGCAAGGTGGTACATTCTGGTCCATTAGCGCGCATGCGCTTTTCTTCTGGGAGCCTCCAACTAGATGAGGAAGAAGGAGAGGAAGATGAGGAGGAAGAGGTGGAAAATCCGAGTGAGGGGGAGAGCAGTGCTCTCACTTCTGTGAAGGTAATGAAACTGTAGCTGTTCTTAGCGTAGGATACACATAATGTAATGAAGTGCTCAGAAAAAGTTACTAATTAAACGTTAGTATATATTGGAGGTTGCAAAGACCTTACAATTTCACTCATCAGTCTTGTGGGCAGTGAATTAGTCTAGGCCAATGTCTAAAACACAGTGGCTGAAAAAAAGTTTTTTGTGGAAATACTTTATGTAACGTCTCCTATTTTCACTTCAGTTTCTCACTTTGAAAAGGTCAGTGTTGTTTACTGTGCAGGAAATCACATGCTTGCTTTGTGAATTCTTTAGAATTTTCAACATCTCTACATAACCTGGGCCTAAAACATCATCTGATCATCCTTAAATCAGAAAAGAAATTAATTAAACAAATGAAACAACAAGATTATACTTGACCTATTTATTGAGGGAAATTATCCAGTATTACACTCATTATTGTCAGTGGCAAATACCTGCCATAATTGATGTAATTACACCAGCAAAAGAAAGTAGGACATATAGCAAGACAATGACCCAAACACACAATTCTTCTGTCACATAATGGTAAATGTTTTGAAATGGCCATGTCAAAGTCCTGACCTTAACCCAACAGAAATGTTGTTGAGGAGCCTGAAGTGAAACGTTCATGTGAGGAAACCCACTTACATTCAGGAGTTAAAGCTGTTCAGTAAGAAAGAATGAGAGTTTAGGAGAGGTTATACTGTATCATTTTCCTCAATAAATAAATTATTTCTCATTTATTAATTTTATTATTTTAAAAAAATCTACTTAGAATTATTTAGGAGTTGTGTAAAAATGATTATGATGATGTATTAAGTCATGCAGAAATATAGAACGGATGGTAGACCCCGTTTAAGGAACATGACAAAGAATTCAAGGTGTTGATGTGGCCTCCTTTCAATCCACTTGAGCATCTATGAGATTGTTAGACCAATTCATCCATAATGTCCATCTTGGAACTTACAGGGCTTAAAGGATATGCTACTAATGTTTTATTGCCAGATACAACAGCACACCTTCAGAGGTCTTGTGAAGTCCTTGCCTTAATGGGTCAAAGCTGTTTTGGTGGCCACAAGAGTTAGACTACACAATATTAGGCAGGTGGTTTTAATGATACGGCTGATCTGTGTTTATAATAAGATAGGGAAGGGTTATATCTTAAACAGTTCTAAGAACTGATTCCACACAATAATTAAAATTTAGTTCCCAAAACTACAACCCCAAATCAGAAAACGTTGGGACAGTATGGAAAACGCAAAATGTCATGTTTGTCTGGTCAACTTCATATCATTTGTAAATATACATCCTTTCCTGTCATTCAGACCTGCAACACATTCCAAAAAAAAGTTCCACTTTGTAGTGTTGCCGTTCCTTTTCACAACACTTAAAAGATGTTTAGGGACTGAAGACACCAAGTGATGAAGTATTTTTTAGGTGTAATTTCCTGCAAACAAGTCTTAAGGTGGACAACATTACGGAGTCTTTGTTGTCACATTTGCGCTTCAAAATTCACACATTCTCTATTGGAGACAGGTCTGGACTGTAGGCAGGCCAGTCAAGTCCCAGTACCTTTTCCCCCACAGCCAGGACTTTGTAATGTGTGCAGAATGTGGTTTTGCATTGTCTTGTTGAAATATGCATGCACATCCTGGAAAAGATGTCTTCTTGAAGGCAGCATATTGTGCTCCAAAATCTATATGTACTTTTCAGCATTAATGGTGCCATCACAGAAGTGCAAGTTACCTTTGCCAAGGGCACTGACACAACCCCATACCATGACAGACCCTGGCTTTTGGACTTAGAAACAGTCTGGATGATCCTTTTCTTCTTTGGTCCGGAGCACACGGCATCCATTTCCCCCAAAAAATACCTGAAATACTGATTCATCTGACCACAGTACATGTTTCCACTGTGTGATGGCCCATCCCAGATGCCTCAGAGCCCAGAGAAGTTTACTGCGCTTTTGGCACAGTACAGTTTTAACTGGCATTTGTGGCTGTAACTACATATTGTGGTACTTGACAAAGGTTTGCCAAAGTTGTCCTGAGCCCATGTGGTGATATCGCTTATAGATGGATGATGATTCTTGATGCAGTGCCACCTGAGGGATCGGAGATCACAGTTGTTTAGCTTAGGCTTGCGCCCTTGTCTTTTACACACTGAAATTTCTCCAGATTCCTTGAATCTTTTAATCATGTTATGCACTGTTGAAGGTAAAATATCTAAATCTCTTCCTATCTTTCTTTGAGGAACATTGTTTTTAAACATTTCAATAATTTTCACACATATTTGTTGGCAAACTGGTGATCCTCTGCCAACTTTTTCTGATTTGGGGTTGTAAATTAGAGCAGGACATTGGGTAAATGAAACAGTATAATAATATATATTTAATATATTTGACTGTAGCAAGCTAAATTAGCTTGGCAGGCTAATCGCAGCGTTATTCTGATATACCAACTATTGGGCAATGGGCAGCAACAGTAGGTCAAGCCTGGTCTCAATAGGCCCAGAAATTATGCCATCAGCCTGTGCAAGTTCACTATAGAACTTAGTAGAGTGAATCTGTTTGGCTGTACAGCGTATGTGTAAAAGAAGTCAGCAATTTCTACCTTATTTGTTTTGCTAAAAGAAGGTGACTAGCGTGTATTGTAAGCATTCTGTATTTTTTCCAATATATTGTACTTTTTACTGCTGTGGATGCAGTGCTGTATATTCAGAATAAAGGATCAGGTGTTTATTATGTGCCTTATCTGAAAATTGTATTTTTCATTTGCGGTAAGTTTGGCTTTGTAGCAGACTGAATCCAAGCTCTAAACATTTGCTGAACATATTTGTTTTTAACTGTGATTTTGATGTTGATGGAAAAGACATTTTTAATGGCTCAGATTTCTTGAACATATTTCAAAAGGTAAAAAAACAATCAAAACCACAGAATATGAGTACAACCTCCTGCCAAATTGAATCAATAATTAACTGTTGTGACTTGCCAACTGAAAACTGTCTGGGTTCGTTCATGCCAACCAACAAGGTCTGGCAGGTTGTGTTATGGATGTTCGACTAAATAACTCAAACAGCAACTTCTATGTAATCCACACATTATGCAAAAAAATTCAAATAGATTTTATTTAGAAATTTTTGTTTGGCCCAGTAGTTTCTATATGGCCTTTATCTGGGTAAGACATTAAGCATAGTACTTCATTTTTCCAACCTTTTCTGGTTGTAGATATGATGGGTTTAACTGCATGAAACATAATTATTTTGCATAAATAATTTTTACCAATAGAAAGATTAAATGTAATTTCAAAGGTGAAATATGTCATGCTATTATATTCAAATGACACCTTCAATTGATTAACTTTGTGATACTTTATTATAATAATGATAATTCAATTAAAGCAAAATATTATTCTTATAATAAGTTCAATTCAATATGCCCTGGGGCAAACTTTAAAAACTCATATCTAATTTTAAATTTTTTTTAATGTTTTCTTACTGGAAAAATGTCTTTTAACCATCTATTAAAAATATGTAATTTAATTTGGGGTTGTTCAATATGGCCAGGTGAAAATGGCCATGTAGTAAAGAAAAAGTATTTAAAAATAGTAAGTGAATTTAAAAACAAATAGTATTCTTTTCAAAAAATAGCATCTTAGAAAAAAACATCTTATTTACTAGCTTTAAAAATACATTTTTGGCACATTTTTCAAATCTTGCACCCATTCTGTAGAACGACCCTAGAAGCTTGGGCTCGTTTTGTCCATGGAAATCCACGTGACCGACAATGCCTACATCTGGAATTTTATGGTCAAAATGTCAGTAATTAATTCCTTGATATTTGTCTTTCTGTAGTGATAGATTTGTACTTTTTCTCACATATGTGCATTTATTTTGGTCAATAAACATGATTTGTGATTATAAGTCTGCCTTTTATTTTTTATGCATTCATTAATATATAATTATATATTAAAAATTAATATACCATTACAGGCCAAACGCAGTCTGGTTTATGTGCATGTCCCTGTATGAAAGTGTGCACTTTGTGTGCAAATATAAAGAAAATTCTGTAAAAGTGACCATTTCAATTATATCTTAGAAAAAGGTATTGGTTTATTAAAAGGTTTTAGTCACAAAGGAATGTACAAAACTGATCAATATCAACAAATCAGCAATAAGAGTGGATTTGGTTAGCTACCCAGCAAAAATTGTAGTGCACGTTTTCCAACAAAAAAATAAACCACCAGAAAAAAAATGCACAAGAGACTGGCACAGAATGTAAACAAGTAAACAAATCATATTATCATTAAACAAAATATATATACAGACAGTAGTGTGCATAATTTTTGAAGTTCCAGTTAACAAAAACCTTTAGATTGTTGCAGAAGTGTTGTTTGATTACACAGTGCATTCACATTTCACAACAAATGAGTTACAGTGCCATATAAAGATATGGAAAAAAAAAAAAAAATTAGCTACCTTTTTATTAAGGCTGCACAATATATCATCTATTAATCGCCATTGCAATATTGGTCTGTGCGATACTGATATCGCAGAAAGCTGCAATATGCAAATGAGCCTCTAACCACTCATATAATTTCTATGTGTTGATTTTGTGACATGTACTGTATGGATGGGGGAGTAAATGTACATTTTGTAGCTTTAACAATTCTTATATATTTCAGGCCTCATTTATTCGAGAAAAGTGACTAATATATTAAAAGTCACATCACAACTGCAATATTTAGCAGTATAATTGCAACACCAATATTTTCTACATATTATGCAGCCCTACTTTTAACATAGTCCTCAATTTACAGCATTAAGTATAAAACCAGTCTGTACCACTACTACATTAAGACTGGTGTTAATAATGGAGGCACTGTGATTTAACCCAGTTTTCATTTACAACTGAAAAATAGCAATAATTTATATTATGTATATATATATTTAAACTTTCTCTTCATATCAAGTTTATTCTTAGAAGTGACATGTGCTTTGGTGCCCAAGTTTCCTTTTCAAGAATAAAGGTGTAATTAAGCTATTAAGACTTAATATTTAGACTTTGCCCCTCAAACCTACTAGGGACACCTCACTTTTCAGAAATTTTGTAGTAAATGAGCATTTCTGCATTAACTATAAACGTTAAATAGAAAATAACGATTTTGATTAGTAAAGTATTTAATAAATACCTGGTCCACGTTGACAAAACCTGGGCAAGTATTTTTTTTACAGTGTTGGAACATAACAGTGGATATCGGTTATTGGAAAACATTTTTTTTTGCAAACTTCTGACAGGCAGCTTAAATCTTTGTACTCATTTAACCTTGTAATCAAAAAGTAATAGTACCAATAATCAAACAGCGACTAGCTTTCCTAACATTAAAGAACATTAGAATGCTCTGGCTTAGACCAGTGCCGTATGTCCATAAGGCCTTCTGTGTTGAAGAGACAGCTAAAAATGTTAATCTGTGTCAGTTTCATGTCGGTGCACACACACACAGGAAGTCACGCACACACACACACGCACTCACATTTTAGCAAACAATTATCAAACCATCTGAGTTCAAAGCAGAATATTTAAAATACTTGCATGAATTTCTAAATCTAAAAAAGATCTAACATTTCTTCTTCAATTTACTGACCCAAACTTTCCGTCATCTCAATTTTACTCAAATGTTTATTTTGCTTAATGCAAACAGTTCCCACTAGAGCCTCAACTTCTGCTGATGACCTACAAACCCCTCTGTCTTGACAAAAACAGAGTTGGAGCATATTGTCCTTACAGCCTCTGCTGCATCATTAGCACAGTGCTGTAGTGCAGGAAGTAGTACTGTATATCACTATCACAATGAGGAGAAAAAGGCCAGAAACACACACAGTAAGAGAATGAGCCACAACATTAGAAGAAAAGAACTCAGCGGTAGATTCAGTTCATGGAAGAGCAGCACAGTCTCCAGACTTCAGCACCTACAAGCTGGTTTGGGATGAACTGGACAGAAAGGGGTGAAAGTAAAGCCGCAAAGGTTGGGGCAGCTCTAGAAATTCTCTTAATTGAGTTTTAGGGCTTCATTTATTTCTTATGCTTCGGGAAAGCTGTAAGTTAACCAGGCTCTTCATTCCATCAAATTTACATGTTTTTTTTTTTTTACACATTTGGAAATTTACCATTTAAGTTTGCCACTGTAATTGTACTGCTTAAATTAAACAGGGTATTTTTTACCTGGTAGTGTCTGTATATGTATTATATATTATATTAATATGTATATTAATTGGGTCATCCCAATTTCTGCTTTTTTAAAAATGTTTTCTTGCATTGCATCAACATTGGCAGACAGGTATCATATATTAGCATTAGCCTACCAATTCCACACAGGTGCATCCGTGTATATATGTGTATATAGTCAATAAACTACATCATTTTGCCTATGGATTTACAAAGGGGTAAGTATTGCTCACCCAATCTGAAAAACGATTCATTAAAATGGTTGTGTTCTTCATGTCTGCATTTTCCTTCTCTGCTCAGTTCCTTATTTTTAATTCCATTCCTATTCTCTCTGCTCTGTTGGAGAATTTCACTGTACCATTAAAAAGCCTGTACTACTTTATTTCCTAAGCAATGCTTTAAAGGACATGATAAGTTATATCAGACTACTAATACTAATACTAAATTTTCAATAGGCAATAAAGTAGAGTATAATAGTGTCCCTTAAATGTATTGCAACAGTAAAATTGGTCATCTTTGATGTGAGCAGAAGAAATAAAAATTAGGAAAAAGTACAGAACGTCACACAAGCCAGCAAATGTGCTTTGGATTTTGGAAGTAATGACGTTTTTGTGTCTTGTTCCCTAAGTTCTAGCTCATAGCACAAAGTTAATATTATCAATATAATCAAATGCTTTGAGCCTGCAGCACAGAAGTATCAAGAAGTGTTTTAACAAAAAGAATTTAAAATTTCAAAAACATTAAGGGTAAAAAAAGAAGGAGTAGCTTGAAAGCAAGAAAAAGGCACGGCACATAACAACTGGCCAATCTGTTTGGTTGTGGAAAACTAAAAAATAAAAACACAAAAAAAATTCCCCTAGCAACCAAGAATAAAATCACCAGCTTTAAAAGTAAAACAACAATTTACTGCATCATTTTTGTTGTAGAATTAACAGCTCTAACATCTGTTATAAACCTTTATAATCTTTCAATAAGTATCAAAAATAAAAGAATCCATATCAAAGCAAACGGAATCATCTCTGAAACATGGGGGAGGTAGTGCCATGTTTCAGACAAGTTTTCAGAGCTTCATCCTTACTGACTTTTTGGCTTTTCAAATTTTAAATGAAAATTGATGGAGAACTGTCAGATTTGCAGACTTGCAAGAAAAAATCTCATTCTCATATTTTTTCAACTATTATAGCATGTATTTGTCCCCATGCTCACTTAAAAGTTGGTGATGCAGAGCACAAAATGTGCCATTATTCCAAACAATAAAATACCTATCATTTGTCTTCCTTCCCATCGTTCTCTCTGCTTGTCTGCTTACGCGTAGTTGTGTAGGGGTTCACTGATTTTCAGGCAGGCCCAGTATAAAGCCTTTGACAGACTGATTAGTATAAACAAAATGAAAAATACCCAGAGCACATAGAGCCCCTGGTTGTGCTGTGCCTTCCACCACGTACCAGCCTAAAGAGAGAGAGAGAGAGAGAGAGAGAGAGAGGGAGAGAGAGAGAGGGAGAGAGAGGGAGGGGGGAGAGGGGGAGAGAGAGAGAGAGAGAGAGATAATGTAGTGACCATGTAAATGTGAGTGCCATGCCATTTAAGTTGAAGCTATTTTAAGTTGATTTATTTTTTAATTTTTATTTTGTCAGTTCCCATCTGGCAGTTAGGTCTCCTCCATCACAACGCCAACAAGCTGGGAAAATGAAAGCTACCTCTGAAACACAAGAAGCTAGGCACCACTTCTTCTCAAACTCCTGGAACTTCGCTGTGGACCAAACACATAATCTGTGATTATGTGCGATAGGGCCGATACTTAGATCATTGACTAGGTCAGGAAGCATCAGATCTGTTGTTTTTATACAACATTAAACCTAGACAGAGCTGGCCACTCTAAACTTACTCTCAAGATAAAGAGAGAGAAGGCCAACACTAGTTAGTCATGTTTTATTGTTTGTTTAGGTCATGTCTTTGGTGTTTGTATGCAACCATGTTGTTTATACTGTCCTCTTGGCCAGGTCTCTCTTGAAAAAGCAATAGAGATGACTTTAACTGTAATCAATTCATATTTTGTCTTATTTTTACCTTACACTATCTTAAAAAACTACAGAAACATATTGAAAATGACACATAAATGCTTATTTCAAGACAAAAAAAATATTCCAATGGCAAGTTTAAGTATAAGTACAATAAGTAAAAAAAAGCAAAAATAAAATACAAAAATATATTTATAATAAAAATATATTTTAACAAAAGATGTACTGTCTTGAAATAAAAAAAATTCAGGTGATAATTTTAATATAAATACTTATTTTAGATATAATTGCTTATATTACTCTAGTTTTATGTAATATGCTCTTAAACGAAAGCATTGTACATGGTATAGACATGAAGTTGTCAATCTGTTCCCCTCAAGAAGATCAAAACCAGGCAAAACCAGTTCTTACATCACAGACCATGACTTCTTAGAACAGGAATATGAATGAAATGTGAGGAATATGACTCATTTCATCTTATGAAAATGGACATCTGATCGAGGGGATGGGACCATAGGTCAGTACTGTTTTTTTGGGGATGAATTAAATGTTTTACTGTCTTTTCCAATTTCCAATTCCATCTGAATTTTTGCTGTCAGGAAAAAAAAACTTGTATCTCCATTTTTGTCATTTTTAACACAATTTGAAATTATCATCAGCCTTTTATACTATGTCAACATTTCATGATCACTAATAGAAATGGTCCAAAATCCACTAAAAGTAAAGAAAGCTTTTCCCATGGAAATTTTGCCTAATATCAAAACTACTACACTCACTTACCATCAGTCCAGCAGCTGCAATGATGAGGAGCAAACACAAAACAAACCAGATCAAGCTCTGCCTTCTGGGGTACCTCTGGCCAATTGAGGAGCTACAAAGTGGGGGGGATATGAGGAAGGATCAGTACTTCCTGTATGTCATTCAGTGAGCTTCGTCATCCAAACAATTCATCAACTGAGCTCATAATATGGTTAGAATTTAAAATATTCAAGATTAACTTAACATCACATATAAATTAGGAGACACGTAAAACATTAGTATTTATCATCTTACATTTTTCTGCAGTGAGGGCAGCAAGCCAGAGTGCGGTTTGTAAACTCTGTCCACTAGAACAAAGACATATCTTATGTTTCAACACACATTCTTCAACCATTTACAAGGAAGAAAGTCAAATAAATGAATAAAGTCAGATTAAAACAAAGAAAAATCTAAATTTGTTTTAAAATTACATTTTTTTTTCATGACTACAACCTCTCTAAGAGTAAAAAAAAATGTTAAACTGTTTTATGAAACAAAAATAATTTGTGATTTTTGCTCACAAAACATCTTAAACTGAATCGTTAAAGACCCATTTAAAAACATTTTTCCCATAATGTTTGGGACCCCAATATTTTTTATATCCTTAGTAATATAATATAAACTAGTGATTCTTTGGTGTATACACATTCTGAATGAATTAGGTACATGTATCTGAAGGATGTAGTAAAAGAAAAGTAAAAGTAAAAATAAAAGTTTTAAAGTATGAAAAAATTCAGAAGCCAAACCAGATTTACTAATGGATGGTTAAACAAGAAGATCTATTTAAGAACCGAGAGTAACCAAAATATGTTCAAATTAAAATTAAAAAGCACGTCTGGAGAATTATGGTGCAATTAAACGGTGAAATACTAGTGAAGAAGTTCAACTGAGTGCCAACATCCCAAATACTACTAAAATGTACAAACCCAATTCCAAAAAAGTTGAGACGCTACATGAAAATATAATAAATAAATACAGAATGCAGTTGCAGATGCACATCTCATCTATCTAGAGCGTAGAAAACGTTTCAACATCAAATGTTGAAAAAGTAGGTTCAAAAACAAACAGCTGGAGGAACAATTTGCAACTAACTAATACTAGTTGTATATTAGTACAATTACTCAAGAGAGCCCATTTGGACAGCCCTATGTTGCACCTAACTGATCGAAAGTCATTGTGCCAGCCTGTACACTCTTTAAACTGAGATTTTAAAACATTTTCTTTTGGTTCTTATTGCTATCTGGCATCAACCAGAGGAGGATGGGTAGGCAGATCTTAGAAAGGCAGAGTCTTTCAGAAGTAAAGATGGACAGAGATTCACCAGTCTGCAAAAAAACTGGGAACAATTTCACAATAATGTAAAATTGTGAAGACTCTGAATATTTCATCATCTACAGTACAATGATATCGTCACATGTTTTAGAGGATCCAGAGAATTCTCTGTGCGCAAGGGACAAGGGTGAACATCAATAGTGGATGCCTGTGATCTTTGGTTCTTAAGGCAGCACTGGATTAAAAACAGACATGATTCTGTTGTGGAAATCACTGTATAGGCTCAGATTTTGTAAATCAGTGCATTCTGCTTTGATTTACATTTTACACATTAAACAGTTTTTTGAAAACAAAAAATGTAAGTTTAAATGAAGTTCAAAGAGAAAATTAAATTTTTGATTACCAGAAAGGTGTTTCCACAGTGTCCACAGGACACCCGTGCTCCAGTAGGTTGGAGGGTATGACTCCCCGCACCAGGATGGACTGGACCTAAATTAATAATGCGCTTACTTGCGCCACATACACTCTACTGTAAATACAGACATTTTGACCTGCCTCTCACTCTGCATAAGTTCTTTACGTAATCGTTCATTGTAAAGGCAGTTTTTCTTGTCTTAAACCTGTGCTAAACTCAGTTATCTGAGGTACTTCAAACTGTAATCATCAGAAAAGCTGTGACCTGGCAAAACATTTGTGCAGAAATGGTGTTTATACACCAATCAGCCATAACATTAACACCACCTTTCTAACACTGAACATCAGTGAGCCTTGGGTGACCATGACCCTGTCACAATTCACCAGGAGTCCTTCCTTGGATCACTTTTGGTAGGTACTAACTACTGCACACCTGGGACACTCCACAAGTTCTGCGGCTCCGACCCAGTTGTCTAGTCATTTTTCATGCTTTCAGTACATCAACTTCGAGAACTGACTGTTCCTTTGCTGTCAAATATATCCCACGCCCCTGACAGTAATGAAATGACTAGACAGTCAATGTTATTCACTACACCTGTCAGTGGTGTTAATGTTATGGCTGATTGTGTTAAGAAACCCTGAAGCTATAACTCTCTCTTTCTCTCACCAGTAAGGCCGGGGGCAGGCAATCCTTTGCGAGGTCACTTTGCAGATCAGGAGACAGTTGCAAGGGCACCGCACATACTTCTTCCCAGCAGGGGCGTTCTTTATAGGCTGGCAGGAGAAAAAGAAAGACATCCACTTTTTAACCATCAAGCATGATGACACTAATCCTACTTAATGACACTATTTTTTTCAAGAAAATATATGCCATTACCAAGATGATTGCGATTTCTTTGTGCTTTCCTCATTACTAAACTTAGTGTAATTTTTTTAGATTAAAGAACACATTAATTTTGCCCAGTAACTAAAAAAAATTATGAATACTTCATATGCTTTATAACTACATCTAAAACTATTTCATACTTTCTTTCGGTACTGCAAAATCTGAGATTAAATTATATTTAGAATTTTAATTACATTTTTTCAAGTAAATTTAGAATTTTATTTAAATGTTTTTTAATCAAATTAGATTTAGAATTTTAATTACATTTTGTTCAATTAGTTTTAGAATTGTAATAAAATGTTTAGATTTTAGATATTAATTTCAATTAGATTTACAGATTTAGAATTAGAAATTATATTTGAATTTTATATACATATAAAATCCGTATATACATATTCAAGTCCGTTTGGTGAACTGTGGTATTTGACTCATTTAATCAGGAAGCAAACTGCTCTGGTCATGTGGTGACACTAAACATGTGACACTGCACGTACTTCACTGAGAAGCTTCATTATTTAAATATTTGCTGCATATATATATATATATATATATATATATATATATATATTTTTTTTTTTTTTTTTTTTTTTTTTTTTTTACAAG
>JBBPDA010000081.1:30732423-30782242 GCA_037974385.1 Arnoldichthys spilopterus
TGTATGTATATATACTAGAGATGTCAACATAAATGCATTAATGCCCGTGATTAATCTGGAACATTTAACACATTATTGTTTTTTAATTAATTAACTGTATAATCAAGTTTGGCCTCAACTTCTTCCTGTAACTCCAGCGCAGCTTAATGATTGAAAGGCGCAGAGAACACTATGGCTGAGGACACGTCCCCCGGTGGTGTGCTGAATGGCAAGTTTCATTTTAAAATGCTGATAAATACAAAGTTGTGTGCACATATTGCAGTAATGTAACTGTAATGTAACTGTCGTTCCACCGAAGTACGACATGTATGAAGTACCATTTACAGGCAAAGCTCAACTTTTCTGAAGCTAGCAAAAATGCTAACACTGAGATGGGATCAAACCGTGTTTGTCAAACTACAATAGCAGAGTGCAGCCAGGGCAAGTCTATTGTCACGAATGTGGGTTGTTTGGAAGCAAATGCCAGTTGAGTTATTTTAGTTAAGAATTTTAATTAAATGAATAATAAATACACAGAGATGGTGAAAGTAATACAGAACCTGAAGCATAAGTAAAAGGAAGTGAAGATGAACGGATACAACGGGCATACACAACAGAGAAACAACAGAGAATTGACAACCACTGAACCAAACACGGGGATTTAAATAATGACATGAAACGAGAAAAACCTGAACATGAGAGACGAGACACAGCTGTGAGGCGGGGCTAGGGTGTGGCTAGACAGAACGAACACGAGGCAAGGAACACATGGGAATCTAAACATAAACAGACAAGGGACACATCTATCAACAAAGTGACCACATCTAAGCTAACCAACACTATCGCTAAATGGATTGCAACTTATTGCTATAACAGCTTTATAGCAGATGTCACTTTGTGATGGTTTTCCATGTGGTTGTTTGCTAATTCGGTTTGCATTTCACTATAAATATTGTGAGAAAATGCTAAGTTCTCCGTAAAACTGTACTTGCCAAATTAAGAGATTATAATATCAATACAGAAACAATACAAAGTAAACTAATTTAAAATAAAAAAAGCTAACCAGAAATAACCAGTTTGTCAAGCATTTCTTTCCAGCACCACACATGCATTTGATTAATTTTTTAATTAATTGACACCACTAATATATACTTTTTATATATTTTTTGCTTTTCTTTCTTGTTTAATCTCTGTTCTTGTAACCTGTTCTTGTAATCTTAAACCTTGAATGTGTTTGAGGAGGGGAACTATTAAACTGTGCTCCAGGAATGGGAGACCCCTGGTATAGACTAATGGAAATAAATAGGTAGCCTAATGTAAACAGTGGTTGCCTTGAGAACATTCACCTGTCTGATGAATAACAGTACAGAGTAAACAAGCATAAGAGGTGCATTGATTACCTTTGCACTGGGGCTCATAAACTCCCAGTTGTGCCTTTGTCTCTTTGCCTAATTAACCATGCAGTAATACGTATATTGATGTCATCATTGATCTGTTAACTAGAAAATTGCATTTTTATTATGTCTAGAGATTAAGTTGGTGTGAAATTCAGACAAGAGTGAAAAATGGCTCATGTCTCAGGGCATTGTCATGTCTGTGACACCCTCCAGCTCTGTCTGTTCTAGCTAGGCTGTTATAACGAGATGTGTCAGAGTCCTATTCACAGTCCTGCTCCCCTATTCTACAATCATGAACTGACACAACTCTTCTCTGTCTTTTCCATCTGGCTATCATCTTCAAGAGGAGTTGCTGCCCATCTGTTCATTATGATCGAAGGTCTTTGTGACCCACCTCTGCACCTGCCCTTCCATTCAGCTTGATATAAAGTCTTTGTGGTTTTTGGCCAGCTTGTACTTTTGACCAGATCATCCATCATTAGGGCCTTCTGCTCATCTGTCCTCAGACTAGTTGAACTTCCACGGATCATCTCCATGTGCTTCATATGCTACCCACCCCCTAGCCACCTCGTCTTGGTTCCTCCCAAGGTTTCTTTCTACAGCTTAGGGAGTTTTTCCTTGCCTCTGCCACCATTGGCTTGCTCATTAGTAAGTGAGTGACTGAGTGAGTGATTATTTCTCATGGAAATACACCACACACCACAGCACAGAGACGCATGATAAAATGTGACCTCTGCGTTTACCCCATCCGTGTAGGAGCAGTCAGCAGCTGACGTAGGCAGCACCCCAGGGAGCAGAGCTTGGGGACGGTACCTTGAATTCTTGGACTGGCACTGGAAATCCCTGGTCTATGCTTACAGTATGTGAGTGTACTTGGATTACATGCTCGGACCTGGATTTTGTGAAAGCTGCTTTGTGACAAGGTCAGCGGTAAAAGGCACTATATTATGTGTGTGATTCGTAAGCCCATTTGGTCCCTTAGTGTTCCATGTCTGGTGTCTGAAGTACCTCTGTGTTTTAGTAAATGATGATTGGGCGTTATTGTTGATGTTTGTGAGTGTCTACGTTTCTTCAGGGAGAGGTCAGGGTCACCAAAATTATTTAAAGAGAGTGGGAGAGCATTTTCAAAGTAAATTGAAAGGCTTCTGCAAGAAGGATTCTCCCCTATATGGGGGGCGGCTCCCGAAGACAAGGTTAGGCAGAATTCAGGAGTGCAGAGGTTCAATTTGCATTGATGGTCTCTGAGCACACTGAATAATGATCAAGGGGTTTTATACCAGTCAGAAGTAAAGTGTTTTTCACCTATCAAACCAGTTTCAACCAGATGTTACTGTCATGGGGGTAAAAGTGCCAAAAAGTATGACATATGGTCATACGTAAGTTAAGATAGAAGTAAAATGGACATTTAATCTAATAAAGAATAGAACGTTCTTCTAAAATGGTCTGTTTGGTTCAGGGGACATACGCTTAATGGTTTTGCGGCCTACAGATGGTGAGGTGTCAAGGGTCCTGAACTTTAAGGGTTTAAGAACCTTGTGCCTTGGGCTAGATTGACCTCTGTGAATCTGTGAGTTAACACGTGATCATGTCTCCTTTGTGTTATTTCTTGCAGGTAATTTAAAGTTTTTCTTTAAAGTAATTTACTTAATGTTTCAGATTCCTGTAAGGAAGTCTTGCTTTGGAACTTGCACATGCATCCTGCTCCAATGCCTCCTTCATTAAACACTGTTAGAGCTGCCCCAAGTGTGGAGACAGTATTACGGTTCACTAGGAACTGCTGCTGCCTCTTTAAACTGTGATTTTTTTTCTTTTGGTTGTTATCACTATCTGGTGTTGACCAAAGGTGGATGAGTTCCCCCTTCTTAGCCTTGGTTTCTCCCAAGATTTCTTGCTATACCTTAGGGAATTTCACCTTTGGTTTGCTTACTAGGAGCTCGGACCCGGATTCTGTAAAGCTGCTTTGTGACAACGTCAGTTGTGAAAAGTGCTGTAGAAATAAAATTGACTTGAAAGTCCTAATGGATGGGCACCATGTCTTTGCAAAAATTGTGGAAAAATGAAATATGTACATGCATGTGTTCTGAAGTAGAAAAAACAGATGGTTTCCATTTTTTGTGTGGTGGTGCTAGAAACAGAGAATGTAATGTACTTGGTCTACTCTACATAATAAAATAGCAGTGGTGTGTGTATATGGAGCATCAATGGCATCTTTCAGGTCACAACTAAACCACAGTAAGGAAGTCATATGAATATGATACAGATTCGGTTGAGCATCACGTTTATTATTATATGGCTTTCCGGCCCCCAAGATAAGCTAGTAAGTGTAATGTGATTCAGTGACTATTCTTGACAGACCCTCTCCATCAAAGTGATATAATGTGAAGCTTTATCATCAGCAGTCTTCACTCCAGTGAAATACAGCTACTTTGTTTCAACAGTAGTAATAAGTGCATAATCTCATCCAGTGTATGTGTGGCCTTGTAATTAGCTCTTTGTGGGGACCAAATGCCCTCATTATGCCATTTTGCTGGATCCCACAAATGAATGTCTACGTAGTTGTTTTGGGAAAACTAAAAGTACAAAAATGTTGCATGTTGGTTACTGAGGTTATGATCAGAGTTAGGTTTAGTTTAGATGTAGTTTAATTTAGATATTACAAAAGCCACTACATGTTCTCACAAATATAGTAATACAGAATATGTGTGTATTTGAAACTTTTAGGGACCAAATGTGTGTTATAATGATACAGAAAAGGTTTTTTTTTTCAGAAAAACAAAAATGCAGAAAGACTGTCTTTCATTATTGAGGTTTAGGGTAAGGCTAAGTTATATATTAATACTAAATTGTGTGTGTGTGTGTGTGGAAGAGGCGGTGTCTGTTAATGGGCATACTCAAAGAGCAAATGGGTGTATGTGTAGTTTGGAAACATTTTTGTCTCATGGGAGCATAGATAAAATCACCAAAACGTATGATTTTCCATCAAGGGAAGGAAGCAGAGCAGTGCATGTGGAACTAATTAATCTCCAGGGTGGCTTTTGCATGGAATCAGCTTAGATGATCAAGCTTTGATAACTATATCATGAGCTGACTGTAACAAGTCAAGAGCTTGTGAAGAATTTCTAATATGATGAAAATAGTGTGAAACAAAGTCTCAAATGATGATCAGAAATTATACAGAGAACGGGAGAAACAATGAGTGATAGTCACATCTGAGAATTCGCTACTTCTCATTTCTCTTATAACTCGGTTTGTTTACTTTCTCCTTTGTTCAGTCTCCCGTGAGCGTCGCAGTGAATGTATTAGCTCTGCTTTGCTTTCCCGAGCACCCGTCCTGAGCTATAAGAGGCCTACTTTCTCATTATCTACAGATCGATTGAGCCTCCATTCAAAATAATGGCTACTGAGCTTCTTTGGCACTTTAATCTATTGGCCTGAGTTTGAAAAAATGTTGGCTGGAATCATTACAACAGGGTCACACATGGATTTCTTGTCTCTTGTCATCCTTCATTCTCTGACTAGACTACTTTCTAAGACAATGGTTTAACCTTAGAATGAACAGAGGACCTCTATTGTGAGAAAAAAAATTTTGATTTCTAAGGATATATTAGTTCAACTTATTATTAGCCTATAGATTCTTTTAGAAAGACTAGAAAGCTAATACAATTACAGTTAAAACTATGTATGTATATATAAATATAAATGCTATTTTAAAAATACAATGGTTGTTTAAGAAAGTGTACACTTCAAAATGTCTTTCAGGGAATCAACTGTCCATCTTCAGTTGGCAGCTTTATTTTAAGTATTTAATATTTTAAATATTATAAGTGAACCAGGTACAGAGTAGAGGCCCCTGAGATCCACCATAATTCAAGTACAATTAAATAATGGTCTGCTTACAATGATTAAAATGTGACTATTATTTGAATATTATATATAAAATAATATTTCACCAGAAATCATGTATTTGTTAAATGATCATTTATTACATCAAATTTTAGATGTCAGTTTAACAGGACTGCAAACAAGAGCAGGAAAAATTATGGTGTTTTTTCCTGTAGAAATAAGCTGAAAAGTTGAGACTAAAAGTGCAGCACATGCCTCCAATACAGTATAAGATTTCGACTGTCACGTTCTGGTTGAGTAGACGGCAAGTGCAGGAAGCGATGTTGAATTGAACCGATATTAAAAAGACACGAAGCATGAACATAAACTATGGCACAGAATCACGACACATACAACAGACAAACCACAACACTAAACCAAACCGAGGACACTAAATAGCTACAGCTAACAGACAACACCTGACTAACTAATCACAACACATGGGACACAGCTGGGGGGCGTGGCTACACAAACACAATGACAGGACACGTGGCAAAAACCAAAACAACATGGATACATGGAACATGAGGGTGTGATCGTTACAGACTGTGAGACTTTTCTAAATTTCTCTATTCAGAGTGTAAAAACCAGGCTAAAAACCCACTTTGGTCTATCTTTGTTGCAAATACCAGTGCCTGGACACATCATCAAATGTAAGCAAATCCAGCAAAAATTTCTGGTTAATTCATACAACTGTGCTAAATTTTTAAAGCTGTGCTCATATTAATTTACAATGTTTAATTTTTAATGTTAAAGATTTTTAAACCTTGCTCGATCAGGTTTTTCCTTTAATTATTTTTAATGGAAATCTGTGATGTGACCTATAAAGTCCTATGTGAGTTGGCTTGAAAATGGCCATATAAGAAAACCATTATTTTATCTCTTTCCTCAATTTCTTGTCCAATTTTCTTTGCTATGTACCACATTATTACAGAACAGACCTACAGAATACAGAGTTACGTAGTTCACTGGTCATGACAAGTCCTCAAAAGCTCCTCTATTCACTCCTTGACAATGGGACTAATTTTCAACCCCTCTCATGGAACAGATCAGTACCTCATTTACATTTGCAGAGGGAACGTCATTTGGGGAGAAGCCAGCCAATTTTTGTAGAGTGCTGTCAAAGACAACGTAGCTTCTGAAGCACACCTCTGTAATACACTGATACCTTCACTTCTGATGACGCAGCACTTTTCTGAGTTTCTGGTAAGCCTTATTGGCATTCAGTTTTGTCATTCTTTGCCTCATTCTCTGTTTCACAGTGACATTGGTGTCTGTCTGATGGAAATTTGGAAACAAATTGCACCTTCAGAGACCATGACTTATGTGAGTGGAAAGATGGTGAGAGAGAGGGGGGGGTGGAGGTAACACTTCACTAAACATGAAATTTTAAAATTACTAGGGTGTTCTCATCTTTATATCATTCTATTTTTATCTTTATCTGACAGCGACAGAGCAAAGCCAAGTTCCAGAAGTAAAAAAGAAACAGTGATCTTTCCCACAGTAGACTGTCAAAAATGAGGAGTCTGGATGCCGATGCAAGTGCAAGTTTACAATGTTTATTGAAAACAGGCAGGCAGACGAAACCACTGGGTAATCCGAGAATCGTAGTCAACGTAGCGCAGGTCAAACGGAAGCAAACAGTACAATGCATAAGCAAGGCAAGGTCAAGAACAAGGCAAGGTCGAGATACACGGATACTCCTAGATAGCTGACACAAGGTCTGGAACGCTCGGTCTCTGTACAAGTGACCAGCAGACTTCGCGTCTTTCCTGTGCTTCACCCCAGGCTAAATACCCCCATGATTAGAGCCCAGAAGAGCACCACCTGGGAGGGCCGGTTCAGTTAATACTCTGGGGACGGAGACCCGCGCGCGGCAGGAGGGGGGGGTTCTAATATATAAAAAATGAAAAATGGTTTGTGCTCATTCCATAATTCAGGATGTTGTCACAGCCAGTAATAGTTTAGATATCATGGCTCTTTGTCCTGGTGCATTCACATTACAGTGTTTTTTTAATCCTGTAAATATAATTGTATTATTTAAAGTATGGGCTCCTGAGTGACACAAGTTTTCATCCTTAGATCATGAGTTTGATCCCTAGCAATGCCTCAGCCTTCATTGGCCTGGGAGTTCAAGACATCACAATTGGCTTTTCTCTCTGGGTAGGTAGGATGGCCCTCTCTCTCCCACAATCAATCAGTAGCCATCCCATGCGACTGTTAGTAGCAGTCAGTATCCTCCTCCAAGCACTTTTAGTCCAATGGCATTGTGTTAGCAGCAATTTGAACACGTGGCAACTTTCCGTGACTTGGAGGATGCACATGTTAGCATTGCTCTCCCAGTCCAGGTGGAATTGTGTGATATGGGGTGATCCTCGCAGTGAGTGGAGTTTAACATGACTAAATTGCACTCAAAAAGTAGAAAAGACGTCCTGAAATCTATTTATGACTATTGCTCCAGTCTGCTTTAGAAATCAGTTGGGTCTGGAGAACTTTTTTTATATTATTAATAATAAAATGCATATATCCGTCAATTAGTGTGCTATTACTGTAACAAAACTCTCTATGGCATAAAGCCAGCATACATCATAATTGCACTGAATTGCTCCTCATCAAGTTTTTTTTTTTTACAAAGTTTTGCTTTCCTTCTTGACATACATCTTAAACACCTTTTGTGTGTGGTGACTCGAGCACATTTAACCTCAAATGGAATCCCACAGCATGAGCACATTTAATCTCGACTGGGATTCTGTGGATTGAGTGCTTTTAATAGTGATGGATATCTTGTGGTTTGTGTACATTTAACAGCAACCAGAATCCAACAGAAAAAGCCAATTAGAGGTAAATGTAATTGTAATCCACTGGCTCAAGCACTTAACTGTAATCAGAGTTCAGTGGCTTAATCACTTTTACCTCTAATTTGCAAGCTCTCCCATGTTCTGGTTTCCTCCCACTGTCCAAAAGCTTGCAGTAGGTTGATTGGATTCTCTAAAATTGCCCGTAGGTGTGAATGTGTGTATGAATGGTTGTCTGTCTAAGTGTTGCCCTGCGATTGGTTGGCCTCCTGTCCTGCATGAATCCCGCCTTGGGCCCGCAGTTGGCTGGGATTGACTCCAGCCTCCCCGTGACCGGGAAACAGAAGAAGTGGTTTAGAAAATGGATGAATGGACTGCAAACAATTTGCCAAATTAGTTATGCTGGAAAATCTGATGTGAGCTGTTTTTTTAACAAGGCCTATGAAAATCTTCTATGCATAATCATAGAGTTGAACTTAGTTTGGTACCAGTATGACTAGAATTCTAAATGCCAAGAAACTCTGCCAACAGGCAGGTTTATGTGGGTGTTTTTCTTTTTACTAAAATGTAAATTACAAAGAGTTATGAATGGTAAAAATTTGTAACCATTTTTGGAAATTTCACAAATAAATAACTTGTTTAGCACCTTGTTCTAAACCTTCCCTGTAGCTTAAAAACTGTGATACAGTGTTATAATATGAGACAAATTCAATGGCCCTACTGTCGACGAAGAAGTAGCTGATATGAAACATTATGCTTGGAATTGTTTTTTCATGTGAATTTGGATGTGAAGTTATGTCTGAGAAGTAGTAATCCTTGTGTTTGTGTGTGTGCGATGCCTAATCCTGAGAGCGCACTGTGCGTGACGTAAAACGGATATGATCACAGTGTTAACATTTAAGTCAGGGTACACTACCTTCTGTTTTATCCATTCATTCATTCCACAGTCTAAGACGGTGTGATCAAGCAAGCGAAAGAGAGAGGAAGAAACGGAACAGAGATGTGGGAGGGGGCAGGGGCGAAGAAGATCAGGTTTAGGCCAGGAACACAAGAGGGTAGATTGACTGTCACATTAAATCAGTTCCTTTTGGCTTCCATGGATTCCATGGAAATCACAGGCAGGGGGACTTCAAGACAGAATGGTTGACGTCTGAATACATTAGGATCGCATGAGCACACATCTAAGGTTCAGTACAAATGAGGGATTTCATCAGGGAATGGCAAACAGAGAATCAGAAAGATCAATAGCGACATTAGAAAACAAGCCTGTCGAAGTCTTATGGAGATTAAACTCGATGCTAACTTTATTTACAGTAGGCATTATGCCTTTCAAGCACTTTACAGAGGGATCAAATACATAGAACCGTACAATGCCTCAAAAATAATGCATTTGTAATGTTTGGGAAAGCATTCTGCACTTTGCCATTACCTTCAAAATCATGTCTGTACATTTCACTGTTGGATCAAAACCTTGTATCTCCATTTTTGTCATTTTTTACTTTTTTTGCAATATTTGGAAATACCAGCTGTCAGAATTTCATGGCGAACTGACCAAGAGAAATAGTCCAAAATGACTTTGAATTACATAGAAAATTCTTTCTATTCTTTATGTTTAAAGCTGCTTTTTTGGAGAAACAACATTTTGATTTCTTTTCAGTCTCTCCTCTTTAAAGTCATTTAGAGGTTTAATGTGAAATGCTGTTGTACATAAACTATCAATTGAGAATTGTTCATAGCAGGGATAGGAACCAGATATCTAAAGCATTGACTGTCCCAAAAAACTCAAAGATATTGCATGAAATGGTTACAAATATGCTTCCCGATGCCTGAGATGTTGTTTTACAACAGGAGAATATGGTTTTAGCTTAAATATAGGCTTATCTTTTAAAAGCAATGGGTGGTAGAGGGTTATATGCAGGGTGTTGTAAGGCAAAATAGTCCCCAAGGAAAACACTTTGGTAAGACTTCATTGTAGGCCAGTATTTGTAAGGCTTCATGATACATATATACATGTGCATAAACATTTCTATAGACTCAGAAGACACGTGTAGGTTATTTTGAACCGCAAATAAAATGAATAGATTTGCATTTTGGCCATCATGAAAGTTCTTACCTCTGGAACCCACCCACTCCAGCTGAGGAGGGCCCCAAGGGCCGCCCTATGCTTCACTTGGTTGATTGACAGTCATCATGGCCCACCTGTACACTAGGAACTGCTGCCCCTCTTGTACCTTTGACTACACCATTCATCATTGGGGCCTCCTGATCACCTGTCCTAGACTAGTTCAACTACCAAAGACCATCTCCATGTAGTTCAAGCTTCATATGCCTGTGCTAGACATGTTGCTATAAGCTATAGGGTTTTAGCTGCCACCTCTATAAACTGAGATTCTTTTTTCTTTTTCTTTAGTCTATTATTGTTGTCCAGTGTTGACCAGAGTATGATGGGTTCTCTTTCTGAGCCTTGGTTTCTCCCAAGGTTTCTTCCTCCAGCTTAGGAGTTTCCTTGTGTCTGTTGTCTCTGGCTTGTTCTATAGGGGCCCAGATTTTGTAACGCTGCTTTGTGACAATGTCAATTGTAAAAAGCACCATACAAATAAAATAGATTTGATTTGACCCCTGGTTCCTATCACCTCCACTGTAAAGAGTGACCAGTACAGAAATATAATATATTACAGTATATTGTTGAAATATATATATATATATATATATATATATATATATATATATCCATTTTGGGTCATGGGGGAAGCTGCAGCTGATCCCAAGAAGTCAATCCCAAGAAAAGCTCCTGGAAGCTGGAGCTGATTATGGGCCCACCCAGGACGGTAGGCCAACCCATCTCAGGGCAGCACACATAGATAAACAATAAAGATTGTGTATTCAGAATACATTCAAAATATATTGGTGTATGGGCAATACATTATGCATTTGATATATTAACCTGGTAAAACATTTTCTATATTTATACTATATTTATTTATTTATTTATTTATTTTTATTGTACGGGTGCTGTCTAAAATGCACATTTCACATCAAACCATTCTGAATGATTCTGCTTGCAATTGTTGAGTTGTGCAGCAATTTTGCCCTTTTTAATACAATCACATGTCCATAAAGAAACAGCAAAAATAGCTTAAGGTCAGTTAGAAGTGACCTTCAACATATTTTATACACCACTGCACATATTAACCATACAGAAAAAATCAAAATATACACCTTTCAACAGTGTGTGTAATGTAACCAGCACAGCCAGAGCACATTGCTGCTAAATACCAATGACTTCAAAGTTACTGTGTGAATTATAACATAAATCCATGAATGATGACGTCCAGGGACAAATAGGCTGGGTTAGTGAACAGGACAACCATGGAAGAGCCACACACACTTTCTTTTGTTTATATTTCAGGTGCATTATTCATAGAATTAACATGAATGAGAATTTCAAACATTGACATTGTACAGGCTGTGCATGACATTCACATGAGCAAAAATTTTAATTGATATTTAAACCAGCTGTGAAAAGACAGCTGTTAATTTCTTATTTTTATTGGTTTTGCACTATTCATCTAAAACGTTTTACAGAGAATAATTTGAAGCATTTGACACCATCACAATATTTTAGAGACTTTTACTCTCTAGACACCATTTGCACACAATTACAGCATCACAGATGTATTCAGTAAGTGGTTTGTTTCGGATATGCACTGTCCTATCATTCTGAATTCACAGCCTGGGAAAAATCACACAGAAACTCTTATTACCTCTTATTATCTCATCTCCTGCTAGTCATGCAGATCAAACAAACAGATTTAAACAATGAAGTCAATCAGAGCTTTAATTTCAGTTATAGGCCAGATTCCATTTCAAATGACTCATCTTCATTTGAACATGTGCTTCAAGCAGAGAGTAAAGCTGGCCTTGCTATTGGGGATCTTCTAAAAACCTTATTTATTATAAATAGTGTTGTATGCACTCAGTGGTCACTTCATTAGGTCTACTGACCTTGTATTTACATTCATATTCCATTTTATGAGCTCTTCTGGCCATAAAAGTGCACCGTGTAGCAGTGGTGGTGCAACCGTTAAGGAGTTGCACTTGTGAACTTGTGACTGTCCCGTACTTCTACAAGTACCCATGAGCAAGGTACCGCCCCCAGACAGTGATACCTGGGTGCTGCCCACATCAGCTGCCCACTGCTCCAACATAGAGGGGTTGAATGCTGAGGTCAAATTTTGTTGTGGTGTGTTCACAATTACAATTAATCTCTCACTTTCAATGTAGTTCTAAATAACTAGTTTTTCTGTTTCTCTGCATTATTTGTTAGTTTCTGTTTAATCAATAGTCAGTACCCTCCAACGTACACAGGACCACCAGTGAGCAGGTATTATTCAGTGTTGGAGCATTTTCAGGACAGGTGCATCAGACGCAGGATGTTTGTCCCAGCTGAACTCAGAAGCAAAAAAATCCATCCAGCACCATTTTAAAGGCTGCATACCTTTAAAGTGTAAGTGTATTTGTCATTATGAACACACCCCATCACAACGAATTGTAACCTCTGCGACCTCTACCCTGCTCAAGGGAACCTCAGTGGCACCTGGGCCAGAACTTGAATGTCCAACCCTCCGATCTAATGGGCAAGTCTCTAACAACTAGGCTACTACTGCCCTTTACAGGCTCTTGCTTTTTACAGCAGTTGCAAAACTATGTACAGTCAGTAATGTCAAGTATAATCTCAAGTATACTGACTGTACACTGACTGTACACGGCCACATCTTTAAGACTGGAAACAATGTAGGAGGCTTTGACAACACAACTTCCAATTTTTCACAAATCAATAAAATTTACTGTACTGATTGGATTTAAGGAGAAATTAGACCTATTCAAATCCCAACTGCTTTATGAAGCATGACAGATCAGTCCAAAGTTTGCCCAAACCCCCAAAACACTATTTGCCTCAGTTACATCTGTCCCCAATACAAATGTCCAATACATCTGTTCGCCTGCTGAATCCAACTAAATTCCATCCAGTTTGGTGGGAAATGGTCCAATCTGGAAATGTAGGCGCTATTTTGCGGAAAGTATGTTGCAAAGTGGTTTTGTTAGGTGTATTCTGCTGCATTCTACTAATTCACACCACGGGTGCACTTAAAAAAAAACAAAAAAACAATGATTTTGTGTGTTTTTCCCGCTTGAAGGAGTGGTGCTTTTTTTAAAATGAGGCAAGGCAGGGCCTTTTTGGTGCATTGCTATTTTAAGGCAGTGAAATGACATTTTGCTTTTGACTGAAAAAAAGCATTGAAAGTCAGCAAAGAATTATTAAACCATATTTAAGAGGCACATTTTAGTAACGTGCAGGTGCACAACGCTCGTTACAGACACAGACATGTGCTCTAAGTGCACTAATGGCACTTGAAAGGCTTAGGTGGAACAGTGCTGCTCCTGTGAATGATTTTTACTTTGCACATGAGCTGGTCTGTTTTCTCGCTGAAAACTGATCTGGTTTTCCAGGTAAATGCACCATTATACCAGCAATGCATCATAGCTCAGGTGCCTCTGTCTCTTTAAGATAAAGTGTTGGGCCATTCCAATTGGTTTATTGCATGTTAAGCCTAAAACACACTTCTAAATAATGTCACTGTCAGTCTTGTGCAGAGAATGATCCAGCACCCAAATAAAACCCACTCACTGGTGGTCCTATGAGGGATCCTGACCATTGATGAACAGGGCAGAGCAGAGCTGGGCAATATGACGATTTTTATCATTATTGTGATAAACTGTAGTCACAATACGACTTTCTGATATTCTGATATTTTCTTGAAATCATTAGTACTTACAAAACACTGTCAAACTTCAAGTTTAATTTTAAGGGGCATTACTAGTCTTGCTTAAGTGAACATATTGTTCTACTGTGTGAAAAACACTGAATAAAAATTATTTGTAAATATACTGTGAATGTTTTTGAAAAAATATGGCCCTGTCAGCTGTTTTTCCTTTGTTCCTTCTAAATACATATCGTGACATATCGCATATCAGGGATATTTCTCAAAATATGTATATAATATATCCTGATAAGATATTTTTGCCATATCGCCCACCCCTAGGGTCAAGGGAAAGACTAAAGTCTATATTTCAAATGAAAAGTGCATCTATATGGCAAGGTATATACACCTAATGGATGGCCAGTGAGTACATACAGCCAGGGTATTGTGTTGCTCTGGCACTTTCAAAAGCAGACGACATACAAGATACAGTAAAAAAAAACAGTAGCACATTTTTGCTGGGGGTCATAGCAACTGGTGCTGATCATGCAAATGCATTAATTGGGCAGAGTCACACAGAAGAGGTCACTCACGTTCATTCAGCCTTGATCCAAATGATGTCTTTCTGAGATCCTGACGTGAGAATAAGTCAGGCTGTGCTTAAATTTGGCTGTGCTGCCTCTGAAACATTCATATCATGGTGTTGGAAATCATCTCACTCTCGTGCACTTTCTCTCTTTAGTGGTCCAGGCCTCTCCATGAATGCAGCCTTGCTAGAGCAACTGTGCATCAATAATACACAGAGGCCGTTTGCTGTTAACATCGTCCCAAAGTGGGCTACAGTGTCTCTTGTCTCCATGCATCAGATGATGTTGCATCAATGATCTGGGAATATTTTGTTGATCTGGGATAGCAAAGGTGGCAGTGAACATCATTAAGATTTTCCCTTTAGCGAAAAGGATTTTTATAAGCAGACAAGACAAATGAGATCCTACCAAAAAAGTCTGAAGAACATCACAACCCACATATGAATCCCTCAATCCTTTTTGGGCAGTCCTTCAGGGCTCACCAGTCTTGATGGCAACAAAAGGCATCAAGAGGCATCCGAACGTGAAAGATTCTCAGACTATCATAAATAGTAACAGATTCAAGCAATGCAACGCTTTATGCGTCCTCTCATTTACAGTTACATGAAGAACCAAAAACAGATTCTGCCCATGAGTCCACAACGCTTTCCATCAGACATCTGTGGCACTGAGATGGGTTGCCAGCACATCCTGGGCCTCCAGGGCCTTTTTGGTCTTATTGCGAACCACAGTGGCTTCACGACCCTCAGGGTGCACTGAATCAAGCCGTTGCTCGCAACGAAAGACAGCTAAGAAGGCGCTGCGGTAATTCCGATTCATCCAACCATAGAGAAGTGGGTTGGCGAATGTGGAGCACATGGCTACAATATGGAAAACAGTGTACAAAAGTCTAAAGTCCCGCATGACCAGCACACTGCTGTCAATATCAATAGCCAGCTGGAAGGCATGGAAGGGCAGCCAGCTCACCGCAAACACCACTACCTGTAAGAGGAACAGAAGTCAGCAAGACAAGAAATCTGACCAAAGGCCTTGTGGTAGTAAATTTACAGTATAATTCTGCATTATTCAATTTTACAGCAGAGCAGTTTTGAAGCATGTGTAGTTTAAATATCTACAAATTAGTTTTAAGTGTGTTTGTAAGTATTACTGGCATGTGAAAGACTTACTAGAGCCATTAAAATAATAAATAACATTTATGTAGATGAATATGTCTAACACAAGACTTTCTTAAGTATTAGAAAAATACTTTTTCTCTTCAAAGTGGCATTGACTAAATAGGAATTACGTACCATGGTGACCAGCATCTTGGTGGTCTTACGACGACGATGGTGACGGTCGCTGCGGCCAGCTGGGCTGACGTGGTTACGGAGCTTACTCCATATCCGGACGTAGGCGAAAGAGATGACCGCTAGGGGTAACACATACTGAAGTAGCAGCATGGAAATTCTGGGGGAAAAGCAATTTAACATTAACATTTTGGTACCACCACATGCAACATCAAAAGAGACTGAGAAAAAACTTAAACTTGATTCAATGAATATGTGAAAACAGCAATGGAAAAACATAGAAGGTAAATAACTAAAGAAAAATGCAATTAAAGTCTCTTGTACTACTGTCATAACATAATGACAGTTTTAGCAAATAAAACAAAAAGTTACCTACTGCAGCTTTAACTAAAAAACAACTAAGATCAGATAAAAAGTTTTAGGCTGAGTTGAGATGACTGTAGAATAAAATGCATGAAAGCTGTCAGAGGTGGCCAATCAGTCGTTTTTATTAAAATTAGCAATGCTGAGCTTCGTAAGGATCTCTAGTGATAAATCTCTAATTGTTAGTAAGTCAAGCATACACAGCAAATTTTCTTCTAAGGTCCATCCCCTAGTATGCATGGGGAAACGTTTTTTTATTTCAATGTAGGAGTCTGAGTTTTTGACATAATTTACAAAGCAGCTTAGGCCCTGTTCACATGGGTGCACTCTGATCTCCTAGACGTGTAAGTTGCATTTGGTAGTGGCACTTTTTGACAATATGATGTTACATTCGCATTCACCTTCCTCTGTTCTACTTCAACCTGCAGCCCAGACTGTAATTCCATTTGACCTGTGGCGGGCAGTAATCAGACAGTGTTTTTAACCTGTGGGGTTTGACCTTCATCCTTCATTGGATTTGTGAAATATGGATCAGTTGTCTTTATTAGACCTGACGCTTGACCTTGTAGGCAGAGAAACATTGCTGCCACCACTGGGTTCACCCTCTGACCACAATATCATGGGATATATCCAGTCCTCCAAAACAGCAGGTAAACACAATAAAGACATTTTTTTTGTGCTCATCTGGATTTTGGCAGAATGTCATAGCAAGAAAAAGCTGCAGGTGATGTTCATCCAAACACGCATCCAACCAAACGAAAGTCATGAAACCCTGTGTGGGTCTAATTCACTATAATGAGCAGAAAAATGGTAGGCATTCGATTTGCACTTATCTGATGCCATAGATATGTGAAAAATGCCTAATTCAGATGTCCATGTGGACAGGCTCTAACTAAGATTTAAACGTAAATCTGTCAGTCATCCAAATGCCAAGGTACTTTAACCTTCTGAGTTATTAAATGTAGTTTTTTAAATTTATTTTTAATATTTAAAAATTATTATGGGAAAAACTTTCAATCACCCACCAAAACCTTTCCTACAGGCCACCACCTGAGAATGACATTTCCATATTATTATAGTAGAGTGGCAGAGAATTGACTTTTTTTTAGGGCTTTTTCCTCAGTATCCATTATCCCATACCTACAGTACCTCCAAATGCTACAAAAGTAGTGCCTATTATATTGTTGCCTACTGTACAAGCCTGGGAGTAGATGATGGCCATGTTGCAACATCATGACAAAAAGACATGTTTTGGTGTTTTTACTGACTTGTTCAAGCTAATGGAAGAAAACTGTAGTAACAAGCTCATCCAGATATCCAAACCAGTGTATAGGACAATAGACTGAACTGCCCTGTTTTGTCTTAAGAGCAGTTCATCAATTTGTTCAATTGTTTGGATGACTTCATGCATAAGGGGAAACTGGGGTTCTAAGGTACAAACAATGATGGTGAGAATATATGGGAGACAGGGGTGTATGAGAGCTGGAAGGGTACATCACTGAAGTCAGGTTATTTCATCTGATTTTTCTTTCTAGAGAAAAGGATGGATTGAAGCCCTGTGTTGATTACTGAGGCAGGAAATGAGGTCTTGGTGAAGTATTGCTTGATGAGAAGCAGAAGACTTGTTGAGGACAAGCTTCAGTGTTGTTTGACTGTTTGGTGATGCCATATGAAAATAGTTTGTATAAGGTTTGAATTAAGGAAAGTAAGGTCTAGACCAGGGGCATTTATTTTTATCAATAGACGGTCAATGTGACTAAAGCAGGAGAACACATGAATACACAGCTGCTTGACAAGATCAATGGATTAAACCAGTGTAATGAGATGTTCTCCTCTTTGACTGGGCCAAAACCTGCAGCCACACTGGGCCTTTGTGGATTAAACTGGACACCTCTGATCTAGATGGTGCTTGATTAGCTGCCCCATAGTTGAAACCGTTATAACATGTCCAGTTATAATACTGTGGCCTCCTCCTTTACAGCTCTGTTTGGTACCACTGCCTAAAGCGAACAAGGTTGGACAATGTTTTTATTATATAATTGATATATAAGAATAGAATGTAGGAGGGCAAAGAACCCTGAGAACCTGTCCTGAAGTTCTAGGTGGGTTCTGTATGAGCTAAAGGCCCGCTGGAGTGGATACTGAATTGGACTGAGGCTGGCGGCACAACAGTTACTAGATTAAGTGCTTTTTCCTCATTTGACATGAAAGTGAAAAGTGACGACACTTTAAGGTGGACATGATAAAATTGTTCTAGCACATGCACGGATAGACCCTAGAGGAGGCTTGAACAAAGACTACATATGTTCCCTCATGGCTGACATGTATAGTAATTTTATTTGCTACTTCACCAAGAGATCATGTTTCAGAGAGGCACAGTTTAATCAGCCTCACCCCAGAAATGGTACTGGTGAGTTTGGTCTCCATGAGATTCATTGCTCATTGCATTTGCAGGGCCACTGCCTGTGGAGCGATGACTCCAACTTGTCATTTGGAGAAATGTTAATTATGGAGAGTGATGTGGCAAATATTAGTAAAGGCCTCCAGACCACCACCTTTGAACTCAGATCTACAGTGTGTGACAGCTGCTGTAGTCCTGTGTTTCCCCATAGTGATCAGCTAACTGTTGCCCCTTGTCCATCTGCTTGTCAGATGCCTGAGATAGACCGACTGGGCAGTGGTAGCCAGGAGTGGACAGAGGTAGCCACCTGTCCTTGTGATCAGAAGTCCCAGCTCAAATACCACAGAGGTACCCTTCAGCAGATTATTATTATTATATTTTTTCTTTTCTTTTGTTTGTTATTGCTATCCAGTATTACCCAGAGGATGATGACTTCCCCTTCTGAACCTTGGTTCCTCCTTTCAGACCCAAATTCTGTAAAGCTACTTTGTGACAATGACTACCATCTTGCTACACTGCTCCTCAGTGCTGTTGATAGCTGCCTGCTGCTCTACATGTGGATGGGTTAAATGCAGAGGTCACTTTTCGTTGTTGTGCACTTTGTGTGATAGGGTGTGTTCACAATGTCAGACATTCATTTTCACTTCACTTTCTTTTCTCTGAACATACTGGGTGTCGTATGGTCTCTCGCCTTTGACCTGTCTGGCTTGTTTGAAGCAACCAAGGGAACAAAGCTTGCCAGCATAGCTCTCAGGGTCATTGGGGCACACAAGCTGTTCCACCATGGCAAGGCACCAGTCCAGGGAACATCCAACTTGTCACATAATCACTAGAAACACTGATAATGCCTCTTAAAGAAAGTATCACACCCTATAGTGTCCCTATTTTTTTCAACAGCCAAAAAAAAGGGATGGAGGCAAAAAACTAATTTATTATTTATGTGGGTGAGCCCACCTTCTTACAGAGCATTATAACAAACCATAGCCTGGAGGTTCAATTCCCCCCAGTCTCAGGAAATCATATATTTTCAGCTGCCCATAAGAGTCCTTAGGCTAAGCTAAGCTAACAGTACCTGTAATAAAATGTAATTATAAGTAAATTACATTTCATTCATAATCCAGTTGCCCTTCTTTCCCCGGAGCCCCTGCCCCCCACAAACGTCTGTGCATGGGCCTGAGTGCTAGAAAATGAGCCTAGGGAACCAGTAGAGGCTATGCAAATGGGCTGATTCTCTGAATGACCCTTGCTGGGAGTAGATTTACTGGAATTAGGACAATTGCCTGGAACACAGACACTACATTCCAGTGTGTCCATATTGCACAATGGCTTCTCTTCTGTCCACCGACCACCTTCACCAGGCACTCACAGGCTGGGGGGTCTTTAGTTTATGGAAATCATAGTAAGCTGTGTTTTTTCAGCGAATGCCTCTGAGTGTCTTAAGACTCCAGGCACCTGTACTGATCCCTGAGTGTGTGTGTTTCATTGTCCCTCTTTGGTGTGCCATCATGATGACCTGGCTCATTACCCAGGCTGTTGTCACACATTGCATACTCAATTACCAGCCTCTGCTGTGCCACTAGAATCCAAGTCAGTGTGAGATTCTGGCAGTGCATGAAGGAAATGTAGATATATATCTTGTCTTGTTCACTTCGTTACCCATATTTTGAACTATACTTCATCTTCCAAATGATTTTTACACTCAGGGAATGGTATTTATGAACACTTTTCAAGCAATCTAAGTCTAAATCCCAGCATCTTATGTGTATGAGGGATGAGTATCATGTCTAGCACATGAAAAGTGTCACAATTCTGCTTAATTAAAGGCTCATATGAAACAAGGCTATTGATGTCACCTACATTCCTAATGTAGGAAATTGTCTCAGGCCTCTAAACGTATGATCTACTCTCTCATGAAAAATAGCAATATTCTATCTGAGGAACTGTCCCTTCCAAAATGTCCTAATGCCAGATTGTAGCCAGGTAACTGCACCCGGGCCTTGGGTAATTGAGCCAGAACTTGAACCTGCAACCTTCTGATCACAAGGGCAGATCCATAACCCCTAGGCTACCACTGCCCACAAGCCTGGCAACAGGGGCAGGCATGTCAAGCCTTGGAGCATCAAGGTTTGCTGTTACGGCACCTGAGTGGGTCTGTGTCAGCCATAGGCATATTGCCTAAGGTCAAGGGGCCGGGACTTGAACCTACAACCTTCCAAACACGGGCAAGTCCCTAACCACTAGGTCACCACTACCCCATGTGTATGTAAATGTGTATGAAATGTGGTGTTTACTTACGAGTACAGAGTACCGTCTGTGCTGCTCCCTGGCCACTTCTCCCCACATACTTCAATCGATTCGCCTGGCGAAAGATCAACAATCCCATACTCCCTGAAAATAGCGAGTGGGCTAGCCAGCACAGCACTTATCACCCAGGTGACAGCAATGACGAGAAAGCAAGTGTCCTTTGACATCCGAGTCTCCAGATGATACACGATGCACCTGTGCCGATCTAGGGCAATTACATTAAGGGTTACAGTAGAGACATGGACGGCGAGACCCTGCGCATATGGTAGTGTGAAGCAAAGCACTTGTCCGAACTTCCATTCCCCGAGCAGAGTGTAGGCCAAGGTGAAGGGAAGACACAGCGTGTTGACCAGCAGGTCTGCCACAGCCAGGTTGGCAATGAAGAAGTTGGTGACAGTGCGAAGGGTCTTGAACTTGCAAACCACATAAATGACCAAGGAATTGCCGACTACCCCCAGGAGGATGATGGTGCTGTAGGCCAGGATCAAAATCACTTGAACTCCCAGAAGCCTGGTGCTGTCCCCCAATTCTAGTAAGGAATGGCTCAACGTGGCATCAGGCAAGTCCACATTGTTGGTCAAGACCTCAGCCCTCAAGGAGCCATTGACTAAACTGATGCCATCCATTGGTCACATGATCATGTAGAGCTGTGGAGAAATAGGTAGGTGTTTAATATTGTGCTAAGCAGTTCTAACCAGTGCTGGAAGTAAGGCAATACTTTGAAACTGTAATCCTACTACTTTTGGCTGTAATGAATAATATAATTAATTTTCTTTTCAAAGTGACACAATAACAGTTACTGAAATTGTAAAGGTATTGTTAGTGGTTGCTTTCATTTTGTGTAAAAATATTGTGGTGATTTTGCAGGACAAATTATGCAAATGCGTTGTTATGAGTTTTACCTGCTTTTTCACTCCCTTTCTTTTACTCATTTATCAGTGTTTAGACAGACTATTGAGAGCCATGGGGGTGGGGGGCACTATAACACAAGGACGGTGAGGTGGGCTGATTAAGCATTAAAAAAACAGTGCATAGCTTAGCATGTCAAGTAGCTACTTGCCATTGAAGGGGTGGCCTCCACCTCCACAAAATTAATGGACAGTGCTGTCTAAATCGTTATTGTATTTGACAAAATTTACAAAATTTTACAAAAATATTTCCCAGAAATGGAATTTATACTATAACCACCCATAAGTGGTTGCACACAGCTGGAATTCTTGCTTGATTTTACAGACCACAAGGATTTGTTTGCTCTGTTTCAAGTGGTTATAATAACTGTCCTGTTTAATTGGGGCAAATACAGTACTGTGCAGTCTTTGAGAAAATTATTTTTAAAACTGTGTATCTGTGTTTTCTCTGTCTCTCAATAAAAAAAGAGTAGAAATTATTATAATACACACACACACACACACACACACACACACACATTTATATGTGTGTGTATGTGTGTGTGTGTGTTTGTGTATATGTGTGTGTGTCTGTGTTAAAATAAATGGAAATAGCATTAATACAACAGTGATTTGTGTGTTAGTGTGTTGGCTCAAGAGCTCTCCTCCTCATGAAAAACCCACTATTACTTGTCCCATCAAAATCTCTGATTTGAACTCAATCAGTCCTTCATTAGATGAAATCAGGTGCTGATTGAGCTTCACACCCATCCATGCAGTGACTGGAGGACAAATCTGGACCCAAACCAAACAGTTCATCCTCCTTGTTCTCACCTCTTTCTTGTTCACTTGCATTGATTCTAATGTTCACTTGTGTTTTTCATGCAGAAAGAAACTCTTTAAAACTGCTTTAAAAAGACAGCTTTAATGTGTTTGCACAGGTTCCTCAGACTTATGCACAGTACTGTAGCTCATGTTCAATACGGTTTTATTAAATAAAGGAAACAAATACTGATGATAACATAAAAAAAAACTATGAAAGCATAGACCTAAAGCTAATGAGAACTTACCCAGCATGGGCATAGTGTGGAAATGAACAAGGTAATGATAACAGGATTAATAGACTTAAGAAGACTTGTATTTAAAAGCAAACATGCTTTTTCCTTCTCCTGTAATGTTACTGTTTTGGAGATATGAGGTTTTGTTTGTTGTTTGTTCTGCTGATATCTCGAAATGCAGCCCTGATATTTCAATGTAATAGAGAGCGAGCACAGATAATATGTATTAACCTTCATGGTGGTCTCATTATAAGCAGCAGAAGCAAAGCCATTACAGATTCGCGGGGCTATTCCATCCTCTGAGCTGCTGTCAGCTAACACTGAGAGAAAAAAGTGAGGAGCCGTCAGTATGGTGTAAAATATCCTCCAAATAATGAGGCAGTAGATGTGCAGAATATGAGCTCTACAGTCCAGTGGACAAATGAACTGAGTCGTTTAAAATTTTCATTAGAGCGAGTTTAAAGGCTGTAATTTTTTTTCTCTAGCGATGTTGCTCTGAAAAAAACCCTGCTCCAAAAATACAGCACTTTATGTACAGAGGGACTGTTTTCTTCCTTTTAGTATCTGCTTTCTGCCTCACTTGAGTGCTGCCTGAAGTCCTGGGTGGCCAAAAAACAGCACCTGGTTCTTTCTTTGCCTTCCAAATATGAAGTAAACAGATCATATCTATCCACGTACATAGATCAGCCAGAACATTATCACCACCTGCCTAATAGTGAGTAGGTCCCTCCTGCTACTGGAACAGCTCTGACTGTGGTGCACTGTGTGTTCAGATCCCTTTCTATCAAAGTCAGCATTCACTCTTTAAACCACAGGAGCTGTTCTGTGGGATCAGACTACACCAGCTAGCCTTCACTCTCCACCTGCATCAATGAACCTTGGATGCCCATGACCCTGATTCACCAGTTGTCCTTCCTTGGATCAATTTCGGTAGGTCCCAGCTACTGCACACCTGGAATGCACCTGTCATTTTGGAGATGCTCCATCATATTAAGCACACACATTTTTTACTGCTTCTAGAACATCAACTTCAAGAACTGACTGTTCACAAGCTGTCTGATATGTCCCATGCCTACTGTAGGGAAATAACTAGAGAGTCAATGTTATTCACCTTACCTGTCAGTGGTGTTATTGTTATGGCTGATCGGTGTACTGTCCAACACAAACGGTGAACCTAATAGTAAACTGTAAATCAGAAAGTTTTTTTGGGGACTAATTTGCTGTACCAAGCCCGACATGGATTACACGACGTCATTTTAAAGCATAAAGATTATTACAATATGGACACTTTTCCAATTGTAATTTTAAACATGACAAATATTGTGGCATTGTTCACAAAAATATATGTGCCCATTTAATTGAGCTTGTTGATTGGTGCTTAGTTATGCTTAGATTTTTAAATGTCAGTGTAAAATATTTGGTGTGCGAGTCTCTAAGAACTCTCTGGCATCAGGAGTTTAAGACATCTGCACCACTCTGACTCAGTAAGTTCCTCTACAACTTTTACAATAATGCAGAAATTCTGAAGAAAGAATGGTGGAATTCCGTTTAAAGTGACATGCAGTGGGTAACACTGACCCCAGTAAAGTCCAGGGTCTGATTCCCAGGTGGGGTTATGTGTGGGTTCCCCCACAGTCAACAGGTTAATCAGAGGTGCCAAATAGCCTTTAGAGTTGTCACCCTGTGATTGACTGTCAATCTGTACTAAGTGTTTTCCTGCTTTTGCCCTATGAGCGCTGGGGTAGGCAGCACCCCCTGTAACCCTGAAGATAAGTGTCTCGGAAAGTGAATAAATGAATGAATGATTGATGAGAAAATTAATGAATGATGAGAAAATTAATGAATGATGAGATGTCTTCAACAAAGACGACAACGCTTTAAACACATGACTGCACACACATGGCTTACACCAATAGATCAGGCTGTGATGTGAGACAGTGAATTCAGTGACGGCTTATGTAACATAGACAGTGATCAGGCATAACATTAACAAGTGAACAGTCTGTTCTTGAAGTTCTTGAAGCAGGAATCACTTTGACAAGGGCCTTATTGCAATTTTCTAGACAAGTCAGAGCGTCTCCAAAACAGCAGGTTTTTAGAGTGTTCCAGGTGTGCAGTAGTTAGTATCTACCAAAAATGATCCAAAGAAGGACAACAGGTGAATCAGCAACTGATTCATGGGCACCCAAGGCTCATCTGATCACAAAGAAGAGCTACTGTGGTTCAGAAAGTAAATGCTATGTTCTTGCTTTGAGAAAAAAAAGGTGAACGGGCTTGGTCGTCCTCTCCAAATCGTTTTCCCCCTGTCCTGAAACTGCCATCAAGCTTATGGGCGGAAAGAGTGGTATTAATATTTTATAGCATTTCAATTCTCGGAAGGAATCTTCACCCGATAATGATGGACTCCCTATTGTTTTTCTCAGGGTGAGAAGAAACCGAGCATCTGGCTTGAGCTTCCCATCAATCACAACTGCCGGGATTAAAGTGGGATGAATTTGCAGCCCACCTCATTATATCACACACTAAAGACTGGCAGTCGGCTCTTTTAGTGGGACGGCAGTAGCCCCTTCATCAGTCCAGGGAAAGTTCACATTGAACTTCCAGCACAGAGGGAAAACAACTGCATGGGGAGAAGCGAGTGTTTGCAAGGAAAAGCTACTTACCTGTTCTTCAACAGAGCCGTTCCTCAGTGTCTCCTCACCATGTGGAACATCACTAGGAACACAAGTCATTATGAACTGCCAGTCTTCCCATATACGTCCTGTTTTCCTGGCTTCTCCGTTCTTTAGCAAATGGAACCATGTTGCGGTGACTTAGAACTAGTTCAGAGCTGATTCTGTAACAGAACCCACATCCCTCTGCGTGCAGGAGCTCCGGCGAGAGGGAGACGAGAGAGCCCGCCACTGTCACAAGCTGGGAGGGGGTGGCAGAGAGAGGGAGGGGAGAGAGAGCAAGGGAAAGGGAGAGGAAGGGTGGCAGATGTTTCACAAGGCTCTCTCTCTCTGTGTCTCTTACCCTCTCTCTCCCTTTCTCTCCACCCTCCTCTCTCTCTCTTTCCTCTCTCTCCCTGTCTCTCCACCCCCTCTCTCTCCTTTCTTCCCCTGTTTCTCTACCCTCCTCTTTCTCTCTACTCTCTCTCCCTCCCCCCCTTTTTTCTTTCTCTCTTTCTGTCTCTTCCCCTCTCTCCCACTCTCTCTCGGTCTCTCTCTCTGACTCTTACCCTCTCTCCCCCTCTGTCACTCTCTCTCTCTCTCTCTCTCTCTCTTTCTCTCTCTCTCTCTCTGACTCATACCCTCTCTCCCCTGCCTCTCTCCCTCTCTCTCTTTCTATGTCTCTTACCCTCTCTCCCCTGCCTCTCTCCCCCTCTGTCACTCTCTCTCTCTCTCTCTCTCTCTCTCTCTCTCTCTCTTTCTCTGTCTCTTACCCTCTCTCCCCTGCCTTTCTCCCCCTCTGTCATACTCTCTCTCCCTCCTCTTTCTCTCTCTCTCTGTCTCTCTCTCCACCTCCTCTCTCTCACCCCCCTTGCTGACTTCACATGTGTGAATGTGTAAAAGTGAAACCAGTGTTCTCCTTCACTACTGATGATGTGGACTATGGTTTAAACTCAGTCATGCAGTAACAAAACACAGTTCTATCTATAAGCATCATATTCCTTTATTTCTAGTTTTCTTCATCTTCATCGTTGTCTGTTGTGTAATCGACTGCTCGTGTAACATAGTGCTGCACATTTAGACTGCAATAGTCAGAACAAATTTTCAGAGGAAGACTCTTTACCAGCCAGACTTTGCATTGCCTGGTACTTCAGTAAAGCCAATCAATGCTAAACAACAGTGATGCCCTAAATGTGTGGATCGTGAAGGTTTAGCAGGTAGGCAATAGATACATTGGGTGTAGCACCAAATTTAGGGCCCTACACACAAGCGGTCTTGATGGGCCCCCCTATGCATATTTTATATAAGAAAAATTCAATTCCACACTTCTCAGGGGTCCTTCACCCAGTTGGGGCCCTGTTAAGTCAGTCCCACTTTCACCCCACTATGACGTGGCCACACCATGAAAAAAAAGCAAATACATTTTTTTTCTTTACATTTTATATTCTTTTGGGGCAATAAAAATAATGTCTATTTCTTTATTCAACGACCCTATAGTATTTTAAATATAGGCCTTGGTCAAACGAACACAAAAACAAATGACTAAAAGTTCTTAGACTATATCAAAAGCTCTCAGAGAACTTCACACAACTTTCTCAAATGTGTGCAACAGAATAACCAGCAACTAGGAATGAATAAAATCCAGAGGATTTCTTGACCATAACTGACCTAAACCAAATGATAGAAATGGAATAGTCAGGTTGAGTTAAGTTCAGAGGCAGCACGGTGGTGTAGTGGTTAGTGCTGAGAAGGTCCTGGGTTCGAGTTTGCAAGCTCTCCCCGTGTTCGCGTGGGTTTCCTCGGGGCGCTCCGGTTTCCTCCCACTGTCCAAAAGGCTTGCAGTAGGTTGATTGGAAACTCTAAATTGCCCATAGGTGTGAATGTGTGTATGAATGGTTGTTTGTCTGTCTGTGTGTTGCCCTGCGATGGGTTGGCCTCCTGTCCTGGGTGTACCCCGCCTTAGGCCTGCAGTCAGCTGGGATTGGCTCCAGTTCAGTGCAATGCTCTTCTTTTAATAAGATAAGAGACTCAAAATATGCTCAACCAAATAATTGACCAGAAGAGTCAAGGGTTAAGTATGTATAAATGAGCATTAAATATGAAAAATTATTAACAATTATTAATAATTCAGTATGGCTTTTATAAGCATCATGGCACTTTGGCGATGGACCCATTAATCCATGGTAAACTGTATCACCAAGCAGAACTGGAGCTTTCTGTGGTTGATGTTGTTTCTATCATTAGGCAGATTAGATGCTTCATATACTATTGGATGAGTTTTGATTTTTATTTTGATTAAGTTCATTCTGAATGCTGTTGTATGATTTTATGATTACAAATTTTGTTATGATTATTGCAGTGCTTTTCTCATTGGCTACCTCAAAAAGACCATCCAACAGCTCCAGCTTATCCAGAACTCTAGAATTCTCACAAAAGCCAAAAAAGAGCACATTACTCTTATTAGTCCTTAGTCCCTTAAACTGGCTTTCAATCAGATACAGAATCAGGTTCAAAGTCTTACTTTTTGTTTATAAGTCGCTCAATGGTTTGGGCCCCAAATATTGATCTGTAATGTGATGAAGGTCAGCCTAGAAGATCTCTTAGATCAGCAGAAGCTGGTCAGGTAGTGGTGAGGAGGATTGTAAGCAAACAGGATAAAATGACATTCAGTGATTATGCTGCCCGCTACTGGAACCAGCTTCCCATGGAGATCAGATCTGCCTCAACTGTTGCCAGCTTTAAAAGGAAGCTAAAAACAGCCTTTAATTAAACAGAGGCTTATGCTTATTATAGATTGCATTTGGGTTTGGTCCCATTGGTTCCTGCTCAAACAGGGAGACTGTAATAATCCCTTCTGTAGAGGAGAGACTAGCTTCTACCCTTCAACCAAAGTTAGGGTGAGAATGTAATGACTGCATGTAAAAGAAAGGGATGCAAGATCAAGAGAACTCAGTGAGGAAATGAGCACGAGGGGAACAAAATGGGCTGCACTGGCTTTACACGCAACCCTGAGCATGAACCTGATCATGCACTTTTTATTGTCTTAATGTATTTTTATCAGCACTTTTTCCTGTTTTCTTATTTTATTCCTAATTGTATTGCTTAGTTTTCTTTTTATGCATATTTTGTCACTGTAAGGCCCATCGAATGACTTTTGTGTATGACAATGTGCTATATAAATACACTTGCCTTGCCTTTGCATTTTGAAAAAATACAAAAAGGATCATAGTGCACATAGTAAACAGCATTTATTAATGATATTTTATTTGAGATACAGTAATGTGTACTAAATAACATTCAGCTACCAGCAGCCTTAGCAGGTGTGCACCAGTGGGTGGCCAATCAAATAGCTGTCCTGGAGTCCTGAAGATCTACCACCCTGGAGAGTTCAGAGTTCAACATTCCTGGCTAAACTCTGCAGGTTTGCACCCCTGCCTTAGACCAACTCTGGCATATGTTGCTGATCTCTTGTGGCGCTCCCCTTCAGAGTTATGCACTTGGGTCCCCGATTTGTTGATTCGACTCAACAGAATCCCTTGTGACTTCACTTTGACCTTAACACTAATGACACAGAGCCTGACTTGAGACTTATTACTCAAAGGCTTGAGACCTTCTACAGCCCCAAAGAGGAAAGGACTCAAACGCAGGTGATTTGTAATCAGTAAAAGATCGTCACTTTTTTTCCTCTGCAGAGAAGAAAACAACTCATGCAATGTGAGAGCTTTCCTCTTCACAGCAGTAAACCAGAGGCAGAGCATCTTCTAGCAGGCACTTACAAAGCAGTCACTTATCACAACAGGTGTGCATTCCTTTCTAATGAACGGACTGGGGCCGCCAGATGTAGGCTTAGCTCCCCAGAGAAGGGAAGAGCTTATCTACTCACAGCTCTGAATGCTCACAGTTAATAAACAAAGGGCACACTGTGCGTAGTTCATCTGAGGCTAATAAGTTACGCAGGAAATGTACAAACAGCACAACAGATTTTCTCTTACCGGCATCATCTCTACAACCCAGCGCAATGAGCGTATGTACCAACATAAAGCAAAGCATGAGACAGTCCAGTTCAATCATCTTTCAGTTTCTTCATATGAATAAATATCCAAGAGTTTTTCACTATACAACAGTAGAATAATGCAGAAATCTTCACTTTGAGAATGAAATACATAGTAACACACTGCTGCTATGATGCAGTGTTCAGGGAATAATTTACTGAATACCTCAACTTACTCAGGCCTAATGAATATTAATGAGAGAATTACTGTAGGGAAGTGTTTATAAGACTATATGACATGTCTATGAGTCTTTTATGTCTATTGACATTGACCTACATAAACTTTTACGAATTTGTATTACAACAAGCACCACTTGTCATTAAGGCAGTTTTCATCAACTTCCTCCCCCAGAAAGTGTAATGACAGTGGATGCTGGTTGGAACAAGCCTTTATAAATGTCTATAAAAGTTCATGTCAGTTGTTATAAAAAAAAGGCTTATGTAGACGTCATGTAGCCTTTTGAACCCTACCCTACAATAAAGTCTTTACCAACAATTCTCAATATCAGATGCGTTCGGCCCAAGACAACTCATGGAGACCAGTTTTTGCTGCATAAATCAAGTAAAATGTTCAATAAACTGGAATACCTATAATATATAAGAAATATGTTAAGTCACATGTCTATTATACGTAAGTCATTTAAATATATAAACATATTTTAAAAATAAATATATGAAGGCAGAAATTATTGGCATATTTAAAATATATTGTTTATTGGCTATACATTATGTGGTCAATATATTTAGCCATGGTCATTTTTTTTTTGTCTTTTTGACGTCATCTGTCTGATTATCTCCACTGCTCATGTTTGCTCCACTTTTTGACCTTTTGCTACATATATGTTGACTTTGTCTATTGGAATTTTCATGATGTTCCTGTTTGCCCTGCTTATTATTTTTGCCTGATTCGGATCTTGCTTTTTTATTCAGTTTTTTGATCCTTGTTTTTAATAAACCTGTGTCCAGAAGCCCACTCAGTTACAGGTGCTTGAATGTTTGTGAACAACCAATTTGTTTTTAAATGAAAAAAAATATTAAATGTAAAAGAAAATAGTTTATAATTGCAGAAACCCAAAAACAAGCCCATGAAAGCAAAACAATAATATTTTAAATACATTCCTAGGTTGCCCAATGTCTAAGTAGACCCTGCCATGCTCCTGAGATACATGGAGACTTGTAGGGATTAGAATGGCATGATGTGAGAGTAACATGGCAAACAAACAAAAAAAGCCCAACGCCCTTGGCAATGAAAAAAATTGGTCTTTCATCAATGTTAAAACCCAGTCTGAAGCATCTTATCTTCAAAGACCAGACAAGATCAGTCATGCTGAGGGCTGTAGAGGTGTGTGATGCAGATGTGTATAAGATGCAGCTCATTAAATTTGGGCAGATCAAGATTTTTTCTTCAGAGAAAAATCACATCCATCAAGACTTTATGTATGCAGTTAGTGGGGCTGAAAATCTTGTGCTATCTCTTGTTTGCAGCCACCCATTCAAGCCTAGATTGTAATGGGATCACACAAGAACCATATGGCCAATAACTACAATAAGCGCTACTGAAAAATCAATACACTGATTGTCCATTTATATTTTGCCATAACTTAATTCCAAGTGAGGCTGTTGAAGGCAGTTGTTATTGATATGATTACAATGTAGGAATTATGTAATTTCACTTGCGAAGATCTGGGGATTTTTTGCAGGGCATACTAGAATTTGTCTTTTTTAAATCTGTTTCATGTTTGTAATAATATAGACTAGTATAATTGAAGAAAAGTATGAGAGTCCTTAAAAAAGGGCTAAAGGTGAGATAGAAATCTCACAGCCAGACCAACATAAGGGGATTGCATCCATTCACATGGACAAAGAAGGTTATCTTTGCCAGCAGTTTTGGATGAATGCCATGGTCTATCAGTCCTCCTCAAGGACGATATGGCATATCGGTGCCATTAAAGGAGTGGGAATAACTCTGAAACAGCAACAAACAAGAAAAAGAAAAGTACCTGAAAGGTGTCACCCCTTTGGATTCTGAGCATTCTTGAAATTTTGAGATGATTCAAACTTTTTTGTTTTCTAGAAAAAAGTCTTTTCAAATTGCATGCAACTTCACATAACACCTCACATAATGTTAATCTGTCATAGAAAACGAATATGTGAAAAATGTCAGATAGAACCTTGTAATTCCTTGGGAATGATGTTCAACACTCTTATTGGCATTTGTTTTGTCTTATAAAAAATCTTTGCTATCTCAAATCCAGGTGCCCCTGAATGGGAATTGCTTTCCCATGTTTGGGTGTCTCCAGTATAACAATACTAAATAATAAATCACATGTATTGGTTTGGAGCATGCTGCATGAAATGTAAAATATCAATGTCAGAAATGTAGGAATTGAACGAGAATAATGTGAAACACATTGAGGTTGATTGAATTAGGAATAAATAATAATAAGCTTGCAGGTTTGTAACTAGGCTTGATGGTTCAGGAGCCAAAGAAGAAGAGACTCAACAAAGCAGACAAAAAAGGGGTCAGAAAAACAATTGTGGACCCTTTCTCCAAGAAGGTATGATGTCAAACATGTCAGCCATGTTCAACATGTGCAACCTGGGCAAGACTCACCAGGATGGCCTCCAGTGGCCTGAAAGGCTTTGTGCTTGAGATGAGCCTTGCTTATTTGCAGAACGATGAGGTCGCCAAGAAGTGGCAGACCATAACTGGGGCCCATGTGGATGTGAAGACCACCAAAGTTACTTGCTGCATCAGTTCTCTGTTGGCTTCACCAAGAAGTGCGCTAAACAGATCAGGAATACTTCATACGCTCAGCATCAACAGGTCTGCCAGATCCGCAAGAAGATGATGGAGATCATGACTCATGAGGTCCAGACTACTGACCTGAAGGAGGTGGTGGAGTTAGGGCAAATCAGGCAAACATGCACATAGACCGCCATTCGTTGCTCCGGTTTTTGTAATAAGAACAGGTGTCTCCATCAGGAAGTTTTTCCGAACCCTCCCCCTAAACCTGGAATGCTGATTGGCCTAACACTGGCTTGGCTCAGGGTCCTCAGTAGGGGTGACATGCATATGTGTGAAGGTACCAGTGACACAGAGGCAGGTATTTGTTTTTACAGAGAGACAAATCCTGTCATCATGATAAATTTTTTCCCTGGGAAATCCATGTTTGTTTCAGCAAGACACTGCCAGGCCTCATTTTGCATGCACAACAACAGCATAGATACAGAGTGTGTGGGCTTGACTGGCCTGCCAGCAGTCCAGATCGGCCCCCTATTAAAAATGTATGGTGCATCATGAAGAGGAGAATCAGACCATGGAGACCATGTACTGTTGAGCAGCTGAAGTCTTATGTCAAGTAAGAATCGACAAAATTTCACCTTGGAAAACTGCAATAATTCTTCAGTTCTCAAACAATTAAACAGTGTAATTAGAAGAAAAGGTGATGTAACACAATGATAAACACACCTCTGTCTCAACTTTTTTGAGTGTGATGCAGGTGTCAGTAAAACATGATACTTGATGATGAATTTTGGCAATTTTCAGTTAAGTGAAAATCCAATTGAATAAACAAATCACAGATTTTTGTTTTTATTGCATTTGAAAAAAATAGCCCAAATAGTTTAGGCCACTGTTCACTATGTGCAGTCATGTTTTCATGCAATTGGTGCAAAACCGAAAAAAAAAACAATATCTGAATTTTCACACAGGGACCCAGGACCACACACACATACAAAACATTACATTAAAAATTAAATGTAAATATTGCAGTGTAAAAAGTTCTTGTGGAGTATTCCCGGTGTGCAGTAGTTAGTACCTACCAAAAGTGATCCAAGGAAGGACAAGTGGCGAATCGGTGACAGGGTCATGGGTGTCTGAGGCTCAGTGATGCACATGAGGAGTAAAGACTAGCCGATTTGGTCCAATCCCAGAAGCAAATCAGTGTTTGCTCAGGGCTCTCAAAGAAGCCATCTGTGAGACTATGCGTGTGCTTTAACGTTTGGTTCATACTGGATTTTGTTTCTCATCCTAGTTGGAAGTGTGTAGGTACTTTTTCCTGAGAGTGTTAATAAAAAATTATGCAACCTGTGCACTGTACATCTACTCCCTTTGGCCCAAGCCTGCGCACCTGACACCATGCTGTCTGTGCAGACTGTGTGGTAAATGCTAGTGGCTCATATGTGTGTTTGAGAGTGAGTGCACCTCTGTGTGCAAGTGTCTTTGTGAGCTTAATCACCTCTGTTTTAATTATTTATAGGATCAATGCCAGGTCTGCATTCTCTGTAGGCCCATGGTACTGATTTACTGTAATGTGAGAAGTGCTTGGGAATAGCCTTCTCTTCCGCTGTGTCCACAGTTTTCTAACATGGAGAACCTTTTCTCCTCTCTCATCCAACAGTGGTCAGTTTCATCAAAAGGTTATTTGAAAAAGACTGTACTACAGTAATGTTTTTATTGAGTCTCTGGTCTCGCTTTGCTTAGATCTAGAACAAATGCCGAATGTAAAATCTCTGAATAGAAAAGCTTTATTTTCAAAAATGAGATTTCAGACGTTCTAGTGCATTGTATTTAAATCATGTCCAGAGTCCTGTATTCTGTTATTCCACCTCATCTATTTGTTGCCATTTCGCCTCAAGTGGCTCTATGTTCACTCTCATTGGTTACACCCAAAAGTGAGGTTCAAGGATTCTTTAGTAAAGGCAATGGCAATGTGTAGAACCACAACAACTCAAAGATCTATGTGAGAGCATTAATGGTGCGTTGTGTGATTAAATTCTTTTACGTGTTGGAAAACCTAATTGTTCTATTAAAAAAACTAGATACAGTTGTGTGCAACGGTGTGAAGAACTCTGGTCAAATAATATGTTCTTTTGATATCCTGAGGGAAAAGAGAATAGATCATTCACATTGCACATTTTTTTTGTCCACCAAATTAAAGCAATTAAAGGAAAGTGGATTTATTTAAAATCATGTCCTGGGTTCTGGTACTCCACATTGTCCATTAATTGCCATTTCCCCTCAATTTCCTCTATACTCATTAAACAGGCATTACTTTTCATATCATTTGCCTCTTTGATTGGTTGAAGGTGTATCCTCCTGCAATGGAAATCATCCAGACTCCCCTTCCTGGCAGGACAATCTGATTGTCTTAAGTTGGAACAAGATACAATTTTATTTGAGAGAATCAGTCTATAAATTTTACACCACATGGCAACCTTACCTTTCTTATTTCGATGACATGGATTTGCCCTCCAGTGACTACAGTGTTGCTTCCCACTCCTCTTTAATGTACACAGTTAATTTATGTAAAATCTTGGAATTTATTTTAAATCTTATATTATAATCTAATCTTAAATTTTGACAGTTGCTAAGCTTTATCACTTATGGACCTGTGCACAATCTCCAGAGGATTTAACTGTGAAATGGCTGAAATGGCTTTTTTGGAAATTCAAGGTTGAGTTTCAGGTTTATACGTTTAGTGTTGAATGTTTCATTATTGGCCAAAAGTCCTAGAACACAGGTCATCAGCTGATTCTAGATGGTTACATCAAAGGCTAATGTGTGCACATTTAGGTCTTCGATAGCTGTGGCGTCTTGTTGTCTTTGATTTATGGCATCGATTGTAATGAATGTGTGATGGGCAGAGTTGTGTTTTTGTGTGATATGTGGGATGTCAATGCTTGATTGTCCTAATAAAACAAATTTTAAAAAGTTGGTCAGTAAAACTACTAAAATCTTTTCTTTCTGCTTTTGTTAGTTTTAAAAGTTCACGTGATTTAAAAAGAAGTTTCAGTGGACACAGTGCTACTCATGGATATGATCCATGCACTTCTTCTGGAGGAATTCCCTTAAAGCAAAAATATTTCTCACCAATGTGTCCCCCAGCAAACATACAGCACTTTATAGACACGGTACCCTGAGGAAGGCATTCATACTCACTGCTACAAAAGAAGAGAAAAAAGCCATTGTGCCTGGCGAAAATGCTTGTGTATTAGCTACACTCCCCAAAAAAGGGTTCTTTAAGGGTTCTTTCGAAAAGGTAGTGGCCCTGTTCAGAGTCACAACAACTGGATTTCAAGATCTGTTTGAATGCATAAATGTTTAGTTGCCTGGTTAAACAGTTCTTCTATATGTAGGAAAAATTAATTATTCTTTTAAAGGAACCTTTATAACAATGGGTTCTAGGTACAGTTGTGTGCGAAGGTGTGAACAGCTCTGGTCAAATTATAAAGTTTTGTTGATATCCTACATGAAATGTAACATCTTTTCTTTCTTTCTTTCTTTCTTTCTTTCTTTCTTAATTGCCTTTTAACATGCTTAAACTTTTGCAAAGGCCACATTTTATTTTGCATTTTGTCCCCACAGAGTTAAAGCAATTAGTGAGCAACAGTTAAGGAAAACAGTTATGGACAAATCATGTCCAGAGTCCTGGGTCCTGATATTTCACCTTGTCTATTAATTGTCAATTCCCTATCAAAACTGAACAGGCATTGCTTGTCAGAACTATTAATTTTATATATATTTTATTATTTTTCTTTCTTTTATCTTGCTTGTTTTTGCTATCCGGTGTCAACCAGAGGAGGATGGGTTCCCCCTTCTGAGCCTTGGTTCCTCCCAAGGTTTTTTCCTACAGCTTAGGGCGTTTTTCCTTGCCTCTGTCGCCCTTGGCTTGCTCTTTGGGGGCTCAGACCCGGTTTCTGTAAAGCTGCTTTGTGACGTCAGTTGTAAAAAGCGCTATACAAACAAACTTGACTTGACTTGTCATATCATTTGCCTCTTTGATAGCTCTTTTTGTCGACTTGTGTCCTGCACTCTCATTGGCTTCAGCCCACAGGTGACTGGCCCAGAAATTTAGCAGGCTAGATATCTAATCCAAGTCAGCGACTAGTCATTGTAGTGTTCAAACGTAAAGATTGTCTATATAAAATATGTTCATAGCTTTTTGCTCATTCCTGGAGGCTCATGTCATGCAGTAGGTGCACTATTGTTTCTCCACCCCTCCCCTTCAAACAGCCTGATTCCTTTGTGTTGCCAGTTCCTTCTCAACATCACAGCATAATGACCTCACTGGACAAAAAAAAATCATTGCATCATTTTTTTTCTAATACTTGGCTATAACTTCCTCAAGGTTTTCTGGACACACCTAACTGGGAGGAGGACTTGAGGTAGATCCAAAACATGCTGGAGGGTTTATTTATCCCATTTGGCCTGGGAACGCCTTGGGAGCCATGAGGAGCTTAGACCCTTGGTGGAAAGAGGGTCACCACAACTTGATCCTAAGTAGAGATAAATGATGATGATGATGATGGTAATGATCAGCTGTTGGGTGTCTGTGTGGAACTGTCTTATTTCTCAACGTGGAACAGCATGTGATGCTGAAATAAGCACACATGAAAACTGAACGCTGAAATGTGCACCCAGTTCATGAAACAGGAACTACACCAAGAAGCTGGTGTAATTCTTATGTAGCAGAATTGATGCTTTTATTAAGGCAAAGGGGTGTGTAAGTATAGAAAAGAGCTAATGCCAGCAATTTTTTCTGTCCAGTGAGCTTATTTGGGTTTTTTATTATTCTGTTTTTTGTCAGAATGTTCCTCCGTTATGTAGGATATCAGTCATTACTCTTGTGGTTGGTCTGTCATGCCTTCTGCTGGGTCATCATTTCATATCTTGTTCAGTGTAATTGCTTCTGATGTGCCTCCTGAATGGGGCAATTCATTTTGGTGGTAAAATAGTAAGCTCTCACCTGCGGATCATTATATTCCAGTGATAAATTCCTCACTTTTGTCATTTCCAAACTATATTTTACATGTACTGACTGTTCACTTTCTACCTAATATATCCCACCTCCCTGACAGGCGCCATTGTAATGAAATAACTAGATAGTCCTTGCTATCCACCTGTCAGTGGTGTTAATGTTATGGCTGACTGGTGTACAGTGGAAAGGCTTTTTGTAGAGGCTCAGGTTGCTGTAGTTCACATAGAGTGAAAGGGAGAAAATATGCTGTTTGCTTGTTTACTGCTTTTTTTGAGCACTCCTCCCTCTGCTGTACTTAAGTTTTATTGTGTTGCATTACGTGTGAATGGAAAACACACATTTTAGGGGGATTTTATTTTTAATAAAGTAATAATTACCTTTTTTTTATCTTTTAAACTGCAATGACTAGAAACTGAGATTGTTTTTGTTTGTTATTGTTCTCCGGGGTCAACCAGAGGAGAATGGGTTCCCTTTTTGAGTCATGGTTCCTCACAAGGTTTCTTCCTACAGCTTAGGGAGTTTTTCCTTGCCTCTGTCCATTGTCGCTCATTAATAGCTCGGACCCAGATTCTGTAAAGCTGCTTTGTGACAAAGCCAATTGTAAAAAGAGCCATGGCTAACAAAAAACTGACCTGACGACTATGAACAATGAACAGACTTGATATGTGAAACCCATGCACTAGATATGTAAAACTGCACTTACACATAGATAAATGCTGCACATCAGTGCACATGATCACATTTAATGTGAATAATACTGTGCCACAACTAAAGATCACAATTCATAATAACGTTTTCTAATAACGTACTACCGTCACCATCGGTCCTTGGTACAAATACTCCCCGGCTCCTACTCTGCTCTGTAAAGTGTTGTTGTTTCAGCATATCAGTCGTGCACATGTCTTAGTGTCTTCAGGCACAAATGAAGTTGAAGATGTATTGCAGTGCCCACGCTTGGGCAGAGTAATATTCAGAGGGAGAACTCTGCAGTAATTCATTTTGCCTATCTGGAGCAGCATTTTACTGTGGCTTAATGCTCAAATCCCTCTTCAATCAAAGGAACAATGAAGGAAAGGCAGAGTTTCTCAGGATTTGATCATGTCAAAGACTTTTTCTTCAACTAAGCCCATTCTTATCGTAATAACTTGCATGCAGGCTTCATATCTCCCATCCTCGTGTCCTGTCTGGGGATTAGTCTTATTTACCAGCTCCTCTCCTCCACTGTGGCACTCTTTATCCTTGTTGCAGGAATTTGGGAAAGGTGCAGATCTCTGAATGGAGGGGAGGCTGATGTATGTAGTACACACAAGGCCAAAGTGAGTCCATTCGTCACGCAGCATTATGATACGTCAGTATGGCAAAGACAGAAGGCCATGCGCGTTCTCACGCAAGAAACATTTGCATTTACCATAAATAAACTGTTATGGCCACGACAATCTGATGATATATTATGGGAAACAGGGAATACTTTTGTTTACCATCAGCATGGGAAGATGTATTGCCCTGCCATGGAGTAATAGAATCTGGGACCTTCTCCACCTTTGGGATTTTGAAGCCAGGGTAAAGAATTTATTTGCTTGTACAAAATTGATTGTGGAAGACGCCAGCGTGAGCTTGGTCAGTAGAGGTGATTTATCTCTGAAAATGTTTTAATATTTTGATGTATTGTTGTTATCAGTTGTTGCTTGAATGAATTGTTATTAATTACGTAGATCAGAATCAGTTTCAGAATCAGTATGTATTGTTTCCTGGCCAATCCCTAGTGCTTAAATAAGACATATAGCAGAATGGCACATAGTAGACAATATACAATACATAATATAGAGAGGTACACAGTATGTGTGAAGTGGGATGTACACAATATACACAGTGTGCTTGTGTGGTGCAGTACTATGTACAGTTTAGAATATGCAGTACAGTATATCCTGTAGGTACAGTTATACGTAGCATATATCCTTTTATACATATGTGCTTATATATACAGTATACAATAAATAGTATAATATACAGTATATAGCACAATGTACACAGTTACAAAACAATATATACAGTGGGAGCTGCTCTGCCAACTGTTCCTGAGGGTGATGGCCTGAGGGAAGAAACTGCCCCTATGTCTGGTGCTCTTGGTGAACAGGAACCTGTATTCTAATAAATCTGGGTACCACTTTACTGTAGGGCATCATCAGGCTACATGGCACCCACATAAGCCCCTGTACCAGTTGGTTAAAGAGCAGAGTAGGAGCCGGGGAGTATTTGTACAGAGGACCGATGATGACAGTGGAACAAAGTGACAATGTAATTATAAATTGTTATCTTTAGTTGTGGCACAGTATTATTTCCATTGCCAGAGTGAACGAAGGGAGTCACAGACTCTAGGTAGGTTGAACAAGGTGCCGTCCTGCTAAAATACTCCCCAGGTGGTGTTGACAGCTGCCCACTGCTCCACAGTGCAGAGGTCACATTCAACGCACCACATCACACAAAGTGCAAGACAACGAAATTAAGTTTATGCTGGAAAACAATATGGTTCTTGAAATGCTCAATGGACAATTATTCATTCATATGTTCATTCTCCAGACCACTTCTTCAATTTCAGGTCGTAAGGAAGCTGGAGCCAATCCCAGCTGACTATAAGCCCAAGCAGGGGTTCACCCAGTAGAGGAGGCCAACGCATTGCACACAACCATTCACACACACACTCACACCTGTGAGAATTTAGAGCATCCACTCAACCTAAACCACAAACCGGGGATCAAACACAAGACTTTCTTGCTGTGAGGCGACATTTCATTAGCTCATTGCTAACATACTGATCGTATCCCATAGAAATTTGGCTGATGATAGAGGTGTTTTGATAGTTATGTCCCAAATCTAAGGCCTTGCTCTAATATTGCTCCGACTGATAGTTCTCGAAGCTGTAAGTAATGGCACTGCTGCACTAATTCTGTTCATTCAGCAGCAGCAGCCTCCATCAATTCACAAATCCCTCACGAGAACAATGACATTGATCACTGCTGACTGGGTGTGTGGGCTGATGAGGGGCTCAGGATTAGCTGAGTTTGTAAATGCAACAGATCCAAAGTAAACTGTCTTGAATTCAAGACACACACACACACACACACACACACCCACGCAAGCGCAGCGCTGAACTAGATGGATTGACAGAGTGAAAAGGTCAACTGCTGCCACTGCAATGACAGTCAGGATAATCGTTTTGTTGTGATGACACAGGAGGAAGACGCGAGTTCCATGTAGACCCATTTAATCCTGTGTGCGTATGTGTGCACACATGGCTGCCAGCAAACAAAATCAACCAAACAGTGAAAGAAAGAGCCTAAAGGAGAGGTGTGAAAAGACAAAAAATGGCATAACATAGCATGTAGCATAGCATCTATTAGAAAAAAATGATCTTGCTTTTAAAGGTAAGTCTATGGGCAGCGGTAGCCTGATGTTTAGGGACTTGCCCATGTGATCACAGAGTCACAGGTTCAAGTCCTGGCCCAGGTAACACAGAGATACACTTGAGCAAGGTACCGTCCCACAGAGGTCACATTTCATTGTGGTTCATTTTGTGTGATGGGGTGTGTTCACAATGACAAATAGACACTGTCACTTCCACACTGGACTCTTGGGCTTGCCCGTGAGTCCCTCTCCCTTTTTCATCTTTACCCCAACTCAAGTCCGCCTATGATTCGTGGTAGCGGCACAGGAAGGCAGGGGACCTCTTTCTTCTGGTTCCCTGACAATTGCACCAGTGGCGTGAGGCCGGTAGAGGTGTGGATTGCCCACCATCGCTCCCCGAGTTAGGTGTCTCTAAATCAGTTGCATGCCTGGAGGCTCACAACCTTTGAGAGGCTGGGCTCCCAAAAAGGCAGACGGCGGCAAGCGTGATCCGCATCAGCATAGCAAGCAAACAGCAAGCTGGGTTTACGTCCTGCGTCAGCGAGAAGTGATGGGAGCCCACCATCTTTCCGCTGACTTGTATTTACCACATCTTTTCAAAGCAAGGCCTCTTAATGTCTAGTTTCGCAGTGCAGGCTTCCTTGCTTGGATCACTTCTCGTAGGTACCAACTACTGCTCACCTGGAACACTCCACCAGAACCTGCTGTTCTGGAGATGCTCTGACTCAGTTGTCTAGAACATCACAATAAGACCCTTGTCAAAGTGGCTCAGATCCTTGTGATTGCCTACTTTTCCCGCTAGCAGCACATCAACTTCAAGAATTGACTGTTCACTTCCACTGCGTAATATATCCCGACCCCCACCCCCCTGAACTCCTCTGCAAAGAGGGCGATTTTATGAACTGGAGCAGCTCTGGAGTAGCTGGTCAAATGTTACGCCAAGAACAAGTCAAGCGATGAAAATGTCAGAGAACATCAGTCTGTGTGTGTGTGTCTCTGTGTGTGTGTGTGTGTATAAAGAAATTATTCATTTTCATCCAAAGTCTAGAGCTGGGGCCCATCTGGGCTCTGCTGAAATTTTTATCGGAAAACTTTCCATTTCTGCCAGTATAGTGGACGCATTCGGTACCAAAAAAACCTCAAAGCCATGCATGAATCATGAATGCATTCATTGTGCTTCTGCATCGTATGTGCAAATAATATTAAAATATTTTAAAAGAAAGAGAGAGAAAGAGAGAGAGAGAGAGAGAGAGAGAGAGAGAGAGAGAGAGAGAGAGAGAGAGAACTCTCTCCCACAGTGCAGAGCAGGGTGCAGGAGGAAGATAAAGGGGAGGAGAAGGAGGCATATGGAGGGAAGTTTTGCACATAATCTGAATCCACTCGGCAGAAGGATTGTGCAATTAAACAGCCTATCTGGAAGTGGGGCGCGTGTGTGGGAGAGTGTCTGTGCATGTGTGTTGGTCTGATTACTGCAGAGCCCTGGAAGATCCATCAAAGCCGCTGCGAGCTTAATCTCTGCCATCGGAACGGAGCCTCCACAAGCAGACGGACTAGCAGAGCATGGGATGAGTTCGAGCACGCGCACACGCGCGAACACACACACGCATAAACACGCAGGCACACGCAGTGTTGCCAACGAATTTTCAGACCCCCTTAATGACTTTTTTTTCCCCAAAAAGCGCCTAGCGACATTTTTTGGACAAGCCTAAGCTATTCCCTGTTCAACTTTTTGGTCAGTATTCCTGCAGATCACAACAAACCGTGTTGAAGAGAAAGCAAAGAGCACCACGTGACTTTTTATTTTGGCAGAACGCCAACAGGGCGCGATGACTTCACTTACATGCAAAAGTAGCGTGTGTCGTCATAGCGATCTAGTCTAGTGACTTTCTACTTTCTGTAGGAGATAGTTGGCAATGCTGCCCATGCGCACTCACACAGGCATGCGGACACGGTCCAGATTCAAATTCATCACAACTTCTAGTAAAATGTTGGAGAAGAATCTGAAGTGAAAGTGACTCTTTGACTGTGAACAAACTCAAGCACCACAACGAAATGTGACCTCTGCATTTAACCCGTCACACGTGGAGCAGCGGGCAGCTACCAACAGCGCCCGGGGAGCAGTGTAGTGGGACGGTACCTTGCTCAAGGGAACCTCAGTAGTGCTGGGCCGGGACTCGAACCTGCGACCTTCAGGCCCCAAAGGCAGCATCCTAACCTTTAGGCCACCACTGGCCTGAAATAACATGAAAGGATGAAGGAACTGTGATGTCTTACAAAAGGCCAGTTTATTTAGAAAAAAACTCCATTTGCAAATAAAAGACTGCTCTTGAAGTGAGAGCGTCTGTGTTCCATGTAACCTTTGCATACATTTCATCTCGAGTCCAGCACAGTCAGTGGAAAATTTATGGAACCACAGCTTCTAGCATGTGAGACATTCTTCTTTACTGTGGTACTGTGCGACTGCTGTTTAGGGACTGTCAGGCCATAAACTGCTGAACCACTGCCTTTGGAGGTTGGTCGTAGTGGCTCACTTTCGTCTAGCAGTTCTAGTTGTCATCGTTACCGGACACATGCACAATATGAAGTGATGCAGGTCACCTAAGCCATTTTTGGGCAAACAGAGACCAAAATGCCATGTAACACGGGCCATATTTAGTCACTCGTTCTCGAAAGCACTTGATCCATTTAGCTGACTATGGGCCTAAGGCAGGGTTCACCCAGGACAGGAGGCAAATTCATCACAGGGGAAACACATAGACAGATGAACATTGACACACACACACACCTACAGGCAATTTAGAGCATCCAGTCAACTTAATGCAGCCTTTGGACAGTGGGAGGAAACTGGAGAACCTGGAGGAACCAAACGTGAACAAGCTCCAAGGCATCCTTGGGGAACGAACTCAGGACCTTCGTGCATGCCACCCATCACACGTGGAGCAGCAGGCAGCTATCAGCAGCACTCGGAGAGCAGTCTAGCAAGACAGAACTTTGCTCAAGGGAACCTCAGTGGTGCCCATACCTGCGACCTTCAGGTCCCATAGGCAGTGTCCTAACCGCTAGGTCACCACTGCCCCCCAGAAACCCCACTGGAGATGCTGGGGATTGAACCCCTCATACAAAGGTGACAGGGGTAAGGAAAAACCCCTTAAGCTGGAGGAAGAGACAATGTGAGGAACCATGGCTCAGAGGGGGAACCCATCCTCCTGGAGTACATGAAGATGGTCTATGGTAGTTAAAGTAGCCCAGAGCAGGTGATGAACAGATGAACACAGGCTGTAACAGGCCTAATACAGTATATAAATATATGTAGCTGTATAATCAGTTGTAGGGGTGCAGAGAGGGGATGCTAAATTAACCTGAGCAACTGTGCCCATAGGTAACAGTCAGTTAGAGAAGCAAAACAGTGGAAACTCGGGGTTCTAAAAGTGACTGTAAAAGTGCAAAAAAAAACCCCAACAAAATCTTAGAAACACCAAAAACTAGGGGAAAACGATTATAAATAACACATTAAATAAGATGCAAATTCTTTTAATGAAGCCAAAGGCTTCAGGCTTCATGCCAGTGGAGTAAGCAAAGCAGTTTGTTCAGTTAACTCCCAGGCTCTTTTCAAGTCAGTGATGAGAAAGTTCCTTCAGTGCACTTTAAAGTTTTTTGTGACAGTTGTAGAGGTGTTAACAGAGTCCTGCTCTGCTCCCGAGCCTGCACAGGCCTCCGTAAATGTTTTGGGAACATGAAGGTCCCTTATCAGGGTGTTTACAAGATGGAGGAGCCTGAAAGGCTCTGAAGGTCAATGCCCTCACTATGTTGGTATACCAGGAGACAGAATTATGGCGGACAGGTCACGGTGCCCGAATTCTGGGTTGAGAAGAAGACAGGAGACGAGAGAAGATAAATAGAGAATAAGGTGAGAAGAGAGATGAGAAAATAGAAAACCGGGATATGAACATACACAGCGAAATCTAACATACCTTTCTGTGCAATGTTCTAGGTGTTCGCTCATCTGAGCTCCCCTCTCGATTAAGCCTCCTCCGCATCAGATACCACAACTTAGAGCTTTGAAATAATAATAACATTAGAAAGATCTATAATGTAGGAAGCAAGTGCAACACATCAAACCATCACACACTGTCTATTTATTCAGAATGACTTCAGCCACTATGGTGCACTTCAGCTGGCCCTGCCACCTTGGTTTCCATGACAACCCACCCTAAAAAGAGCCATTAAGCCATGGTGGGGGATGTATATGCTGGGTTTCCACATCACTGAGAGGTCCCTAGGGAGAAAAAAAACACAGAATAGGTGAAAACAAACCAGATAATACAGGCTTTGAATATTTAATGCAGCCAGGGAAACTCTAATACACTGCCACTGAACAGCCATAACATTATCCCCACCTGCTTAATGTTGAGTAGGTCCCTCGTGCTGCTGAAACAGCATTTGTGTGTTCTGACCCCTTTCTATTAGAGCTCTTCTGTGGGATCAGACCAGACAGGCTAGCCTTCACTCCCCACATGCATCAGTAAGCCTTGGGTGCCCATGACCCTGACACAGATCCACCACTTTTCCTCCCTTGGACCACGTTTGGTAGGTACTACTGCACACCTGGAACATTCCACAAGACCTGCTCTTCTGGAGATGCTCTGACTCAGTCACCTAGAACGTCACAAAAAGGCCCTTGTCAAAGTGGCTCAGATCCTTGCGCTCACCCATTTTTCCTGCTTCCAGCAACTTCAAAAACTGACAGTTCACTTGCGGCCTAATCTATTCCCTCTCCCTGAGGCGCGATTGTAAAATAACTAGATAGTCAATGTTGTTCACGTCACCTGTCAGTGGTTTTAATGTTGTGGCTTATATCTGAAAATCTGAACAATGATCAGTAAAATGATGATGAAATGAAGTTTTACTGATGTCATAATCAAAAACAGCTGGAAGGTGGAGTAACCCAGCATTCCTAACGATTTCTGATAATTAGGTCTACTTTTTGTACCTTTACATCAGATATTGTCAGGTAAAATACCTTTTGGGTTGTATCATGGTATTTTAATGGTCGAGGGGTTGCAGGAAGCAAGTGCAAGTGGAATATATTTTATATTTTATTTTAAATAAACAAATGACGCTAACAAAAACACTGACTAGAAAACAAAACAAGGTTGAACAGAAAACATGAACTAGACTTACTATGGAACAAATGAACACATGACACAGGAGCGGGCATGAAGCACAGAGCAGGGCAATGTCTGAAACATGAATGAACAGGATTGACTTACACACACAATAACCCACAAGGGACTGAAGGAAACATGAGGTTAAATAACGACATGAAACAAGGAACAGCTGACAGGAAACAAGGTACAGGTGGAAGGTGGGACTAGGGCGTGGCTACACACAGAATGCACACGAGGACAGGGAACACGTGGAAAATGAAAACAAACATGGACAGGAACACGTGGAACGAGATACATTACAATGTGTTGCTGGTATCAGCACAAATGTTAACGTAGCTGAAAATTTGTCATCGTATGTCCATTAGGCATGTGTAACACACGTTCTGAGGTAATAATCCATTCATAAGACAGTAGGTTGGAAATCACACATTGTCTTTTAAGTTTTAAATTTTAAATTACTTAACGAATAATTTACATTTGTTTAACGACATTACATTAACGGCAATAAGGTTTTTGCTAGTTATGGGTCCTTAGTTTCATTACCTCTCATGGTTCTTCATCTTTTGGAATGACAAAGGAACAAACAAATAAATAAATAAATAGATTAAAAAAGATTAAGATATACATTTAGCTTAAAATTTGAATTAAAATATGAAATAAATGTAAATATATGTAACTAATGTGCACTTCCACACCTGCCTTGTTTGGTCTGGACCTTCACACTTTTTAGTTTGCTTTTAAACCCAAATAGCAAATGTTAAAGGCATCTCAGACCATGGTCTGGACCGAAGGACCCAAATTAGTATTGGTGTCTCTATGTTAGGATTCTTTAGTGAAACAGTCACTGTAAAACAAGGTACAGTGTATCAACACTGTCAGAACATAACCACTTTATTCACAGAACTTTTTCGTCATCCCAGCCATATACAAGTATATGGAGATATATATATATATATATGTGTATATTAATGTGAGATTAATTATTCTCAGTCATGTTGGAACATTTCTGTTGTTAATGAAATGTTGGCACAGTGCAAAGGCCAGCTGGTAGAGGAAGATACAAGGTTTTGCTCTGACAGCAACAATATGTTAATATCTGTCACAAAATTTAAAAGAGTAAAAAAAAATTGTTACCAGTTTCTGCTTTGGGCTAACATTAAAAATAGCATACGGACATGACACAGTATAGTATTTTTTTTTTTTTTTTTACCTTTTATGAAATATTTATGACTATATATAACTGATCTCCAGTAGTCCTGGCTCACCACAGGGTATAATCCAGTGGTCCCCAGTCATGGTCTAATAGAAAATGCATGGCGGTTGAAAACGTAAGTGGGCGGAGAAGTGTTTCCTTAGAGCTACCACTCGGCCATCACTAATGTAAGGTACAATATAGCATAACTGCTCCTGTTTTGAGCAGGGATATTTACCAGGCCTGCAGAATGTGCAGATGGAGCCAGGACTCAGGGTGGGCTTGCTGTTTTTAAATCATTGTAGTTGTGTGCTTCAAGAGGGCCACCTGCCACAAGCACAGTCCTTAGTAGTAGCAATCTAAGGGCCAGATGAACAGATGTAGAGTGTTTAGGCACAAATAGAACACAGTCTGCCTAAAAAAATATGCTTCTTATGTAAGAAACTGAGCTTAAGCACATAGTTGTGCACGTAGAGCATAATGCATTTCCCACCCTCACACATGGAGTGGTACATTACTTTTGATTGCTAAAATTTCATCAGCATTTTTGTCTCAAAAACTCCCAAAACTAGAAAATATATTAAAAAGAAACATAAACCTTTATAACTTAGCCAAAAAATCTGCCAGTGGGTAGGCTCTCAAGTAGTCCTAACATCAGGAGATTGCATGTTTGATCCCCAGTGGAGCTGCAGCCACCCATGGCCGGGAGTCCGAGAGAGCATGAATGGCTTCACTCTTTCATGGTAGGTAGGATGCCTCCTCCCTCTCTCCCATCATTTAGCAGCATGCTTACCAGCACAGGTTCCTGTTAGCTGATGTAACACAGTTACCAGTCAGCGTACTCCTCCAAGTTAAACTGTCTGATGATGCTGGGTTAGGTGGCAGACTGGCTGCACATGCTAGCCTTCACCCTCCAAGTGCTGGTGGTATGGCAGGATAAGATTATGAACTTGACTCTTTTGACTCTGATCAAGTATTTTTGTGCACTTTTTTGCACATTGTCCATGTTATTAGCCTTATATGTAAATGAAGGAAGCAACAAAATGATACCTTCTTATTTACCCTCCACTGTACACTGGTATAAAGTCAAGCTGAGGGAAGACAATCTTTTTATGGCATATTTGTCATTTTTCCATAAAATCCTCAACACCAGCAATATAAACTTTTGCAAAAGAACTTTACTAATCTTCAAAGAGCAAATCAAGTGTTCCAGCATCTTACATCTTAAGTTGCAAAGTTTGCAAGCTCTCCCCGTGTTCGTGTGGGTTTCCTTCCACTGTCTAAAGACTGCAGTAGGTTCATTGGATACTCTACATTTCCCATAGGTGTGAATGTGTGTATGACTGGTTGTCTGTACTATATGTGTTGCCCTGTGATGGGTTGGCCTCCTGTCCTGGGTGAACCTCGTCTTAGGCCTGTAGTAAGGTGGGATTGGCTCTAGCTTCCTCATGAACTGAAATGGAAGAACTGGTTTGGAAAATGGATGGTTGGAAAATATGTAATGTATGAATAATTAAAATATAAGCATATTTACAATAAAATATAATACAATATAAACAGTAAAACTGTAAAATGTATATATACATTTACCAATACAACTGTATCTGCTCCTTTTGAAGAGCAGGAAAACTGAGATTGTTGTAACCCGTTACACTGATAACACATTATCATTGCAAGCGAAAGCGGCTGCATGAATGAAGACGTGCTCTGCACACACAGACCCCCGTACAGGAGCCTATTTCCTATACAGGCTGTAATTACAGTCAGAAATGTCATGTCATTCTGTGCGTTTGTTAGCTGTTGCGTGCTTAAGGGGGAGTCAAGAGGGCGGGGGTTGTGAACTCCATTTTTAAAGGGTCACGAAAGCTTAAAAACCATTAATATCTGTTTTGCCTGTTTTCTCTGAGGAAAAGGACTGAATACAGTCTTGCTTATTATGAACAATATGAGCTGGATTATCTACAGATATACCAGGCTTTTGACCTGCTGTGAATGTTCTTCAGCTATTTTAAGTGCACTTATTGCAACAGAAGACAGGAATCCTGTAGAAATAATTTTTTTTGCTACATCTTAACTGACATAAAACGATGGTTCTTGAAAAGAGGTACTAGGCCCCCCAGGGGTCCATGATGTAAAGCAAGGGTGGTCACAGATTTGGTTTATCTCTACGTCTATAAACTACACTCATCACTTACTAATCCTTGAATTATGGGATAATATAATATTTGTCACGATCGGAGGTAAGGCAGGAAACCAGTGCGGTTAACAAGGAGTCTTTATTTTCGATAAGCAAGCCACAAACACAAAACCGGTGGTCCGGCGCTCCAGGGCTCCGGGAGAAAGTTCCATAAGCAGTTCGGGGTTGACTGCCTTCGTTGGAGCTGTGCTCCGCTCAGTTCGTGCAAAGTTCGTTCAAAGTTCGATACCGTATCCTAGGGTTTGGAGCTTAACTAAACACTAGCATCGACCACCTGTCGCTGCTAAATAAATACTGTAACTACCGATCTAGACAACACCAACTGGGGCTGTCCATGAAATACTGAACTCACTATCGTCGCCTGTCGATGGCACACGAGTATCCTCCGCGTCTTCTCTGTGTCCCAGCCCTGCCTTTATCGCCCGGTGATGAGGGAAATAACTAGCAGCACCTGGAGTTGACACAGTAGGTACTCGGGAGATGGGGACCGGTGCCAACCGCTGGGTGGCGGTAGTCCCCCTTCACCTGTAGGGGGACCTACCTGATCCCTTACAATATTAGAAAATTCTGCAAGATATTACAAAAATATTAGAAGACGTTACACATGATCAGTACACATATACAGTGGGTACGGAAAGTATTCAGACCCCTTTCAATTTTTCACTCTTTGTCATATTGCAGCCATTTGCTAAAA
>JBBPDA010000081.1:30801395-30816079 GCA_037974385.1 Arnoldichthys spilopterus
TAGTGCCCGGGCCGGGACTCGAACCTGCGACCTTCAGGTCCCAAAGGCAGTGTCCTAACCACTAGGCCACCACTGCATGTCAGTAAGCTAGCAATCTTCCCACATAGTGCTTACCGTGTGACAGAGGGCAGGTCGTTTTTGTCCTTCCTGATCAGGTGCTGGAAGTATTCCTCCACCACAGCAGCTGTCAAAAACTTCTTCAGGTAGGGAAAATAAAGTGGATGTCTTGCAATGACCCCTGTAACAGGTGGTACACTTGTTAATTCACTTGTAAAAGTTTTTTTCATCTTTTCACTTTCTAACTTAAATGTATTTTGTAAATATAAACAAATGTAGAAATCAACCCCTGTAACACACTCAGAAAAGTTAGGACAGTGTGTTTACTACTGTTGTACATCACCTTTCCTTGTAGCAACAACAATTTGGGAACTGAGGATACTAATTGTTGCAGTTTTGCTAGTGTAACTTATGCCAGTTCTTGCTTAATACAAGATTTAAGCTTCTCAGCAGTCGATTACTGCATTTGCTTTATTATCCTTTTCATGATGAACCATACAGTTTCAATTAAAGACAGATCTGTTAACCAGGAAGTCCTGGAACACAGAGAGAGGGCTGTTCTGACAGACAAAAAAGGAATGGAAGACAAAAAAACACACAGTGATTAGAGTCAAAACTAAACTATCATCAGAAATAAAGCATTAGTAATTTACATTCACAATCAGACTGTTTACAATTCAGTATTATCGCAGCACCTACACACAACACACAGTGCTGTCCTGCTGATCCACCAGAACTCCTGGTCTGCTTCGGGTCTCACTGACCTGCTGGTCTGAAGATATTCAACACATTTCCCTACAATAATTGGGAGTTCTCCAGACTCCCAGGGTCTTGTCACAATATTATGCACTGTAGAAGGCGAAAGACCTAAATTCTTTGCATTTTGTGTTAAACTGACTGATAATTCTTTTACAAAGTTTGGTACAAAGTGGTGAGGCACCACCTATTGTTGCTAGCAAAGAGCCTTTGGTGGATGCTCCTTATATCCTCACAAAGTCAAGAAATCCCCAACTGTTACTAATTCTCCTGCCTATTTGTCAAAACACCTTGTTTTCAACTTTGATTTGCTCTATTCCAACCTTTTTTAGTGTTACAGGCATCAATTTCTAAACACAATCTTTCAAAATAGTCTATGTTCCTGCATACATATGACCTAAAATAATATCCAAACTCCTAAAATTAGATGAAGTGATCCCAATTAAACAAATGTGACAAAAACATTTACTTGGTCACTTATTTATTGAGGAAAATAATCCATATCTGTGAGTGGCCAAAGTATGTGAACCTCTAGTATTAGCAGAGTGGATGCCCTCTTCAGTTTAACCCATTGAGGAGTGAGTTGTTTAATTAGGGTCTTTATTTATTTTTAGGACCTGTATGAAAGTGGTAATATTTTTTGTCATATTTATGTGCAGAAATACAGAAAACTTTCACAAAACTGAGTGAAAAAAAGTCACTCACAGTAAGTTGTTTTTTATTTGATTGAATAATAAAAGTAACAGCCGATTTGAAAAAGAAGAAATTGAAAAATATCGTACCAATATTTGCAGAGTCTCCTTTGTCCCCACTTCGGCTATAAGCTAAGTCCTCAAGTCTGTAACTATGAGGCCCTGCGGGCAGGTCTGAGAAACAGAAGAGAAAATAAAAAACTTTAAAACTGAAATTGAAATTGAATTAAATAAAATAATAAACCAAATTTTGTCAACATATATCAACAATATGACAATCAAGGGAAATTCTCATTGTTAATATTCAGATTTACTGATATGTTCTGCCTGATTTTATACTTTTTTCCCAGATACATATGCCTATATATAATTATTTAAGTATGAAAATACAAATTCAAGAAATGATGCACAGGGCTGTAGATCATTACATAATCCCGGAAAGCTGTGGAACATCAAAAAGAAGTAAAATTTATGTTCGAAATTTTGAAGCTGGTAAGTTGGGCGAGAATACAAATATATAATTAAAATATATTATTTGTCAGGGATACAAAGTAATATCAGCTTCAAGTGTGTATTAGCAAAAAATTGCTGGAAAAAATATCAGTATCTTTATTGTTTTTATTACCACTAAAGGAGACAAAACTAGGGATGAATGAAGAGATCATAATCATATTGGCATCAGCATATATTTGGAAGAAAAAATAAGATCACCATCAGTCAAACTTGACTAATATTTCAAACTGATATTTAATGATGAATTTATTGTGCTCTGGAAATGTAGAAAATTTTGGTGATGTTGGAGTGCTAAAATACTTTTTCCCTCATTGAACCTCATTCAGAAATAAATAAAAATTGCAAGTTGTTTTTCTAATTTAAAAGTCCCAGTCTCACCAATTATGAAATATTTAAATCAGTGAACATGTACATGAAAAATATTGAATACTGGCATCAGCCTATAAATCCTACATCCCCATTATTTATCATTTACTAAATTCTTTTTGTTCCAAAAAACAAAATAAATATTGAACTATTGAACTTAGTATTTCTATATAAACTTATTTTATGGACAATACAAAATTAGGTCCAACAGTTTTAGAAGGACGTTGTCAAATGTTTCTTTCACAATTTTACTAACAATCTGTAGAACGACACATTTACGGAATGGGGTACATATCCTCTGTACATCGTTATTGTCAGTATCAGTCACACTTCTATACCTACCTATAACCAATCAAAGAGGTTCTCAGGGTAAGAGTTGGTGGATGTTCTGATGAATTCATGTAATCTAACAAGTAATTTTAATGCCCTGGTTTTTAAAAGGCCCATCTTCTACACTTTCCTTCCTTATCGTTTACATGCCAATTTTCCAGCCTCTGTTAATGCCTTAGAATTAATAAGGCTGTTGTTGTTAATGTGCCTTATGTAAATGATCTCTGCTCTGATTGGCTGCCCAGCTTATTTACAAGGCAGCATGGGGGTGGAGTGGGCGTGGGGTGACTGTTGTAATAAGCAGACTGCTAGTTTGTGACATCATCAACTTTTTAAAACAGGATGTTTTTGCAGCTTAATTTCCATATATGGACTGTATGGATGTGGTAGTGAATGTACTTTTTAAATATGGTAAACTTATTTATATGTATATACGCAACTTTTTTTTTCTGATTCCAGAAAAGTGATGATATGGGTCATTTAACTGAAAATGCTTCTCAATTTTAATGCGCACCAGCATAATGGCAATATTAATATTTTGTCCATATAATGCAGCCCTATTACCAACGAAAACATCCAGTGTTCTTGTGGAGGTTTGTGGCCCCCTATGGGGTTTTCTGAGACTGTGCAGTTTGAAAGTTTTATTTCTGTTCATGGTTAATGCTTAATAAAATTACCTTTTATAATAAGCATTGATTGTGGCCGGTCAAACATGCATAACTGAGCAAACCTACTGCCAGAAGATTGCACTACGATCTGTCTGTGCCCAAAATATATAATACACAATTTTGAATGTAAACTGATTTATCGGTTACCAAGCTTATTAAAATAATCTGCTCGATTGTAGTGAAGAGTTGCTAGTTGCACGACATTTTTAAAACCATAAAAGCTTCAATTAATTAAAATGATTCCTTCAAGCTGCTGCTAGGTTGTTGCAAAGAGTCAATAGTTTCTTCAGTTTTGTCATTAAGACTACAATAGGTATTGTAAAACAGAATAGAAAAGTAAGATTTTATAGATGCTAGAAATGTATTTTTATTTGTCCAGGAGTCTCTGGAAAGGGAAAGCTGAAAAACCTTGATATTAAACAAAAACAGTATGTACACTACAATTCAGAAGTTTTGGAAAACCCTAACATATTACGTTTTTCTATACAGTGATAACTTGTATATTGTACATTTGATAAAGGTATTGTTATATAATTAAATATGTTCTCAAAGTTATTTCAGGATTTAAAAATATGTTAAGTTGTGAAGTAAATGAGAAGTAAAATGAAGAAATGTAGGACTCTCAACAATGTTTAGGTCAATCTTTAAGCAAATTTTGCATGCAATTAAGCAAAATTTGTTGCGTGAGTAAGCTTTTCACTAAAACGTATATTCATGTGACAGTCAGATGGGTCTGCTCTGATCAGAGGCTTCTACTTCTTTTCACTCAAGCTTAATAATTTGATATATATTTATATATAGTAAAAAACATTTTTTATATAGTTTTGTAATAAAAATATGCTGTATGAAATAAGAAAAGAATTTAAAATAGAAGAATTTTATGTCACTATTTTATGCACTACCATGTCAGTGCCACTGATGTTCTGAGAATGATGCACCACCCAAATAATACCTGCTCACCATCCTGTCCAGATCCAGGCCATTGTTGAATTGTGTAAAGGAGGCAAAACAAGTGCTGTAAACTACAAACTTCACCGGTCAGCTGAACTGCTAAAATGGACAATGGGTGTTGATACAAGTTAGGAGTACCTAATAGTGGCTAACTGGTGCATATATTAATCATATACATTATGTATATTATATATTACCCAAATCTTTTTACAGTATTTTTGTATCAGGTTTTCTGCCTCAAAATTTGGACATTTTAAAAACTGATGCATTCAGCAATAATACTTTTATTATAAATTTTGTTATAAAAATATATTTTTGAGTCATCTATGATTCTTTTTCATTTAGAAAACAACAGCTTTGCAGCTTCCTACTAATTATTTCTACCCAATAAAGTTGCACAATACTACAATAATAATTTCTACAATTTCTGCAATTACTGCAATGACTGAATTTTGAAAGGTAGTGTGTTTATATGAAAAATGTAAATTTTACGCTACAATGTTTCCTTACAGGGCTCCACACATTGAGTGAGTGAGAAAGCGTGAATGAGTATGCATTTGTATTTACCGCTGCCTTGACAACCAAACTAGCAAATCTACAAGAAAAGAGAGAAACTAGAATGAACTAAGCGTTTTGTTTCTCTCACAAAGCTATATAATAGGCTTTGGAGAATTGCTTTGCCAATAGAAAACGAATGAAGGTAAGTAAATGCATTAACACATAGAAAAGCAATTGTATAAACAGTTTTTTTCCCATGACAAAAGTGATTTAAGAATGTGTGTGAGGGACAGTGTGTTGCATACTTGCACATGTTGCAATGCTAACCTCTAATGAAAGGATGGTCCTGATTACTTGGAAGGTCTTGCTGCTTGTTAAGCTCAACCATAAAGTGGTTGAAGGATAAAGCGGCCAGGGCCAATCCTGCCAGGACACTGAAAAGAGTTTGTGCTTTTCACTGGCCTCCTCACAAAGCCCCCTGGGAACACAAGCACTGTAGAACAAGCACTGTGGAACCACAGGACCAGCGTTCTTATATAACCCTCTTTATGTAGCTGATCTCCCGGGTCAAACTCCTAACACTATGTGTGATGGAAGGCCTGATTTAAGCCGACTTTCTGTTTAGACAACCTGCTTAAAACATTCCACCCTTATTTGACATCAACGTCTCTGCTTTGATCGCGGAAAATCTGTTACAGACCGATATATCCTGCTTTGAGATTTTCAGTGTGGGAAAATACACTACTGTATATAAGAATTTTGAACTAAATAAGGTTTTAGTTGAAATCCACCTTAATTTCGAAACAGAGGGCATAAATTGGTGAATAAAGACCATTTAAATAAACATTTCACTAATTCTGAACTGGCCCTAAAAGTAAGTGGTCAGTGAACAAACCTGAGGGCTTTTCTTCAGGAAGGTGGGAGGGGGTGTGTCCTTCAGCTAAGGAAGAGTCAGCCTCTCGTAATGTCTCCACCAACTCTCCATTGAGATGGATGTTGATCTACAACCAGGCATTCATACATATGTCCATTTTCTGATTCAATTAAACAATCCCCCCAGACATTGTTTGATTGATGTTTCCTTAAAAACGTAAACCCTGCTAATTCCAAGCTGGCTTTAATATTTGAGAGCTCCTGATAATCTTGATTAGCTTTAATGTCAATGATTTGCACATTGTTGTAGCAATGCTCAGCATTTTATATTTTAACAAGCATCATATGTACTTTCAGTGTAACACATTGTTTTAGCACTTTAGTAACCTAACAAAACGGTGCAATGTCATCAATTCATTTCACAAAAGTGAGTAAGTGCCATCAGTTGTACCTCAAGGTCTGATTTAGGTTGAAAGAAGAAAAAAGGCCTCAGCACTGGTGATCTGGTCAAAGAGAAGACTCAGTATAATGGTTCAAGACGTGTAAAGAGATACACCACTAACGGAAGTGGCCTTTATTTGTATATCACATCCAAAGGACATAATTGTGGTGCACGAAAATTACTCACATTCTTGGTCGGCCTCCCACAATGCCTGTAAGTCCAGGAGCTATGGGTTTAAAAATCAAATCTATGAACTGCCAGGCCATTACCACTGTAAAACTACACAGATTAGCTTCAGAATCCATTGTACAATGACAAATATTGAACTTAGAGCCTGACTGATATATTAGTTGGACGATTGTTTCTAGAGGGATGTATCATTACATAGCACTAGGAGTCTTGCCCAAGGAATATTACTTATGGAGCATGGTGTGCTTGTCCAGACAAGGTATTGGACCACAGTGTGGTGCATGAAGGACCCACAATGCTACACCAAACCTTTTTAATAACAGTGTTAGCACTTTCTCTCTTGTAAAATAAAAATATAACTATATACTATAAATTGGTACATTTATACAATATGTAAAATGCATCCAGACCATGTTATATGCAAAATTGAGCTATACATGTGTATCATATTCTATCATATTGTTACCTACCCATGCCAGTTCCTGCTGAAGCCACTTCTCTAGAGAAAAACTCCAGAGCTTTCTTCTGCTTGTGATGCACAGCCATCCAAAGCACTGCTTCTCGAAGACCCTTCAAAAACAGATGTTTATGACTAACATTCTCTTGTAAATGTTGCATATATATATATCAACTAAGACGTTTGCACAGTACTATTTATATATACAGTATTTTTGCAAAAAGCCCCTTAGAAAACGATCATTAAAAGCTGTTTATCTGGGCAGTGTGTGTTGCTGTTTTCTCAAAAACACTAATATTAAAATAAACTCTAATTACAGTGAAACAGAACACCGTGATTTTATGTGCCAGTGTGTTATCTTGACCATTCCCAGTTCTCTCCTAGTGGATGCCCAGTATTACTGTAGTTTCCATCAAATGTCTGGTTTAGGCTCAATCAGTCCTTCATTAGATGAAATGGATGATGGAGCTTCACACACATCCATGCAGTGACTGGAGGCCTGGAGGAGAAACCTAGAGCCAAACCTGTGTCTTCTAACAGCTCACACAACTACTTTTTACAAACAAAACAAACCCTCATTCTTTTCACTGCTTGCTTTTGCATGTGACAGTCTGACACATTCTCACAAATGACACATCTAGTTTGGGAAGTAAGGTTTTTAAACTCTTTTTGTTTTTGTAGCAACACAATTAATAATATAAATATGACTTTACAGCGTAGAGAGCTGCTTACACTGTTTCTTGCATGTGGTCCATATGTATCTTCTGCACCTAGGACCTGGATGTTGACCGAACTGTAATCCTCCAGCCCCAGTTGTTTAAAGATGCGCCTGGTCCTAAACGGGACACAGTTTTATGTTTTTAAATGAATGTTCACATGACCACGTGTCACTTCACAGCTATTAGCAATAAAGAATATTTATTGTTCTTAATTTTTTACTTTAAAAAGACTTACTCCTGATAAACTTAATTCTGCTTCTTCAGATGATTAGTGTTCATATTGCTACTTCAGTGTGTGAAACCAAGAGACAAATCTAATCATTTCTGACAAGATGATACGAGTTTTCTGCTATTTCAGAATTCTAAATGCATGCTACAGCCAAAATACATTGTACAGCATGTAGAGAAAACCATTAAACCTTTTGATAATGCTCTCTGCTGTCCTTCTGGCTTTTTCCGCAGCTCTAGGCCCACCTAAAGGACAAACGGCCATGGACCTGAACCCGTCCATGTATGTGGCGCAGACCTTGGGAAAATGATGATTTAAAGTGGAGACATGAGACACATGTTGCTGTAGGTAGCTTAAAGGCAAACTCCAACAAAAGTAAAAGCATTGTTTCATTTGAGATTACTGACGCGTTTCACTGCTGACCACTGCTGACTCACTTACCAAACATTTGGTTTGTGCGGGATTATAGTCCACAAGCCGTTTATTGAGAAATTGTCATTTTAATTCCCAGTCAGAAACTGCTGACGTAGGGTCACAAACAGATTGCATGCCACTGTGTGTGCTGTCACTATGAAACGTCACATGAAAAATGACTGGTCTGGGTGTTACTCACTGGCTTGGAATGTGGATAACTTTCCACTGCCAGTGTTTTACCAGCCTCTTAAAGTCCAATCACAAGTAGCCTTCCTTATATTCTAGGGTGATCTTACTACAAAATCGAATAGGAAACTGGTACAGGTGTTTGGCTACAGTCAAATGACCGAGTCTGGAAGTCAAAAGATGGGTAGAGTTACATAGTTCACATATTTTTAATTTACCTTTGAAATTAATTCACACTGTTGTGAACTGAGTTGTCACACTGGAGCCATGTGTTAGCTAGAGGGGATATAAATCTTACCATCAGCATGTGGAGTAGTGGAACAACACTTTCTGCAGTAATTGAGCACAACTGAATACGTCTAGGAGTGACATTTGATCTAGAACTAATCAACTAATCATAATCAACATCATTGCCTGACCTCACTAATGCTCTTGTGGCTGAATGCAGTCAGGGCCTAACAACAATGTTCCAACATCTGGTCAAACTCCCCTATTAATTTGACTACAGAAGGATAGGTTTATAAGCAAGTGTACCAAACAACAAGGCTTATTAAAAAAATTCATGGGAACATATGACAAGCTGTAATGAGATTAGCAACTGAAGAATGAATGAGTAAATTAAGTATTATCCAATAACACAATTGTTGTTCCTGGCTTCTAAGTGTTATATATAAACTGCTTATATCTCAATCCTACATGAAAATGGCTCTATTCATCACTAATGTTGATTTTACAACCAAAAGCCACAGAAGTTGTGAATTTTCATCGTTTCTGGCCAGTCCCAGAACGTTCTAGAAAGTTCTAAAAGATTCCTGAAAGTTCTAGAAAATTAACATTTCTAGAAACTTCTGGACAGTTTTCACAGTTCCAGAATATTCTGGAAGTCCACTTGGCATTTAAAGTGAATGGAGAATGTTCTTGAAATCATGATACATTTCAAAATGTCATCATCCTGAGCACAGAAGATAAGTTTTTGTGGAACAACAGCCATTTTCTATTCATTTTAGGCGGAAGGGATTGTGAACACACTTTGTGTATGTAATCACGATCTGATAATGCCTGATATCTGAGAAACTATGTAAACTGTGAATTTGAACAATTGGTTATAGTTCTAAATGCAACATTTAGATACAGGATGCCTTTTAGTGCCAAGTGTAAAGAGGGCAATTGGAACTTCTTGTCTAGACTTTTTCATATTGGTTAGCATTCACACGACTATTTGTTTCTGAAGTTACCTTGTAGTCACCTGATGGAGGTGATCCTTTAGCTCCACCCACTCTGACAGCTCCTCCATCCACACCTACATTGTAAGAAAATTCAAGCATAATGTCCTGTAACTGGCCAAACAGTCACAAGCCACTTTTACACCTGCACTGAAATCTGGAACTTTTCTAGACATTACCCACGGTTAATGCGTGAATACGAATGTCCAAATCATATGGCCTGGACACTGAACTGACTTTCGTGTAATATCCTATGAAGCAGGTCATTTTCTGGAGAACAAGTGGGGGTGTTGATAAAGAATAAACATACAAGGGTGAGGAAGAAGGTAAATTTACACAAAAATGGCAACGAAAATATCCGTCTAGAGAGATGACAAGACTCTGGAACTTCAGTCACTAGGGGGTGATCCTGAAATGATCAGCTAAATTCAAGGAGCAGTTGGTGTTTGGTTGATTATGTCCAAATCATGAACCAGCCATGTGACTGCATCATGTTGTGCCGCCGGTGATGAAAATGAAATTCTCTGGAACATGACCTGCTCTACACACAGAGTAGGGCTGGAAGGGTAAACTGGGTCTTATGTCCAGTCTGAATGATTCAGACATGGAGAGCAGCGGTGGTTTAACTAGGACATTGCCCTTGGTCGCAGGTTCAAGTCCTGACCCGACCACTGAGGTTCCCTTGAGCAAGGTAAAGTCCTGCTGCACTGCTCCCTGGGCGCTGTTGATAGCTCCCGGGTGCTCCATGTGCGCACGCGTGATGGGTTTGATGCATGTTTGTCATTGTGAACACACCACAGCACAGCCCACCACAACGAAATGTGACATCTGCATTTAACCCACCCGTGTAGATTCAGTGGGCAGCTGACGTAGGTAGCACCCGGAGAGCAGTGCTTGGAGACTGTACTTCAGTGGTACTTGTACCAATCAGGATTTGAACCAGCGGCCTTCAGGTCACAGGGGCAACGTCATTACTGTTACTTGAGAAAGCTTCTCTGGGAAATGTCTTGAAAAGTTCTGGATTTCAGTGCATGGGTATGTCAGATTGTACAGCTACACAGTTGAGGAAGTTAATGACTATTTGAAGCTGTAATGGACGGATTACTGATTTGATCCAACAATAATTTTACTCATAAGAGCACGAAAGAATCACATTTATCTCCATAACATAAGTTGAAATAGTATTATTTTATCTAGTACATGATGCTCTCGCCTCACCTGGTATCTCAGTGATGGTGACCCGCGAGAAGTCACAAGCTACGTTGGGTAACATGTAACGCTGTGGGTCGCAAATTTCATACACTAACTGCTCAGCTGCTGTACCAAATGAGACCAGCCCGCCGGTGTTGGGAGGTTTGGACACTGTAAATGAGCCATCCGCTAAACATTCAACCACCGGGAAACCCATGTTATCCCTACAGAACACAAAACGTGCCTATAATAAACATGTAAAAACTCAAAGCATTCTGAGGATTTCGAACAAAATCTCATTGCAGCAAGTTCTCAAAAAAGAAGCTGTTGGCCTCTTACCAGTCGGGAACTTTGTGCCAATCTGTAAAAATGCCACCAGTGACTTGGGCGCCACATTCTATCAGATGTCCTGCGAGGCTAAAAGAGACAGAGAAGTGTGTTGCTTCTTAATACTTTGTTTTAGAATGTGATACACTAACTTGTTCACCAAATCTTAAGATTCAGCCGCGAGGTTTATTCAGAGAGCGATGTATACTGAGCATCCTAGCAAAAATCCAATAAAAGAAGCCAATAAAAATGGCCCTGAAAGGCTGGAATGTGGTTAGTATAGCAGTTGTGGTCACATAAAACCAACAACAATGGACACAGTCTTGACAACTGAAAAGAGAAGGGAGAAATAGAATCAAGTGCTCTCAATAGTTCAACCCAGGTTCTAACTGTATAACTATATCTGGATCAAACAGTGTAGCCAATACATTTTTTTAAGTTAAGTCTTACTCAGTTTTAGAGACTCCTATGTGTCAACTTATTCATTACACAATGTTACACAAAAAATGTTGCATTTCAAGTCATGTAAAAACTGCTACGTCCTTCACAAACTTCGATTTTATGACAACAGCCCCCGAATGATTCCTATTTATAATGGCAAAACAAGTGAATTTTCATCTTTTCTAGACATTCCCAGAAAGTTCTAAAAGATTCCAGAAAGTTCTAGAAAAATCTGGACAATTCTAGAAACTTCTAGAATCTTTTAGAACTTTCTAGAAAAGATGAAAATTCACTTGTTTTGCCACTATAAATAGGAAACGTTCTAGAAACTTGTCTAGAAACAATTCTAGAAACTTCTGGATAAATTTTCACAATTCCAGAATATTCTGGAAGTCTACTTAGCATTGAAAGTGAATCGAGAATGTTATTGAAATCAAATACATTTCTAAATGTCATTGTCCTGAGCAGAGAAGCAACGTTTTTGTGGAACAACAGCCACTTTCTATTGATTTTAGGCCGAAGGAAAAACAAACTTTATAGCCAGGTACAAAAATTAGGTAGAGCATTTCCCCTTAGTGCATTATAAGAAATATAAGGCAATATGGCTAAAGCTGACACTTCTGGCTTCCCTCTATATTAGCTCTTCGTTACTTGTTAAAATCTTTCATCAGAGAACAAACACAGTATAGCAACAGTACCTTCCAGCAGCCAAGAGGTCATAGTCAGTCTGCTCCCAACCAAACTGCCAAAATATACGCAGATCAATCACATTTATCTGCACTTGGAAAAGATATGTCCATATTTTTTACCGTAAATGACAACATACAGGTCACACATTCTGGCTCTACGTCTGCAGTGTATAACAAAACTGTTGAATTTGGACTTGACCATGACGTGATCTTGTAAAAGAACCATAATGACAAACCGTACTGAATGCATCAGGGGTCCAAGCACCACTGCGCTGTCAACGCACCGTCCGGTCACAACAATGTCGGCCCCGAGGTCCAAGCACCGCTTTATAGGGACAGCGCTGCAGAAAGCAGAGAACAACACCAATAACGTCACACTCTACCCAGTGTGGAGAATCTAATGCCTAGTGATTATATTCCGTATGGTTCCGTTTTCCATGGGGAATATTCAAGACACAGGTCTGATCTGGACAAACGGAGAAAATGTTGTTTTTAGCAGATCGAAATGTACATAGGAATGAAAATATTATGAAGTGAAACTGATGCACATGATGAAGAGACTTTCAGGAATAAGGAGGTAATTTAAAAAAGCAGAAAACCGCTCCCACAACGAAAACATCACCATGTGACATCTTACAAAACACCCCAACAACACCACTGAATCATAAGTAAGTGAAGGAGAACACAAGAAAGAGAAAATATCTGGAGCACAGCGAGGGAGGGGTACAAGGAAGGCTTGCTGTAAAGGACAGCTTTGAATGTGGACTTAAAAGAAAGCAGTGAAATGGTGGGGGAAGGGCTTTTCCCCCTCCCCCATCCGAGTGCAGCACAACTTCTGGGGGATGGAGAGTGTGTAGAAGGAGCAGTCCTGCACTGCCAGTGCCTGTTTAAAGGCTGCAGCCCATTTCTGGTATGTAATCGACAGTAATGACATTGCTGCTCTGTATTAGCAGGGTCGACGACAACCACAATGCAAAAATCCTAGGATTACGTTTGTAGGTCATGATCAATCACATGTACACGTTCCCTCTCCTCTTACCCCAGATATGAGTTCATACTGTGCACTGTTTTGGGAAGTGGCTTCTTTTCTTCTGCATCAGTCATCCTCAGCATACTCATAGAGTCTTTCTAATAAGGAAAAACAATTAAAACTTTTTTTTAACATTAATGGTAGCGAATGGATGGAGATTAACTACTGTTTTTAATGTTAATGTTGATAAATAGCTAATTTTTAGCTCATTTAAAATTACAGTCCTGTGGGGATTCGTACACTTGTGTCCTGTCATTCAAGTACTGAAAATGTACATTTAATAATAAAATTTACATTTAATAACTTTAAAAAAAAAATTTCTCAAGAAAAAAAAACAACTTTTTAAAAAAAAGTTTTCTAAGCACTTTTGTACTGACAGTGTCTGTGGATTTACTAAACGGACGCCTTAACTAGTCAGAGGTGAGCAATATGGCAAAAAATACAATGCCATGACACGAAATGTCACAATACGTACGCTGTGAAAAACTCATAGGCGCCTATGCAAATAGTTTAAAGCCATTTATCTCAGCAGGCATTGTAGGTCTACCAGCAAAGACACAATGCAAACAAACAAGAAAGCAGTAATAAAATTATGGAAATCCGTTTCGTAATTGTAAAAAAAAACAGTAAATTCAAATAATTGACTTTTCCTGAGCTGGTTAAAAGAATGCAGGCTTGGCTCCAAATTTCTCCATGATGCTTTCAGTCATTCCATAAACTCGTGCAACTCCATTAGCAGCACACTTTTTGTCATTTCATGACGTTTTTGACATTTAATTGATTGAGCCAATCAAATATTTCACTAACTACAAGTAATTCTGGGCTTCCACAAAAGAGAGCTGTGGAAATGGACACTCAACATACATAAATCATTGTATTGTCATTGTATCAGAATATAACAAAATTTCTTTGGTAGCTCTCAGACACCAGCAGCAAGAAGAAAATATACTTAAAAATACAAAAATAAGCATAAAAAGTACAAAAAAAACCCAATATAATACATTTTTAAAAAACGTATTTATGTTATTTGTATTTATTCTAGTATCACATTTTTTGGGAAAAAATTACTGCTGAGCTAAACAGTTATCAGTTGAACTTTCTCTGGTACCTGAGACAAGAAGGTGAGGTACTGTATACTTACTGATAACTGATTCTTGAAATCTTCCAATTCTATGAGATTTTTACACTGTACTTGTGTACTGCACTAAATCCAATTACCCATGCCTAATTATGCTCTGTTTATAATAAAACATGCAGTTGGTCAGTGTTTTTTAAATAGCAGTACATAAGAGTTCTGTGGGCAGTGGTGGCCTAGTGGTTAGTACGTTGCCTTTGGGACCTGAAGGTCACAGGTTCGACGGATGTACCCTTGAGCAAGGTACCATCCCACTACACTGCTCCCTGGGCGCTGTTGGTAGCTGCCCACTGCTCCACGTGTGCACG
>JBBPDA010000081.1:30816179-30836211 GCA_037974385.1 Arnoldichthys spilopterus
ACGTGTGATGGGTTAAATGCAGAGGTCACATTTCGTTGTGGTGCTTGAGTGTGTTCACAATGACAAATAGTCCCTTTTCACTTCTATTTTGTTTCCTGGGTACAAAAGGTGCTTTCTCTTCTGCCTAAAATCAATAGAAAATGGCTGTTGTTCCACAAAAACTTTGCTTCTGTGCTCAGGACAATGACATTTTGAACTTAATCATGATTTCATGAACATTCTCCATTCACTTTAGATGCTAAGTAGACTTCCTGAATATTCTGGATTTCTAGAATTGTCCAGAATTTTCTACATCTTTCTGGAATCCCGTAGAACTTTCTAGAACTTTCTGGGCCTGTCCAGATAAGATAAAAAAAACGCCTGTTTTGGACAATTTTTTGAGCTGTGGTCATAAAATCAAAGTTTGTGAGTCGTTTTTACATAGGATTTAGACAAAAGCAGTTGAACTATAACACTTAGAAGATGAGAGGTAGTGAGCTATCACTGTAACATAAGAGCTGTTATGTAACAAGCTGAAGGAGCATGACGTAGATGATCACAGCTCAAGCCGCAAGGTTTGAGCCAGTGAATGACCATAAACAGATGCTCCAGACAGTCATTGCCTCCCTACAAACTACAGGAACAATTTGTGGCAAAACATGAAAAAGTACTAATAACTATTAATATCTGATTCTGTCAGCATGCTAGTTCCCAATTTCCCATGATAATTTTCTGCATCAGCCATACAAAAGTATCAAAAACCAGGCAAGGAGTAAAAAACATTCTGTAGGGAGAGGAACTCCTCTTACCTGTGGCATAAGGTCATCACCAGTTACCACTGCAACTTTTAGGCTGAGCCCTGCCTTCTGCACCACGTCCTGTATAGCAGCGCCACAGGCGAGGGGATTCACCCCACCCGCGTTGCTGACCACACGAATACCTGCAGGACACACAGCAGTGGCGGTATCTCATCAATGCTCTGTATCTATATTCACTGTGATACAGGTGCAAATTCAGGAACAGTGGGGCATCATAACCACCAATGAAGTTCTTGGACTTGCAGCCTCCTCAAAATTGCAGTGTAACATAAAAATCATTAATAAAGTAGAATAAAATAGTAACAGACTCCTGTTAGGGGTCGCCAAAGCAGACCCTCTGTTTCAACCCCCTTCCTGTCCTTTGCATCTTCACACCAACCACCTGCATGTTCTCTCTCACCACATCCATAACCCTCCGCTTTGACCTTCCTCTCTTCCTCTTGCTTCTCTCCTCTGCACACGTCCAAACCATTGCACTCTCGCTGATTCCTCTGATATGCCTATTCCTAATCCTCTCCATCCTCGTTGCTACCAACGCAAACCTCCAGCTCTGCTGTCTGTTAGTGCAACCGTCTCCAACCCATACACCACTGCTGGTCTCAGTACCGTCCTGGCACCTGTCTGTCACAGATCACTCCTGACACACTTCTTTACCCACTCCACCTTCTTCTTCACCCACTCCACCATCTTCTTCACCCACTCCACCCTGTTCTTCAACCTCTTCTTCACCCACTCCCCCATCTTCTTCATCCACTCCACCCTGTTCTTCAACCTCTTCTTCACCCACTCCACCCTCTTCTTCACCCACTCCACCCTCTTCTTCACACTCTTCTCCACCCACTCCACCCTCTTCTTCACCCACTTCACCATCTTCTCCACCAACTCCATCTTTTCCACCCACTCCACCATCTTCTCCATCCACTCCACCCTCTTCTTCACACTCTTCTGCACCCACCCCACCCTCTTCTTCACACTCTTCTCCACCCACTCCACCCTCTTCTCCACCCACTCCACCCTCTTCTTCAACCTCTTCTTCACTGACTCCACCCTCTCTTCTTCACCTCTCTTCCACACTCCCTGCTACTCTGGACTGTTGAACCCAACTCCTCCACCTTCACCACCTCTACTCTCTGTATCCTATCCACTCCGCTGTCCTCCCTGAACATAATTATATAATAACTCTAATAATACAAGGAAATAAGGTAAAAGCACTTTTATAATACATGGAAATAGATACAGGGAAATATACAGAAAGTTAATCTTAAATTGAGAAGTGTTTTTTTGTTTGTTTTAAGCTGCTGTTATTAAAGTGGCTTGTGGGTAAAAACTGTACTTAAATTTGCTGATGCGGGTCTGGAAACTCCTGTACCCTCTAAAAATATCAGACTGTGATATTAGGCTATGAGATTTAATCAGACTTAATTATCTCAAACCCTTTTTCTGTTAATCTACTCACACATCACTCTAGTCCCTATTCTAAAACTCCTAATCGGTGAGGTCGGGAATACAGGAATATCACAGGTGTGTTCAGTAGTTCCAAACCTTGGAGGAAGGTAGACCTCCAGATTTCAGCAGCCTCTTACAGAACTGCATAATATAGAGTTATGTAGAACTTTGGCCTGTTGCAGATATTACATACTGACAATTCTTTAAGCTCGTCACAGTTGTTGTATACAGTTGTTTACAACCCTTTGAACATGAAATGAAGGTTAGTTTATTAGTTTGGTTGATGAACATGTGAAATCTGAGCATATTTTTAGACAAGCTTCAAGCGTTTCGTGAAAACGAAAGATCTAACTTTGGACTACTTTTAAAGGGCAGTGGTGAGTAATGTTTGTTTATTTGAGCTCAAATTGTTAGGAGCAACCGAGCATCAACATGACAGCTAGGAAGCAAGATAGCTAATACTGTATCTTTTAGGTTTTATGTTAATAGTTGCATACGTTGAGCAAAAAAAACCCACTAAATTAAATTAATAACCACAATTATTTGCATGGTGATTAATCGCCAGATGAAATTTTACTATGCTATTTAGTTCCAAATTATTCTCTCCTGATCCTTTTTATTCATTACACTAAATCACATTTCTCTGTCTTACCTTTTTGACTGATGTCCTTAACAAAGGGAGAAATGGCTGCAAGAACAAAATCTGGAGCATAGCCCATGTTCTGCAATAGACGGAATCATGAACAGCATTAGGTGTACAGCAACTGAATAAATCTGTTTTAGCAAGCACGCATGTTGGTAAGATGCCTGCAGAAAATATTCCTTCCCAAAGGACTTCCATTTATGACGGCCAACATTGCTATTATGGCAAAACTGCCAAATAATGCACTACAGCACACTTTGATTGAAGCTTGAAGAAATGTTTATTGCCAGCCCAGCCATAGACAAGTATACAGTAAGGTTGAAGTAGCATTTGTCTTAGACTCATCGTGCAATATAGTACCGGACAACCATAGTGTGTTCGTAATATAGACTAGGAGCAACAGGTGATGTGAATGAACGATGACTAATGTATAATAATACATTTATGAGATATATAGTGACCTGTAAAAGTCTGGATTATCAGGACAATGTAAATGTACCAGAATGCAACATAGATCATAATGAATTCAGATTGTAAAGTGGCATTGTACCAATAGGGATGAGAAATTGCTGGGTACTGCAAAAGACATGAAATATCTGGCATGTTTTAAAGCAAAGCTTGAACAAGACTGAAAGCAGGATTGCCATGATATCAAAAAGCTTCACCTTTTCCCAAAGCCACACAATATGTTACCTAAACACATAAAATTAGCAACAGACCTTTAAAAAATACTGATTATTAATATATGGTAAAAGCTAAACAAATACATACGTGATAGTGAAAGTCACTATTTGTCATTGTGAACACACTCAGTGCACCACAATGAAATCTGACCTCTGCATTTAACTCATCACACGTGCACATGTAGAGAAGTAGACAGCTTGGTCAAGGGTTCCTCAGTGGTTCCTGGGTCGGGACCTGAACCTGTGACCTTCTGTTCACAAGGACAAGGTCCTAACCACTAGGCCACCACTGCCCACCCTGATAGCTTGTTTAGTTTAGGCATCACCTCACCTTATCCCAGAGAAAACAAACTCAACTGCTTGAAAGGCGGCCATTAGAGTTAAAAGAGCTGAGATGCCTGAAATCATGTATGCGGGAACACTTCACTGGGAGACACTAGAAACACAATTAGAAGCTGGTAATGAAGGAATGATGAAGATGAATCACCTTATATTCTCTGGTGAGGGTGAAGCCAACACCGGGAGGTCAGAACCTTATACTTTCTTGTTCGATGAGTTTGGGCAGTGAATGAGGAGAAGAGCTTGCTGCCGCTTCACCTGCCACTAACTAAAATTCTGAATAATGTTCCTGTTTTATTTAAATTATACCCCCTTATAGGAAACGTCTCATGAAATGTGTTTTTGAACAAGAGGCTATAATCAGTGAACAGCCATAACATTGAAAACAACTGCTTAATATTGTACAGGTCCCCCTTGTGCCACTAAAACATGCCTCTAAATTGTGGATGGATGGACTCCACAAGACCTCTGAAGGTGTGCTGTCGTATATGGCACCAACATGGTAGCAGCAGATCCTTAAAGTCTGTTAACCTGTGAGGTAGGGTCTCCCCCTCTTGGTCTAGTTTGTCCAGCACATCCCACAGATGCTCAGTAGGACTGTTATAAAAGGAAACCAGGCCACTTTCTTCCATTGCTCCATGGTCCAGTTCTAATCATCATACCCAATATTTACTTTTTAAGCAAATTGTGCTATAGTAGCTCTTTTGTGGGATCAGACCAGATTGGCTAGCCTTCACTCCCCACATGCATCAGTGAGCCTTGGTTGCCCATGACCCTGTCGCCGATTCACCCGTTGGACCCATTTTGGTAGGTACTAACTACTGCATATCTGGAACACTCTAAAAGACCTGTCGTTTTGGATGCTCTGTCGTCTAGCCATCACAATAAAACCCTTGTCAATGTCACTTGCCTATTTTTCCAGCTTCCAGCACATCAACTTTAAGGAATGACTGTTTACTAGCTACCTAATATATCCCACAGATTTTAATTGTTATTCACTTCAACTGTCAGTGGCTTAAATTGTATGGTGATGGGCACATGAGCAGAGACTATAAATACAATTCTGCCCTCTACTGGGAATATTGTAAACTGCAGTCTTGAAAATGCTATGAATTATGGCTACATTAACTTTTACCAGTCAGTGGTGTTAATGTTATGGCTGGTCAGTGTATAGTAGAAACCCGGGTATATACAGGACAGTTGACTGTGGGTTTTGACTCATGATCTTTATAATCTTAACTATCTTTGGTAGGTGGGAGCGAAGGGGCTGCTTATTTGTACTCTCCTGTGTTTTCTCCTGCCTTCATTTTAAGGAATCAAGGTAGACGTGTGGCTTTTATCATCTTTTGTATGGAACCGAGAAGAAAGCAGCATGGGGTGGTTAGTTTTTTTGTTTTGATGTGTTGTTGTGTTGTGGTTTAGCCACAATAATGGCTTGGAAGCCAGCACTGCTACTGAAACCAAGAGTCTCTTAACTCTTGAATAGTGACACCAAGAGAAGAGCAATTCAATGTTTTTGTTCTTTGTGTTCAATATTTATTTGGGGCAATAATCATAATGTTATATAGGTTTTCTTCATATAGGCCAACAGTCAAGATTCCTCGTTATTGTAAAACTCTGAACACAAACATATCAGTAAAAATCTAATAAAATTCTTGGATTCTCTTACAACTTTGCTGAGAAATCCATAGAACGTCCTCAAATAGGTGAACCACCTGAAACTAGCAGGCTTTTGTCTAGCTTCCAGTGACAAAGCTCTCTGAGAAGGTCTACTACTTAAAGAGACCATGAAATCCAGTGCATATTTTGACCATAACTGGAACAATCAGCTTGGGTTAAGTTCAGTGCACGCTCCAATAAAATAAATGCACTCAACCAAATAAATGACCAGAACACTCAAGATGTGTCCGACTCACTCTTGTGGTTCCACCACTTCCCTACTTGAGGGACCAAAGTGCAGAGAAACACCCAGTGGGAGTAGGGAGGCCTGCACTAGTAGTCTACTTCAAGCAGATAAAAGATAACACATTTCAGATACCAACTCGAACACCACATACACTCACACATACAGGGCAGTGGAGGCCTAGTGGTTACGATGTTGCCGTCCCATGCATTACTGAGGAACCCTTGAGTAAGGTACCGTCCCGCTACACTGCTCCCTGGGCACTGTTGGTACCTGCCTGCTGCTCCACGTGTGGACGTGTGATGGGTTAAATGCCGAGGTGACACTTCGTTGTGGTGCTTGAGTGTGTTCACAATGACAAATAGTCACTTTCATACATTAGAACGTTGGAGCAGGAACACTTACAGGCATCTTAGCTTTGGCTGCCGTCAGAAGCGACATGGTGATTTCTGACAGATAATCAAACACAAGGAAGTCCAGTTTTCCACCATGGATGAGCTGAGGGACTACAGGAGAGAATCAAAAACATCTTTAGACTAAACGAAGAAAAGCAAAGACGTGACACAAGCAAAAACACGCTGAGCTCCTGGGACTCATTCACTTTAGCAGACTAAAAGCTCTCTACTAGGGGATGGCCTTAGTAGACAAGAAGAGGGCTTTGCATAAGGGTAACTGTGTGTGTCCTTAAGTAAACTTTACGCTAAAACACATGACGTCTTAAGGACAAAAGCTGTTTTCCAGTCAATTAATGTCCCAAATCAAACCACAGACTTAAAAAAGTAAGCCAGGATTCACAAGAAACATCCTTTTTAGTTCTCTTATCATTCAAGGCAGCAAACTACAAGACTTTGCACTAAATTAACCTTGTGCATATTTAATACATCCTGCATCAGGAAACCCCCTCTGTTAATTGTAGGTCACTTCTAGCCCACCCAGTCTACCACCTGGCCAGACTCTTATAGCAATAGGTCTGTAATACAATGCTGCCCTCTATTGGGTATATTCTAAACTGCAGTCTTAAAAATACTTTGAATTATGGCTAATTAACTTTTACCAGTCAGTGGATTTAATGTTATGGGCGGTCAGTGTATAGTAGCAACCTTGGTATATACAAGATAGTGGGCTGTGGGTTTCTGCTGGTGACCTTTATAATCTTAACTAAGACTTCTTTGGTAGGTGTACTGTTGCCTCTATGACCCGAAGGTCGCTGGTTTAAATCCCAGACCGGTACAAGTACCATTGAGGTGCCCGTGAGCAAGGTACCCTCCCCAAGCACTGCTCCCCCGGGCACTGCCTACTGCTCCTACACAGATGGGCAAAATGCAGAGGTCACATTGTGTTATGGTGCAGTGTGGTGTGTTCACAGTGACAATCACTCACTAATGTACTCAGTGTGGATACTTTTGAAAGTTTAAGGACATGGACTAGGCTTGTTCTTGGACTCAACTGCGGTTTGAATCAGGTTTAAGCGTTGGCTCGGGTCTAATCTGGGTCTGGCATCCTGATCCAGACCGTATGTCTTCATGAACGATTAGATAAGCAATCGAGTAAACACGCCGGGAAAACGAGGAAGGGCAAATAAAGAGGTAAATCAAGCATGAGGGAAGCAGGTACCTGCTGTTGCAGTGTCCCCCCAAAACCCAGAGGCACAGCCGATGCGGACAGGCTTGTGTTGAGCTGAATAAAGTCTGAATTTCAGCGAGAGACTAAAGCTGCGCTCCTGAACCACCGCCGCGCTCAACTTAGTCTGATTTACCCACCGCCGCAGAGCACGCGCTTTGGCAGCACGGGCGAAACTCGTCACGTTGCAGAAATACATGTTTTTGCGAAGGTTGTCACTGCTGTTATTGTTGGTGGTGGTGTTTTAGCCAACTAAAGCCCTGAACGCTCAGGTCAACACTACCGCACTCCGTCCAACTTTCAATTCGTTCCGTGTAGAACGCAGCAGCGACAGCACTAAGGTTCCACGCCCACTCTGCGGTTTAAGAGACGATCTTTTCAGGGATGTCTTTCATTTTATGTCATACCGAGAGTGACATCTCAACTCAAGTTTCAAAGTAGCATGCTTCAAAATGTACAGAAACCATTTAAATGTTGGTTCCTAGTTTTGGGAGGTCTAACGTTTACCTAGTGTGAGTTGACAAGGGCAATTTCTGCCTCCAGGCCATCAGCCCCATAAACACTTGAATAGTTCCCATCACCTTAGTGTGTCATCTCGTCATTGCCTGTGTAACATACATTGTATATTTTTTGTATAATCTGTTTTTTTACTGGCAGTGGTGGCCTAGTGGTTAGGACACTGCCTTTGGGACCTGAAGGTTGCAGGTTCGAGTCCTGGCCCAGGCTCTATTGAGGTATCCTTGAACAATGTACTGTCCCACCACATTGCTCCCCAGGCACTGTTGATAGCTGCCTGCTGCTCCACGTGTGATGGGTTAAATGCAGAGATCACATTTCGTTGTAGTACCTGAGTATGTTCACAATGACAAATAGTCACTTTGACTTTATTGTATATATACTGTATATTGTATGCTGTGTATATATAAGTATATTTGTATATATTCATCTATGCAAATTTCCCACTTGTGGGACTAATAAAGCTTATCTTATCTGATCTTATCTTATATGACTCTATACTGTATATTGTGTATACACTCTAGTATGTATATATGCTGTATAATGTATATTGTCTGTATAATGTATAGTGTATATATGCTGTATATTGTCTGTTTAGTGTATAGTGTATATATACTGTATATTGTATACTGTATGCTGCATATTTAAGTATATATGTATATATGCCTCTGTACTGTATTATGTATATATGTATACACTGTATATTGTATATGACTTGTATTATGTATTGTATTATATATGCTGTATATTGTATGCTGTGTATAGATAATGTATTTGTATATATGCCTCTATACTGTATATTGCATATTTGTGGTATATTACCATATATTGTGTATTGTGCTGTATATTTTTTTTGCATATTGTGTATTGTACATTAGAGTCTACACAGTCCATTGTATGTATCATTTATTGTCGATCATGTATCATATTGTATCATATTGTATTGTATTTTCTGTGTCCTACACATTGTCTGTGTATTGTCTGTGTATTACACATAAGTACTAGCGAGACACCATTGGCCGGAAACGAATTCCTTGTGTGTGAAACATTCTGATTCTGATTCTGAAATCACCATGCAAGGCATCCCATCTGATAGTTGTCTGAGAAGGATCGAAAGATGCTAATTAAGCCAGTTCCCAAACTAATATGGCTCTAATGGTGTTATTGCAGCAGGTCAGTCCCAGGTCACTTGGTAAACCATTATTAACCACAAGGCGTCACTGAAAAACAACCTGGAACTCTATCTATGATTTATTTATTTATTGATTGATTTTGCAGGGTTATATTCTATAAGGTTTGTGTTTGTGTTTTTCTATTTCTAGTCGACCTGTAGTCAATGATTCCCCTCTAGGTGGCGGAGTAGACCAAAGTAAGGAAGCGCCACACTGCAAGTCCTGTATTTGCTCATTGACTGCTATACACCAAGCAGCCATAACATTAACACCACTAACAGGTGAAGTGAATACTGACTGTGTAGTTATTTCATTACAATGGCACCTGTCAAGGGTGGTGAGATATATTAGGCAGTCAGTTTTTGAAGTCCATGCGGTGGAAGCAGCACAGTGGCTAAGACTAAGGATCTGAGCCACTTTGATGAGGGCCTCATTGTGATGTTCTAGATGACTGAATCAGAGCATCTCCAACACAGAAGGTCTTGTGGAGTGTTCCAGGTGAACAGTAGTTAGTACCTACCAAAAGCGATCCAAGGAAAGACAACTTGGTGAATCTGCTACAGGGTCATGGGCTCCCAAGGCTCACTGATGAATATGAGGGAGTGGATGCGAGCCCATCTGGTCCAATCCCACAAAAGAGCTACTGTGGTTTAAAAAGTGAATGCTGACTCAACAGAAAAAACATTAACTCACTTCCTCTATTCCTCCACAAAGTCATACACGTTATGTACTTTACATAATAAATGTCAGGTCACTGGGCAGTGTTGTATAAAGTACCTGAAAGTCACACTTGAGTAGAAGTACAGATACCCAACCAAAAAAACACTTTGGTAGAAGCTACTCAAGTAAAAGGCTTAAAGTACCTAGTACTGTAAGTATGACCAGTCATCTGTAATTAAATATACTTTAGTAATGACAGTAAAAGTACAAGTACACATTACTAAAAACAGAAGGCAGTGAGAAATGTGAATATATATGATAAGTAATGATAATTTTCTGCATTTTATATGCCCTGCACATAACTTTAAAATACATATTAGGCCAAAAGAAAAAGAAATCTCTATCCTAAAACAATGTTTCAGACATCATGTAACACATGTGTTAACCACTTTCTGTGAAGCTGCTTTTAGATGCATTCAACTCTTTAGGCATCTGGTTCCTATCACTACCACTGTAAACAGTTCTGGTAAAAGAACTGGTTCAGTCAAAATACACAAATGTCTTTACAATGACAGCGTTGATCAATAATGCTAAATCATTTACAGTATTGGCATGAGATGCGGCTATGTCAGCTATTAAGATTTCAATGTTATCACAAGTGACCTCAGGTATTTTCTGTTTTTTTCCCCGCAGATGGTAAAACAATACCTTGTTCTATTTGTATCTTTATTTATTTAGTTAGTTAGTTATGTTTATTAATTTATTTTTATTATTTTATTTATTTTGTTTGTTTGTTTGTATTTGTATATGTATTAACTTACTCCTGCAATGGCTGCTTCATTTTCCTTCTCTTTATCTCAATGTTAGTATTACTATTCTTTCATTGGAACGAATGTGATGATGGTGAGGATGATGATGATCATAAACCCCATTTCCAGAACAGTTGAGATATTTTACAAAATGTACTAAAAACAAAAGTCTTTGTCATGTTAATTCATGTGATCCGTTATTAACCTGTCAAACCCACAAATAAAATGTTTTCAACATTTTTATTCAGTTTAATTCAATTCAGTTTTATTTCTAAAGCACTTTTCACAACTGAGTCCAAGCTTCTAATGAGCAAGCTAAAGGGAATGAAGGCGAGGAAGATCACCCTAAGCTGGAGGAAGACACATTGGGAGGAACCAAGACTCAGAAGGGGAACCCATCCTCCTCTGGTTGAAACCGAATGGTAATAAAATAAAGAAAAAAAAGACGAAAAACTTTCTCAGTTTATGAAGGCGGCATTAGTTAAGGTCAATGTCTTTCATGGCTAAGATGTGGGCAGAAAATCAACTTGTGGTGTCTGTGGTGGTAAAACTATTGTAAAGATGGATGAGCATGAAGGAAGAACCACTGATCAAATGATCTGTTCAAGAGTACAAGGCAACTGAAACCCCCTTGGTAGTAGATCTGGTTGAAAGGGAGTTGGGGCAGTTGTGTCCTAGTGTAGTGGATAGTCTAGTCGACTACACTAGTCGACCACACTAGAACAGAGTTTTACTGAGCAAATAAATTATTGTAAATATACACAAATTTTTAATTTGATGGCTGCAACAAACTCTTGTGCAAAAGTGCACAAGCTTCTCTTCTCATAGTCACATCATTTTACGAGCTTGTCCTTATCTTGCAGTACATCTTCAGCACATTATCTTTTCAGAAGAGCTTTGCTTAACTTGGTGTTTTCTTTTAAGACCCTTTTCTATGGTTCCATGACGTAAAGAAAGCCATAATCAACATGAAATTAACAGCATAATGCGAGTGGACAAAAGCGTCTATTCATATTCCCCTATCCAGATCCAAGGGACACACAAAACAAGTCAGATTTCTGATAATAAACAGCACTGCTTCCCGTATTTCACGACCACCGGTTGTGCAATTAAACGTTTTAGCAGAGCAGAACGTTCCAACAACCTTCGGGTCAAAATCTCCCTCTCTGTGACTCACTCTCTCTTTCTTCTCCGCCCACTCTCTCTGGCAATGGCCAGCACCCTGTTCCAAAGCTCTGCAAGTCAGCAGTCAGTGGTACTCCACCTTCTGCCCTTTGCAAGATCAACAAAAGGTTATTTCACGCTTGTCAATCATTCACCAAATGTGGACGCTGCAACCAGATGACTGATTGGTCAATAATGAGTCAGGGTGTTGATCAATCAGAAAGATTCTTATGCGATGTGCTGAGTGAGGTGAGAGTCAGTAGGCCATAGAGGGGGAAAGATGAAGCTCCAACATTCGCTTCTCTACCTGTGTGTCGTTCTTTCCACCGCTTTGGTAAGTGAATAGTGAGTTTTTAACGTCTTTATTGGATACTGGATCTGAAAGGAACCCAGTTATAAGAAGTAATCATGCTCATGGCAATGTTCACACATCTTCCTCAACTTTGTGTTCTCTCATTCAAGTCCCAGGATGAAACACCGCAAGTTTTGAACCCTAGAGGTGCTCGTCCCATTGAGCACGGCTACAAGGCTGACAAATGTGCCACCGAGAAAGAATGGGCAACCTGCTCTGATGAAAACTGGGTAAGAACCATGAGAATCCCTTAAGCCCTTCTCAACTTTTCAGACATAAAAAAGCAAGATTTTTTGTTGAATTTGAACATTTTTAATTACATTTTAAATCTGTTTTGAATTGAATTTGAAGTGAATTGAATTTTGAAAATGTTTTTACTTGATAAGTGACAAGTCAATTTCCATTGTACGGCCAGAATGGCCATTAGGAGTCAGCTGTTAACTGCCATATCATCACAAAAAGGAATTCTCAGCCTGATGTTCTGCTTCCCACTCAACCTAGGGTGAGAAATGTCCATCTGGTTGCCGGATTCAAGGCCTCATTGATGTAACCGATCATGAGCTCAACAGTAAGATTGAAAAGATCCGCAAACTGCTGGATGACGGAAGAAAAATGCATCGATCTGCGGACCAGGTGTCCAAGGAGACCTATAACTACCTGAGAGAGCGGCTTGTCTCCAGCGCAGGTATGTGATCCTTCGGCCTGTTGGAAATGTTGGAATTTTTATCCCTCAGATGGTGCATCTGAGTTTTATTTTTGCTGTACTTTAATTAAATTTTGTTCAAATATTAATTTATACCTTTATACTATAAAAGTGGGATTTTTGAACAAAAACGAACAAAAATTCGTAGAGGTGGCATTTAAAAATATGTATACTTTCTTCCTTTTTAGGTTACGACAACAGGTTCGTTGGCTTGGCCGAACAGCTGAGGCAGAGGATTGTGGAGATGAAGATTAAAATTGACCGTCAGCTCCGTTTGCTGGAAGCTTTGAAGTCTCAGGTGAAAAACCAAGTCATCGACATGCAGCGTCTAGAGGTGAGAACAATTAAGGGTGAAATTCTTTTACCTCTAAATACCATCATTGTCTAAAACCAGGGTTTGAAAGAGAGCGTTAGTGCCTAAATGTACTTTTCTAGTATATTACCAATGTTCCTTTGTTTATTCCACAGTAGAATTTGAAGGTCTTGTTAGTACAGCAGTCCTAAACCATTAACTGAGCTGTTAACTTCCATCATTCAGTCCTTTCTTACTTCCATCAAACCTTTGTTTTTGATTCTGGAATCTGTTCCATAAATTATCTTAATAAGGAAGTGCTTTGACATTTTTTAACAAAATGTTCACTCTATGTTTAATTCTTCATACAGGTTGATATTGACATCAAGCTGCGTAGCTGCAAAGGCTCTTGTGCAAGCTACGCTGAATTCTCTGTGGACAAAGAGAGTTTTGAGGCAATGAACAAGCAGTTGGATCGCCTGGACGCCATGCAAGTTCAAAGCGTGGAGACTGTCAGTTCCCTGAGGGTCATGAAGAGCAGGCCACTTAAGGATGTAACATTGCCCTCCATCTTCAAGGCCGGAGTGCCTGGAACAGAGAGAGGCGAGCAGAAGAAGCCCCTCTTTGCCGACGTGGGTCAGTTGCACCTTGCTCTCGAGGTTGAGGGTTCCACGGCAGAATCGGCCGCCACTGTCAGCAAAGTCCCTGCAGGTACGGGCCCAGGTGTATCATCCACTTCTCATACCAGCTGCACCAAGACTATACGAAAGGTGGTGACCCACACCAAAGATGGTATCCAGGAAAAGTATGAAACGGTGAGCAGTGGTGGGCCCGGGTGTGAGACCCTTCAAACACTAGGCCTTACCACAAAAGATCTTCTGAGCTCTGCAAAAGAGGGTAAAGACCTGACTGGAGATAGCTTCACAGTAAGAGTGAGTGGTGGAGATTCGAAGTCCATCACTACACTTAGCCGTGGTAGTTCAGATCTAGGAGGATTTGGAGGCGACTTCTTCAAGGGCTTGGGCACAGATGGCCTGGAACATAGGGCCTCCTCCTCCTCCTCCTCATCCTTCTCCTCTTCCAAAACCGTCTCGAGTGGGGGAAGCAAAAGTTTTGTCTCTAAGACCGACACTAAGACCGTCCTGTCCACCTCTTCACCTTTTGATCTCGGGGATGATCTTGGAGCATTCCTGCGTGGTGATGTGGAAGACGATCTTCCCGACATTCATGCGCGGAGTGTGAAGTCTCGGGACGAGCGCAAGGCTGGTTTTGTTGGCGGAGGTACACTTGAGTGACATTCTTTTACCTCTACCAGCATTCATATAAGTGAACCATTTATAAGAGAACACAGTGGTTTGGATAATCTTAAAGCAAAAAATTATTAGCTAGAGAAACATGACATTTCTGTTAGAAATTGATAAAAAAAACAAGTGATTACAACCTACTTTAACTTGGAAACTGAGTCATGTTTGTTCTGTGACTGCCACTCTTGATTTACATGTTCTTTTGTTATTTTTTTTAAAGATCCAATGCAAACCAATGCAGGCATATGAGGGAATATCAGAAATGTAAAACCAGTTTGGAGTGTAGCTTTGCGCTAATCTCCAGATGTGTAATCTTCTTTCAGATTGCGTTGATATCCTGCAGAACCATGCCACGGGTGGTCAGAGCGGCCTGTTCAAAATAAAGCCAGCTGGGTTGAAGGAGGTAGTGGAGGTTTACTGTGATCAGGCTACAGGTCTTGGGGGCTGGGTTTTGGTCCAGCAGAGGGAGGATGGGTCAATTAACTTCAACCGCACGTGGGAGGAGTACCGGGCTGGCTTTGGCAAGGTAGACAAGCAAGGGAGGGGTGAGTTGTGGATCGGGAACCGTTTCCTGCATCTCCTGGCTCAGACGGAAAGCGTGCTGAGAGTGGAGCTGCAGGACTGGGAAGGGAAAGAAGCTTATGCTGAGTATAATGTCAAAGTTGGCTCAGAAGCGGAAGGCTTCCAGCTAAGCGTGTCGTCTTACATGGGAGATGCAGGGGATGCACTTGTGCAGGGACAGGCTAACATGGGTTCCTTCCTCTCACATACTGGTATGAAGTTTAGTACCTTTGAAAGGGACAATGACAAGTGGGAGGAGAACTGTGCAGAGATGTATGGAGGTGGTTGGTGGTACAATAATTGCCAGTCAGCCAACCTTAATGGGATATACTATAAAGGAGGGCAGTATGATCCTGGTACCAACGTCCCCTATGAAATAGAGAATGGCATTGTGTGGTTGCCTTTCAGACCAGCTGACTATTCTCTCAAGGTGGTTAGGATGAAGATTAGGCCGCTCTGAACTCCCAAAGAACGAAAACAGTTGGAGAAGTCTGAAAGAATGAGAGGCTGAAAGAAGAAAGTTACAATCCTCTTGTTGCCATGCCCGGATCTTTTTCAGCTTGATGATGATGTGAAAGTACAATGCCACTATCCAAAATGTTACACAACCAAATAACCTCATGTTTTCAATAAAAATATGTGTTCACTTGAATTTGCTTCATTTCTTTCTTGAAGATATCTTCGCCCATACATTCCTGTCAATCGGCCATTTTTCAATCACCACAATTCTTGGATGAACACTTGAAGTTTTTACCACGTTAAAATAAACATTTGAACTACTAAGGCATTAAAAATGTTTACACCAGATCATCTCTCACCAGACATCTCCCAGATGTTCCTCCATCACTGTGAAAAATGCATTAAGATCACACCAGACACATTGTTAAACTTTCAGAACCAAATATACATTCAAATACTACAGCTTCTCTACATAAATCCTTCCAAAGACAACACTTTGCATCAGTATATTAAGTAGCCTTAACCAGCCAAAGTTAAATAATATTTATATATATTACAGCATTATATATATTAAAATAGGATACTTCCACTTGGGTCCAACTTCTATTTTGTGAAAAGGATGTTCAAAATTCTCAAAAATTGCTAAAGAATTTCAAATTATTCAAATTTGTGTTTTGCTTGTTTTCAGTGTGTGACTCTAAGAGATTGACTAGTCCCCAAAAACGACCCAGCACCTACGGTCAACGAGGAAGATTTGAACGATGTCCAGTGAGCAAATACCCTATGTGTACTGATGAGGAGGAGGTGAGTTTAAACAGTAATGTTCCAGAAATGATCAGGGTCCATATTTATCAAGAGTCTGAGGGTTTGTGTGCTGATCTAAGATCAGTTGACCTATTGAATTGGCTAGTATGCCAGAAGTTATCACCACATTTACTCTACAAGGTTACAAAACCCCAAAACTGATTTTAAGCATTCTTCTTCAGAACTTTTGCATGTATTAAAGTTTAAAGGAATATTTGTTTCTTCTGATGCAATGTTTTAAATACATTTTCAATCAAAGTTTCATATTTAAATGTATATTTACTCATATTATATTTGTATTTATATTTAATGCCTAAATATTAAAGAACAACACTCAACATACTATCCTCATGATGTCAAATTAGCATTTTTATATAAATATCTCTTTTGGTTTAATCTGTGTGAAATTTCTAGCACCTACAACATTTTCATGGACTTTTTCTGCAGAAGAATAAGTGCCCATCCGGATGTCGAATACAGGGTCTTATTGAGGAGGCAGAGAAAGAAATTAATGAGCACCTTCATAATATCTGTGAAAAGGTTCACCAGCACAAGAGCACAACGTCATCTATGATGCACAAAAGTGCACAGTTCTACGAAGCACAAAGAAAGATTATCATCAAAAAATACAGTATGTAAATATTTCCTTTTTACTTTTTGTATAAAATGACTTTATGATCTTGTTGTGTTGATATTGGTTAAGCCTATTCTAAGATTTATGCCTTGTTCACTCAGCACAGATCTTGTCTACAATCTTGAGAGATCATATCTAGAATCTTGTTTTTGAGTCACTGAAAGGTCACTGACAAAAGTGCTCAATTGGGCATGATTCAACATTTCAGCAGTCTATGTGTTGTTGCTATGTGTGAACACAATGACTAGTCATTGACTCTGGACAAGGAGTCTGCAGAAAGAGACGAGGGACATTAAACTTAGCTAAAAAAAAAACCTTGACAGAGAGCATGGCTGTGTCATGATGGTGGACTCACCTCCAACTCTCTCTGTAGAACAGACAATCCATACTGCCCCCATGTGCTGATTTATTCTTTCACCCACATCCCTTTCTTTTTCTTTTCACATGGTTTTTCAGAGCTTATGATCACACACAAAGCACTTATTTATGCTGGACGTCTGTTTTAAAATCACAAGGGTTACATCATTTTGCATGGGACTTTTCATGACAGAACATTGTTTTGTAGAACAGACGGACCAGTGGTGCTGAAAGATGGTGCAGTTGGCGACCCTCCATCACCGCTCCGTTTACACTACACAGTTGTCTGACTTGTAGTGTGACCAGTACAGTGATCAGACCACTTTCACAATCGTGTAGTGTGAACAAGGCCTGACCTGTAAAGTCAATGTTGATTTAACACTAAAAAGCTTTTTTGGTTGATTAAGCTTACTTTGGATGTACTAGATTGTCCTTTGGCGTCAGTCAAGTCTAGTCCTAAACTCAACGTGTTAGTGGAGAATCTCCATTCAGAATGTTGCATAATGCAGGACAATCTGGGAGACCAACCCTAAACTTCTCAGAAGAGCTACTTTTAGTGGAATCTAAACTTTTATTCCAAAGTTTTTTACATCAAAGCTTATTCTGTGCGCAGTGGAAGACCTGAGACTTGCTGAGGTTGCTGAAAGACTTCAAAGAAACCTGACACTGTTATGGAAAAAGTCCTTGGAGCGCTCCACTGAACTACAGCGGTACCACAGACAAATCTCGGCTCAGTTAGCTGAAATGCGTCGACTAGAGGTAAGAGCTCAGACCACGGGAACAGATCCAAAAATTAAATATACACATTTTTATTTTTACTCAGAATCAGCCAAGACATGGTTTGGTGTATGAAAAGTGCTTCTTCGGGTTTTGCAGTGGAGATATGAGGCCAATGTACACCCAACACTGAATACATCAACTGTGCTGTCTTTAAGTAACTGGTTTGCATAAAATGGACATGAGTCCAATGGACATTTAAAAACATTTTCCAAGAACAGATGAATAAATCAAACCCTTTTTGACAGCATTTGATAAGAAATTGAAGTTTATAGCTACCATTTAGCAAAAAGAAAACATCACACACCTGAAACTGTATTTAGTTGTTAAGTAATTTTAGGTAGTTTCATAGAAAGAGTCAAAAGTATGATGCGTAACTAAGGACCATTATAGTGTTACTAGTGATCTAGGTCATGGTTTTCCATGTGCTTAGGAACACATCAAAATCAGACTCTCTATGTACCCTCTAAGACCTTCTAAGTACACCCCAAGGCCCACCGTATGCACAGACAGAGTCTTCCAACATTAAATGGGTAAAACTGTACATAACATCAACACCACCTGTCTAATACTGAGTAGGTCCTTCCTATTGCTAAAACAGCTCCTACTGTGGTTCACTAGGTGTTCTTACCCCTTTTTATCAGAGTCAGCATCATTTTTTAAACCATAGTAGTTCTTCTGTGGGATCAGACCAGACAGGCTAGCCTTTACACCCCACAGGCATCAGTGACCCTTGGGTGCCAATGACCCTGTAAGAGATTCACTGCGACTGTTGCTCTGAAATTACAAATCCATAGATTCATTAACTGGAAATTGACATATTATTAACACATAAGTGCTTTGGTTTAAAGACACTGGCATTATGTGTGTAAAAAAGTTAGTGTTAGTTAAATTAGTGTAAAAAGCAAAAGTTAGTGAGTTAATATAGAAATAACTTAATAACCAAAATCAATTAAATGTACCATAATATTAATTACTATGTATTTAAAGAGATATTAGGTAGTAACCAATGCTTAACTAATAATAGGTTCCCCTTCTAAGCCTTCGTTCCTCCCAAGGTTTCTTCCTACAGCTTAGGGAGTTTTTCCTTGCCTCTGTCGCCTTTGGCTGCTCATTGGGGGCTCAGATACGATTTCTGTAAAGCTGCTTTGTGACAACAAAAAGGGCTATAGAAATAAACTTGACTTGACCCTTAATGTACAGCTACATTAGCCTGGTAGCTCCATGAAATAGTAAGTAAGCAAATTTGCAACACTGAACATGTCTTGTCTGGTCAACTATTGTGTAAATGTGATTTTTGGTTGAACTGGTCTCTTCAAGGGAGGCATGTGTGTAGCTTACAAATGTTGAAAAACGTAGTTATATAAATTTGGACCAATGTTCAGCAAAACTGTCCATGTCAAGGATTTCACTATTTACTCCGAGTTTAAATTCCACTGATTCGATCTGTTTGTGTCCTGGGATTGGGTTGTAGGTGGACATTGACATCAAACTCCGTGCCTGCAAAGGATCATGCAAGCAAACCTTTGATCATTCCATTGATCACGAAGCTTTCAAAGCCATGGAGGACAGCATGGGCAGGTTCGGTTCATTCTCCGTGAAACAAAAAAAACAGTTTGTTATGGACAAAAAGATCACACTACAACCTCCTGCGCCTCTCGTTCACCAAAAAACGCCTTCATTACAAACCAAGCTCACCACAAAGCTTGAGGACATTGAGCAAAACTGGCTGGTTATGGATGAACTTCCGGAGGATATCTGGACTTCTGACAGAGAAGAAAAATCATAAAATCATCTGCATGTCAACTGTTCAGGACTTGCACTAAAGCTAGAAATAGTTGCCTTGTTTGGGTGAAGTCAAGTCAAGTCAAGTAGGCTTTTATTGTCATTTCAACCATATACAGTTCACACAGTACACAGTGAAAATTAACAACGTTCCTCCAGGACCACGGTGCTACACGAAACACAGGACCACAAACACTACACAACTAACAACATAAAGTGCATTGTGTGCAAGGATGTGCAAACATTGCAGGA
>JBBPDA010000081.1:30837308-30850374 GCA_037974385.1 Arnoldichthys spilopterus
GGTGAGTTGGGTCATCCACAATGCTGGTGGCTTTGCGGATGCAGCGCGTAGTGTAAATGTCCATGATGGAGGGGAGACAGACCCTGATGATCTTTTTAGACAAAGAAAAGTCATATTTATACATTATGACAGTCATATTATATAAGCTTGATTGACAATTTTCCAAGTATCTTCTCTAACTGTGCAATGTGCTTAAGACAAGCAACCAGATGCAGATGATGGATAGAACTAGATCATGAGTATCTGAGGAGAATGCAACATTAGCAGCACCAGCTCTTTCCATTCCTGATTAAATGATCCCTAAATTAGTATATATATAATAGTTATAGCATGAGTTATCATATAAAGAATCTATATGTTCAGTCCAATTTGCCAATTAATACTAAAGAATATTAATCATCAATAATCAGTGGAACTGAATTGAAATTAAATGGAATGAGTAATAAAACATCAGTGATTCGTGATATAGGTCATATTTGAGTTTCTGACTGACAAGAAAATGATGTTATTGTAGCTACAGTACCTACCTGAATTTATTAAAATTGTAATTGACAGGATATTGCATAGGTCCCATTGTATTGCTGCTCATCACATGCAGTGCATTGTGTTACTATTTGTGTTTTTTTTTTGCGTTTTCTTTATTTAAAGATATATTTCACTGAACAAAGACAATCATGGATCATCATACTGCTAAATTTGGTCGCTGTCTAAAGGTGTGAAAAACTCCTATATGTATTTTTATAGTATTTATACTATGTAAAGTATTTTGCACTTACTTTTAGTGCTGTTTGTCTTATAGATGCATTATTTATTTAATCCTTAAGTATTCTGGTCAATTATTGGTCCAGCACATTTTGAGTCCCTTATCTTGAACACGAATCAAACTCAAGCTGATTTTTCCATCTCTACCACTTGGTTTAGGTCTGTAATGGTTAAAAAAACCACTGGATTTCACTTTGTCTTTATTTAGTAGATCTTTTCAATAAGCATCCTCACCAGACATAGGCAAAGGCTGCTAACTGCAGGTGGTACTGTTACACTAACACACATTGGACGTTTTGTGGATTTCTAGAAAGAGAATCCAAGCATTTTGTTTGATTTTTACTGATTTGTTGAGAAATATCAACTGTTTGATTGAGGCACATTTCTAAAAATAAATACAAATTTTAGCAAATTATTGAATACAAAACTCAACATTATCTTTATTATTGTCCCAAATGAATATAAAATGCATTTTTTTTTGTTTTTCATTGTTTATTTTTTGGCCAATAAAGAGTTAAGGAAACAACTACAGATTCATTGTAAGGAAACTTTAATGAGAACTTCACAAACCACATTTGTTGTTCAAGCATCAAGATCATGTCATGTTCAAACACAATTCATCATACAATGTTCAACATGTTTTAGGCAGCTTCTTCTGATGTTTCCTCTACGGGACCAAATGTTGTTTAAATAATTTCTTTTCCCCATTGTCTTCTTTCTTCTTCTTTCACTTGTGCTATTATTTGTTATCCTTAAAAGTTATTTCAATTGCTGAACATGAGCAGCACAAAGACGGAGGCTCTAGAACTAAGTGGTGTCTCATTTCAGTTAATGTACTTCAGAGGCTTTATCTCTGTGCAAAGTAGGGTCTAATCTTCATGCTGATGGCCTTAAGTGAGTACCATGAGCCCTTCCAGTTCATCCAAACAACCCCATCATCTGTGCCATGTTTGGCCATGTACTTTGTGTAGGCGCCACCCCAGTAGTATCGGCCATTGGGATTGGCTGAGTGGCATGAATTGTACCACCACCCACCACCATCTTCTTTGGAGCACTGCTTAGAAGGATCCCCAGGTACCCTGCATACACAGAGAAAGAGATGAGCATTCAAATGACTTGCATACTCTCTTTTTTTTACATACTACTACATTAAAGGAGGTTTTCAACTTCAGCTTCAACTCTGTCTGGTGGTGGCCTAGTGGTTAGGGCCTTGCCCATGTGATCGGTTGGTTGCTGGTTGCAGGTACCGGCCAAGGTACCAACTAAGGTTGTGAGGTTTGTTTGAAGGGGTGTGTTTACAATGACAACTAGTCACTGTCACTTTTTAAAAATGGCCCCACTTTATACAATGTCACTAATAACAGTGTAATTACACAATGACAATGCATATTATTTTTTAATTGGCAAATGGCCCAACTTGAGCCCCCCACTCCCACTGCACAAACCAACACACACATTATTGGGGGGGGGGGCGGTTACACTATTAGATATGTGTAATTACATAGGAAAATATATGTTCATTGTATAATTATTTCAGTTAAATCTGAAGTTGAAAAGCATGTGTATTTACATAAACTGTACATCTGGAATCCATCAATGATTCCAGTGGTTACAATGTTTTGTGCTGTTAATGTGTAACTACACTGTTATAAGAGACACGTAAGAGTGCTTCAACTAAAGAAAACTTGTTCAATCAACACTACTGTAATAAACAGTACAGGAAAATAATTAAGGATACTCTACAGATGTGGAGTTCCTATAAAACAAACCCATTTATGTACATGTGATTTTACCACAATGAACTGTAACAGTGCTCACCATCTGTCGTTGTCTCTGTCATATGTACTAAACATCATGCCATTGTGGATGGTCATGGTGCGGTTTTGCCCAAACAGCTCCTTTGCTCCCTCCACAAATGTGTTTCCAGCTGTTCCTGTGTACTTGTCCACTGCCAGGATGTAGTTGGAGGCCTCCCCTTGCACCGTGAACTGCTGATACTGGGCGTGTACCTTAGCACCTGTCCAGTCCTGCATTTCAATTAGGACTTCGGTTGGGCCCATCTTGGTCACCTGACTGATACGGTCGTTACCAAGCCAGTACTCGCCTAAATTACAGTAAAACATGCTAATGCTTAATAAAACACACACTGACAAGTAAAGAAAGGTAAAGCTTCAGACAAAACTAATGCCGCACAAAGTTCATTTCAACAGCTTCCACAAATTTAATCTCACCAGCAGTTTCGCAGTAACCCTTCCCAACGTCAAAGGCGACATTTCCAAAACCTTTCTTGTAGTCATCCCAACGTCTGCCAAAGTCCACGCTACCATCCAAGCGGTTCTGGATAAGCAGCCAGCCTTAAAAAACAAGGAATGATAGAACATCCTGTGAAAATCTTGTCAGGGCAACACACATTAGCATTCTCAAATAAACTGCAACAAAAATATTTTAAAATTGTTTTTGTATATTTAAAATAAATTTGTATATTGTTGATGAATCAGTGCCACAATGAAGAAAACAATATACCTCCATTCTGGGAGGTCTGGTCACAGTAGACCTTGTAAGGTTGTTGCAAGAGCTCTGGCCGCACAAAATACATCTGAGAAGATTCTCCTCCCTTCCGGAAGATGTCCTCACAGTCTTTGCCAGAAACCACAGGAATGGGGCAGGTGACTTTGCACGGCTCTGCGCACTTTTCCCTCTGAGTACTGATGGCCTTCTCAATGCGTTGGATCTTGTCCCGGATCTTCTCCAGGACACCCTGCAGGATTTTAATGTTCTGAGGAAAAGTGACATCCACAGCCTCCTTGACGTAGGCATGCTGACCCTCCAGGTCATCTGTGTACTGGCTAACCAGCTGACCATTGCCTATGGGGACACAGGATGATAGACAATTGTTTACATGGCAAAAGGTGATGCCTATGGTTCGGCAGTGTTTTTCAAACCTAATCCTGGAGGCCTGCAACTTTGAGTGTTTTCAGTGCTCCCTTCACAACTGATGCAGTGTAACAACGGAAACAGGATAGGGAAATGTTGTGAACATGCTATGCTGATAATCGTAGCTATGGAATATACAGTGGTTCGGACCTACTTGCCCAGTCAAAATAGGCACTGGTGGCCTAAGTTAGAGACTTGACCATGTGATTGCATTGTCGCAGGTTCCAAGTCCCAGCCGAGGTATCACTGAAGTACCCTTGAGCAAGGGACTGTCCTGCTATACTGTTCCCCGGGCCCTGTATGTCTGCCTGCTGCTCCATGTGTGAATGGGTTAAATGCAGAGGTCACATTTTATTGTGGTGCACTTTGTGTGATAGGGTGTGTTCACAATGACCAATAGTGACTTTCACTTCATTTTCATCAAGGAATTGCAAAGACTGTGCTTAGGGCATCAAAGACATTGAATAAGCTACAAAGATATTAAAGCTAAAATATGTATTCAGTTGCCATTGGTCTATTTAAATGGAATGGCAAATCTGCTGGAAAAATGAAGAGCCTCAAATTGAGGTCTTCACCTGTACCACATTTTAAGTGAAAGTGAAGTGAAAGTCATTGTGAACACACTCAAGCACCACAACAAAATCTGACCTCTGCATTTAACTCATCACACAGCAGGCAGCTATCAACACCATCTGGGGAGCAGTGTAGTGGGACAGTACCTTGCTTAAGGGTAGTGCTGGGACTTGAACCTGTGGCCTTCAGGTTCCAAGAGCACTGTCCTAACCACTAGGGCACCACTGCCTGCAGTGGAGTCCATTTGCACAAGAATCAGCAAATAGAAGTAGATGTAACTACTCCACTTAGAAACAGCGCATAAAGGCTAAGGCTTAACCAAGACTCATCAAATGTCTCACCATCACTGATTTTCTGCCTCTCAGTGACCTCTGTAGTCATGTCTGTCACATATCTGTAGACAGAGTTGGAGGTCTGGGACAGGCTGTCCACATCTCTCTTCAGCTGTTCCACGGTTGGTTTAACGTTGCGCTCCTGCTTCAGCAAAGCTGTTTTCAGTTCACAGCCGGTAGGACACAGCACACCCTATGGGGGAAGTAAAAGATGTCAGACTTAAAGAAATGGCCAGGGAAGTGATCACCAAGTCTCCTCCTGGACCTTCTTATACAGTTTAATTCCAATTAACATTCCAAAGTCTTGAGAAAACCATGCTTGGCTGGATCAGCTGTGCTAGACTAGACTAGACTTAGCTCCTGCATTTTTCTTTAATCTTATGCACCCCAGTAATTTCATCTTATGAGGTTCATGTGGTTTTATGAAGCAAAAACATTCACAATGCAGGTTTACACAACCATTTTCCTGCCCATTGTGGCCCTTCAGATTTTTCACACTGATTGTTTGTTACCAAGCCTTTAAAGGGCCCATATCATGAAAAATTACATTTATTTGCATTTTTTAAAATTAAAATTTTAAGTAGTAGATAACACTGTTAATTTTCAAAATGCACAGTTCACTCTCAGAGTCCCCACATGGAAATCAAGCTGCAAGAACAGTCCATTTTGAATTCTGTGATGTCACAAAAACCAATGTATTTATGTAAATTCTGCTAGGCAGCTTACAGCAGATGTGGCCAAATATGCCCTTTACCAAAATAGTTCAGTATGTTATTTTGTCAGCTGTGAATGAAAGCCAGTAGTATTAGCATTATTCCAATGATATCATGCTAACAGGTGACCACTAATTTCCATTCAAAGTTAGCAACATTAGCGTATATCATTAAACTACTGCTTTGAGACTAGTGTTCTGATTAGTCCCCCTGTAAAGTGCCTTGTCCAAAAAGCTTTTAACCCTTCAGCATAAATAGGTGCAGCTAAACTGCCACAGCCTGAATAGGATTGTATAAGATGTAAAAGTGTTGCTTTTGTGACATCACAAAAAAAGTGTTAAAAACAGGCTGTTTTGCACATTTGGGTAAAGATATAGGGAGAGAAACGAAATTAACTTGAGTTTACATCCCAGACAATATTTAAAATCTTACTATTTCATCAGAAGCATGTTTGCAACCACCACTATCAACAGGCTCCCGTTTCTGTTCCTGAGGCTCTCCTGTTGGTGCAGCAGTGGGTCGTGCTGCGTATCGCCCACGCCCACTAACTGGAGGAGGAGCAACAACTGGTGTGTAGACTTCGCCTCTAGAAACAGGTCGATGACCTCGTGGATCAAATACAACTTTGGGCTAAAAAAAGACATTCAAAAGAAAATATTAAGGCATCTGATGCTACAGTAGTAACATCTTGAACTAAACTCCATAGAAAAACATTGTAGGCTGTTATGTAGGGAAAAAGTAATTTTATTAATGCCCAGTTCCACCCCTAGCTAAGAATCCCCCAATCACAAGATGCCACCATCACTGAGCAGGTAAGGACTAGCTTCTGCAAATCACCACTAGGAAAACAACTGTTACTTCTGTTATATAAGCTAACGTTAGCATTGTGCTGAGTGATAGGGGAGAGGGAGAGCCATCCTACCCACCCCAAGAGTGCGAGGCCAGTTAACGGTCTTTTAGACAGATGGCTTTGGCATCTTTAATAAATATATACAGTACACACATACAAAAAACAAAATCTCATAAAAGTGTATGAAAATATACTGCAAATGAAATGCAATAATTATTTTAGGCAAAAAATAAATAAACATATGCCAATATGGTAAACACAATTTACTTTAAATAAGAAGGGAAGGAAAAAATTCCAGAACAGAGGCAAAAATGAGATTTATTGGCATTATTTTCCCCCAGTGTAGCAGTGTACTCTGCATAAATATCTAGAATTTTTTCTTAGCTATTCCAATCTGTGTAAATTTGACCATACTGGCAGTTTTCTTTTCCGTAAAATACTATATATCGCATTTTCAGAATATTTACTTTAGTATTTAGAAATTTGCCAAGATTTTGTTTTTGTTTGTATAATAGAATGGGGGTAAAAGGGTTTTAGTTTTAGTACAATTTTAGTACAGCTGGTCTAAATATTAGCTGTTATCTTGTTGTAAACAATTAGTTGATTTAAACTGCATTCTAAACTATTAGGATATTTTTAGGACTTCAGCTTATACTAGTTATTACACCATTTACAGAGGCCAGCTGTGTATTTGTGTACTGCAGTCCCATAATAGAACCTTGTGATGGAGAATTTATAAAGGAATACTCCAACCAATCTTTATCTGTACAGTCATTTACTAAGTGCAGTATTAATTACAGGCATATTGTCCTGAACTTAGTGATAGAAAACCTCACTTTTAAATTTATTGTAAAATACAAGGACTATGCATTTTGAGTCAGTAGGTGTACTGTTCTTTTAAGGCACTGGGAAAATGTCTCAGATTTTTTGTCAGTGGTAATATATGCTCCAGATGGGTTTAATAGAAGTTAGGTTGAAAAATATCAACAAATAGTCTTACCGCTGGTGTTTCTGTATCCTGTGTCAGACAAAAAAAGAACAGAATCAATCAGATATACACTTTAAATGTTACAAATGTGCATGAGAATGCAAAATAGTCAATGTCTTAATCCTAACCAAACATATTGACAAAAATAACAGAGTTAATCTCCTTACCGAATCATCATCGTAATCTGAATTTGCCTGGGCCAGGGCTACGGCGACATATAGACAAAGCAACAGGAGAGGCTTCATTTTGAAAGTTAAGACACACTCATACACTGTAGCCCTGCTGTTTGGTGGTACCTCATTCCACACTTCACAGAATGTATTTATATCTGAAATACCCCAGCCCTCCACCTCACAGACATCCTTACCTCACTGCTGCTATTGGACAGATTGAATATACAGGTAATAATTAACTCAGGATGAGCGATCAGGGTCATTTTTGAGAAATGTGGCCACATTTCTGTGTCGCAATGTGAACTCTGCCTATTGACCGATGTGTACAATTTTGTTTAAATGTCTATTTAGAGGGGAAATAACTAAAGTAAGGACAATATGACTGTGAGTTATGAGTTATTTTCAATATTAAAAAGGTTCGCACTTCTAATGAAAGTTGGGGAAAATATTGTTTTTGTACAGAAGCAGAAATGTCCATAGACATCTGACAAGAATTTACGAGAACACTTTACTGTAGGGTAAGGTCTACACGACATCTACATAAGCATTTCACAGCAATTGACATTAATCTATACAGACATTTAAAAAGGTTCATCAACACTTTACTGTAGGGTAGCGTTTCTAAGGCTACATGACATGCACATAAGTCTTTTATGACAATTGCCATTGACCTACATTAACATTTATAAAGGTTTATTCCAAGGGTCACTGGTCATTAAAGCAGTTTCACCCCAGAAAGTGTCATGACAGTGGAGGCTTGCTGGAATAAACCTTTATAAATGTCTATGTAGGTTAATGGCAATTGTCATAAAAGACAAACATACATGTCATGCAGCCTTATCAATGGTACCCTACAGTAAAGTGTTACTGTTTATTCTAACCAACGTACTTTGTCAGTACACTTTCTGGGTGAAACTGATGAAAACTGACTTGACAGGTGACAATTGTTGAAATAAACCTCTAAAAATGTTGATGTTCCTCAATGGCATAACTGCCATGAAACTATACGGATATTCATAAGAGCTTACTCCAAGTGTTAGAGATAAAACTTGGGGTGACGTGACACCAAATTGATTAAAAAGCAGCCTTTATGACTTTTTACACGTCCATGTAGATTTTTATAGGTATGCTGTCATTAAATATTCATGTAGACATCTTGCAGCCTTACTAACACTGCCCTTCAGCATAGTGTTACCAGGGGTGTGTTAAGAACCAATACTGGTTCTTTGGTGGCATTGGTCAAAGAAACCCCTTTTGGCAAAGGCTGTTGCGTTTACACACCTACAAGTAATTGGTTTGCACAGTAGTTCAGTTAATCAGTTGCACTTCCTGTTATGCAAATAAGCATGCGCCATCATTATTGGGTACAAAGTGTACGCTTGTCTTTGTCCTTCACTCATAGTCAGAGACGTGGGCCGCAGATGACACCGATTTACATCTGGCAGGTAAACACACTGACCAAACAACAAACACTTGCTGAATTATCGGTTTGAACCCAAACGAATCAGCCTTGCTACCAGTAAAGCTTACTGAGGCAGAAGAAGAAGAACACAAGGAGGAGCCTAACAGTCAGTTAGGGGTGTAACAAAGGACTGATCTGTTTTGACGCATTGACCAAGATAGCGCATGACACATAAAAATCAGATGTGCGTTCATTCCACAAAATCTGTTTACAGTAAACAAGTTTTGTTATGGATATTAGGTTATATGAAGCTGAATATGAGGCTATAAGAGCACAACTAGGAAGGCCCCCTTTCATCATGTTTGAATGGAAGGTTTGTGATGCTATATGACAGTCTGTCAATAAACATGGACAAAATGAATATGTTCTATAGATAGACACAGTGTTAGCCGTCTTGCATAATGTAAATTGCTGGATATTTGAGTCAATGACACACTCAGTCACCACAATGAAATGTGACCTTTTAACCCGGTATAGTACCTTGCTCAACGGAACCTCAGTGGCTGGGACTTCACCCTGCAACCTTCTGTTCACGAGAGCAAGGTCCTAGCTATAGGTCCCCACTGCCCAAATGCTGTTTTGAATAATCTGTATATGGTTGAAAAAGTGTCATTGAAGTGCCATCAGAATTGCGTTGTTCTAGAGTTGCAGAAGTAAACACTACAGTTACATGCAGCATAAAACACTGCCACATCCTATGAACTCTTGTGTGTTTCAAGAAAATGTCATATCATCATGAAAAGTTGAAACGACTCAATTCCACGTTCCTCATCCTGGATGAAATGGCACAAAAGCCATTGATTACAAATCTACTGAGGATGTTACACACTGTTGTCTAGTTTACTAGTACATTACTGGTGCATCATCAAAGCCCCATATTTATCAAAGCACCATAATTATCAAAGCACCAAATTTTATTTCTAATATGGCATTTTGAACAAATAAATGTTAAGAAAAATTACATTGCATCCTATTGTACTTTACATTCTTTAAGCTAAAGACCTTAATTTATTGTATGCGTCATCTTCTTAAGAAAGATTTTTTTCCTCATTTTATTAGTTTGTTTTAATTTATACATTTCTTATTTATTTATTGTAGTCAGTTCTTTGTTGTAAACTGCGTTGAGGTATCATACTTGCTGTTACACAGTGCCTTGCTTAGCTTATTGTCCATAGTGTTCAATGTATATTGTTACAAAGAGAATGTAAAAAAATGCAAAATCTTAACGAAAAATATCACTGCGTATTTTGTCAGAAGACTATTACAAAACTTTCTGTGGGATGAGGGTAGAGTCACGATTAGAATCACGCTTCATGTACAAGTCATTTCCTTGCAGTTATCCCACACTTTTTCTTCTGCTCCTGGACTCCCCCATTTTCTACTGCCCCTCTTCTTCCGCAGATAAAAGTGGTGCAACTCCTGCTAGCCAATAGTGCTATACAGGTTCAGCCAGTTTACTATTGTGTGGCCTTTTCCTCCTTTTGAGGCATATTTTAGGATTTTAAAGACATATTTTTCCATCTAGGTGGTGTCTTTTTCCTGGACGTCCATGCTTATTTCAGCAAGATTATACCAGGCCTCGTTCTGCACATGCTACAATAGTGTGGCATACATAACATCATGAGGAGAAGAATCAGATAATGGCAACCACAGACTGTTGAGCAGCTGAAATCTTGAATCAAGTAAGAATGGGCAAATATTCCGATTGCAACATCCATAACATAACCATGTTGCCAAAACAGCTCTGACTGTGGTGCACTCTTGGGTTGGTGGAGCTCTTCTTGGGATCAGGCCAAAGGCTAGCTGTCATGCCCCACATGCATGACCCTTTCGCCGATTCACCCACTGTCTGTATGCCCAGTTTTAGCAGGCTCTTCCAAAAAATAAGCACAATCAGTGGAAGCAAATATAAATACAAAAGCATGTGCAAATGCTGCAAGAATATACACCCTAAGGAGAGATGTGGAGACTTAAGATGTGTTTTAAAGCTTGCTCTAGCTTATAGACATATGGGCAGTGGAGGCCTAGTGGTAAGCACACTGCCTTTGTGAACTGAAGGTTACAGGATCGAGTCCCAGCCTGGGCACCACTGAGGTACCCTTGAGCAAGGTACTGTCCCGCTACACTGCTCCCCAGGCGCTGCTGATAACCGCCTGCTGCTCCACGTGTACACGTGTGATGGGTTAAATGCAGAGGTCACATTACGTTGTGGTGCCTGAGTGTGTTCACAATGACAAATAGACATTTTCGCTTCACATTTCAAATGATCTTCCGAACAGCAGAGAACTAGCTACACCTTATCTACGCCTCTGGGTAGAAAGAACGTTGAAGATGTTGCAAATCATGATGACATCTGTGATCAGTAGTGCCAGCAAATGACTTTCAGACATATCTTCAGTGACGCTCTGAGTATAAAAGTAGGCGGCAAGTTTTTCGTAGCAACTTTCTCCATCAATAGGCCTCTTACTTCCATAGTTACCTGTACCTACTCTGGTATGAAGAATTCCTTATGTCACAAATTGAATTAAACGTGGTAGTATCTCAGAACTAAAACAACAGAATGAAGACAACCTGCAGTTGTAGATGTCATCGTTAGTATTTGCTGCCATGTTTTTTACTCAAACTTTGTGTCTTTTTAAAGGTTCCGCGATGCAGATTTTAATTCTTCTCACCCTCGTTCTGGTGGTTCTGGATGGATCTACGTGTCAGAGAGGTAAATTCGCAACACACACTGATGCAGTGCCGTCAAACTTTGTCCCAGTTCAGTTCATGCTTAAGGTTGTAGGCCATAACACTGTAAGAGTCGGATGGCTGGCCAAAGAAGTACAGAAGTAAAGTATGTTTGAAGCGGTGCAGCATAGTTTAAAGAAACTCAAGATCTTCCAGTATGAGAATGTCTACATGGGCTTTTCCATTTTTTTATATCTGTGCCTTCTAAACTGCCATTTGACTTGGAGCTGTCCAGTATTATCCTACATAATTTAATCAAGAGTTTTAAATGGACTTTGGTAGTGAACAAAACAAGCGTGTTCTTCAGGCTCTCTTTCTTTCTGTTAGAGATGAGTAGGAACAAGCACACAGTATCATCATGCATGCGCTGTCTGAACAAAGAGTACTGTACAGGTACAGCTGTGTTCATCAACATACCAAGAAAGTAAAAGATGCCCTTCATAAGTACAGCAGTGGTTCATAATGCCCTTCATAAGGTCCAGCTGTGTATCTCTCCCATGAGAATTTGGGCATAACTGTACTGGTGTGGGAGTGTTAGAAGCGAGTGCAAGGGAATGCAGTATTAAACACAATTATTTAAACAAAATATCTAACACGAAATACTAAACAAGACTAAGATTACTTACTTGAACAAACACGGATCTAGAAAACAGACTGAGGACAAAAACAGCAGGGTTTAACGCAACAGAGAATGCAGAAAGTAGAACAACAGTAACAGCAGAGATCAGACACGAGACGACCAAACACAGGGCCTTATAAACGAAGCTAGACAAGAAAGACCTGGGCAGGGGAGGAGACGAGACAAGGAACAGGTGATCGAGGTGGAGCAAAGGCGGGCCTTAGACCTAAAACAGACAGGAGCACATGGGAACCCAAAACAAAAATAGACTGACACACAGAATGAGGAATAGTGGCATGGAGTCCATGCAAATGATAAAACCACAACTAAAAGTACCCCTATAGTAGATTCTACACAAATTCTTGGTTTTTAACATTCAATGTCCTAATGCTACAATGCTGTAGTTACGCATCACACTGATTGGTTTGCCTCTGATAAGTTTATTTCACAACAAAAAAACCCACAGTAGCAGGTTTGTTTGTACAAAGTAGGGGTCTTTTAAAACAGGACAGGCCCAGATACGAAAAATAAGATGCAGTCTGATAAGTACGTTGACCGTTTTACCTGTTGAAATGTCGTTTTTTATCATGGTATGAAATATTTACGCTATGCTATGAACATTAATTTTATTATTAATGTTATTGTTTGCAGCTGCAGTTGGCAGAAAATGTGAAAATGGTTGGGAAAGATTCGGGAGGAACTGCTTTAAGTATTTTGCAGATTCGAAAACGTGGGCTGACGCAGAGGTATTCATGGTTTAATCTGAAGAAAATAAAATGTATTGTTAATGACACTATATGCACCAATGTGAGATGTGTAGGCTGATATCTGAAATTCATATTAAATTGCATATGAAATTATATATTAAATTTTATATATATATATATATATATATATATATATATATGTGTGTGTGTGTGTGTGTGTGTG
>JBBPDA010000081.1:30850474-30865843 GCA_037974385.1 Arnoldichthys spilopterus
TAAATGTATATATATATATATATGTATGTATACATGTATGTATGTTAGTATGTATTATTATTATTATTATTGTTATTGCATTAAAATATTAACGGACAACAGCACTGTCAAGACTTGCAATTAGTTATTCCTTCAAACCATTCAAATTTTTATTTTGGTGCATTATGTCTATAAGAGGAATGCTAGGCCAACTACGGCTTACAGAGCTTGCTTAGAACATCTAGCTTCCACCACTTTGGCGTCTTCTGATAGAAATCTTAGTAGATCACTCTAAAATCTCTGCCATCATTATGCCACAGTGGTTTAAATATCTGCTCACCTTCCTGGTCACCTGTCCCACACTAGATCTATCTCCATGTACTACATATGCTGTATATGCATGTGCTAGATATGTTGCACCAAGCTATAAGCTTTAGCTGCCATCTCTAGATGTTCCATGGGTTGTTCATGCTATCCAGTGTCGACCAGGGGAGGATGAAGTTAATGTAACTATTGTCATTGTGAACACACTCAAGCACCACAACGAAATGTGACCTCTGCATTTAACCCATCACACATGCACACATGGAGCAGTGGGCAGCTATCAACAGCACCTGGGGAGCAGAGTAGTGGGACGGTTCCTTGATCAAGGAAACCTTAGTGGTGCCTGGGTCGGGACTTGAACCTGCGACCTTTAGTTCCCAAAGGTAATGTCCCAAGCACTGCCTGCAGTAGGGGCTCAGACCTGAATTCTATAAAGTGGCTTTGTAATAAGGTCAACTGTAAAAAGTGCTATAGAAATAACATTGACTTGACTGTTTCACCAAACTATCGCTTTAACCGTTTAATGTGAACAAGCAAAGCTACGCGGAGCAATCGTGCATGGGCCCACACTCTTTAATGCAACTTATACTGTTACTGACTGTGACTTGCTGTTTTCATTGGGCCTTTATATCTTCAACTGAGGGCGTCCTTTGTGCATTGTCCTGTGGTTGTAATAGCCAGAGACAATGGACGGTGATGGTACCAGGCAGTCTCAACAAGCTCATTCTGCACAAGGTCCTAACTGGGACAGCAGCCGACTCTAAGCTCTGCCTCTTTCAAGATATTTCATCATCCTTTCGCTCATTCTTTTTTTAGGGGGGTTCAGTCCAAATGGATGAAAAAGGCAACGTTCAGAAATTACCCACACACCAAAGTGGGTAAATGATCGGCTCTGGCTGCAAAGAGAAGGGTTTAGTCATTCCCAGACACTGTACTCCGCTCTAATACAATGGCTGAACTGTGGCGCAGAAGCACAGATAAAGAATTTCAGTGTCCTTTCAGATCTAGTTAAGTCAATTTGAGCTTTACTGTCATCTCGGTCACATACAGGACAGCACAGACGAAATGACGCTCTCCTTGAGTCATATGGTGCAGCACAGCAACACATTCAGCCAGACCGTCTGAACATACACTTCACTAAAATGACCATACACTGATCAGCCATAACATTAAAACCACTGACAGGTGAAGTGAGTAACACTGACTCTCTAGTTATTTCATTACAATGGCACCGGTTGGGGGTGGGGTGGGGGGTGGGATATATTAGGCAGCAAGTTAACAGTAAGTTCTTGAAGCTGATGTGCTGGAAGCAGGAGCGTAAGGATCTGAGTCACTTTGACAATGGTCCTATTGTGATTGTTCTAGTCAGAGCATCTCCAAAACAGCAGGTCCTGTGGAGGGTTCCAGGTGTGCAGTAGTTAGTACCTACCAAAAGTGATCCAAGGAAGGACAAGTGGTGAATCGGTGACAGGGCACCCAAAGCTCATGTGCATGTGTGTGTGTGTGGGCGGGGGTGTCCTCTTGTCCGATCCCACAGGAAAGCTACTGTGTTTTGCAAAAAGGCTGACTCTGATAGGGGGGGGGCTTAAGAAGTGTCTTTTGATTATTTTTGCAAACAAGGGAGGATGGCATCCCCATCAAACCCCCTATTGTGATATAGTAATGATGTGCCACTGGGGTCGATAGATAGATAGATAGATAGATAGATAGATAGATAGATAGATAGATAGATAGATAGATAGATAGATAGATAGATATAGGAAATGCAATAATGAGAATCAGATCATTACTCAATAAATGTGTCTTGTTTGAGAGACATGAGGGCGAGGAGCGTGAGAAAGCAAGGTAGACGGAGAGCACAAACAGAAGGATGACTGTGGTACAACGAATCGCTCTTTGAAGCGGCACTGAACCGATTCATGAATTGAGATGAATCGAACGGTGTTGGCACAGAGTGAATCCGGCAAATGCTAGCCGACTGGTTAGAAAGGCTACACGGTTGAGCAAAAAACCCATTGACGGCCACGGTGAGTGAGAGTGAATCGCTGATTCAGACGTTCGATTCATTTGGAACGCGTCGCGCAGCTCGAAAGAGCCGGTTCGGCGCACTGAATCGAACTCCTCGTCCTCAGCCAGTCTGGCCTGTGCGCGCTCTGATTGGCTGCTGTCGCTGCAGCTCGGAGGAAGGCTCCTCCCCTCCACTAGGCTCGCTGGTGTCGCTGGCGTGTGCTATCTGCTTGTGTCGAGGAGGGCGAGAAGGAGGAGGGGGGGAATCGAAGGGAGAGAGAGAGCTAGAAAACAGGCCTCCACCCCCTCCTCTGAGGGAAATGGGACTCGGTGTGAGGATTAAGGCAACGAGGCTCTGCATCATCTGCACCTTGGAGCCAAAGGAGCTATGGAGAAGAGGTAAGGCTATCCCCCCCAAGATTTGCACACACACAGGGAGAGAGAGGTGGTACTGCGCAAGCAGCATCTGCTCCACCAACGCACCATGGTGCCCTGTAAAAGCATGCATGTGGGAGGGAGGCGATGGATGGATGGATGGATGGATGGATGGATGGATGGAGATGGGTGGATGTATTCGTGCTGACATCCCAGCCACAGCAGGTGTCTGTGATACACCCTGAGGTTCCAGCTGCTGTTTACCATCACTGCATGTCCTGATGGCTAGCATAAGCCCCATAACCAACTTGCAGGCACATGATGGAGGCCTTCATCCTCCTCTTCTTCATCAGCTCTAAAAATGTGTGCTGTATTTTGCACGCAGCTGACAGATTCACCTCTGTGCCTGGACTGGCAGAGACTAATGTCCTGATACCTCTTGCCCAAATTCACTGATGCTTGCCAACTATAAAAGCCTTCAGAGCAGAGAATCTTAGAACGCAGTGGCATTGTGACGTCATAATTGTATAGAACGTCATAATTGTATTGGGGGGGTAACTTTTTTATTGATGTGAGATAATGAGGCAGCCCCCCCACCCCCACCCCCACCCCCACCCCACTCCTTTACTTTTATTGCCTGCTTGTTGATCTGCAGTTTCTGCCATTAGCTTGATTGTGAAGCCTTTAAAGCACTTCTGCTTGATTAAATTCAGCCTCCGTTGGAGGATTTAGCCCAGTTCCTTTCTCCATAAACAACCTGAAGATCTGTGTCTGCTACATGACCATATATATATATATATCCAATATATCGGCCGACGATGCTTCTGTTCATGCTGATAGCCCATAGGCTGAAGTGAAGGCTAACCGACTGCTCTGAAGTGCTCATGTGAAGGGATCATGTGCATGGGTGGTTTCACCCTCAGGGGAGATTCAGCTCCAAACAGTCCACCTCACTGCTGCGCGGAAATAGGGTTTCGCTCGGCCTCCGTTATCTTTTAAATCGAAATGGAGAAGCAAAGACTTTCTTAAGGGAACGTGATACTGTCGGGGGTGCAAGAAAGGGCATTTGTGACTGAGTTTGAAGCCTCCTGAAAAGTTAGAAAAGCTCACACCATGTAAAAACAGCTAATCCGGACATATTGTGTTCGCTACTCCAAATGCTCATCAAAAGTGGTGTATGTTCTGGTGAAGAAATACCTGCTTGACCATATGAGCGAAGCTCATGGTGCACCAGGGTCCCGGCAAACCAATTAGCCTTTGCATACTTTCCCTTGAAATTGGATTTGGGTTTGTACTTTATTGATCTTGAGTTATTGACCTGCTTTCTCTTTCACTTTACTGCCTTAACTGCTACAGTAATTGCAGCATGACACTCGGTACTCACTGTAGACCTAAAGGGGAAATTCTGGGCTAAAACTAGCTTTCGTGATGTTCTTTATAATGTCAAACCTCACTGTCAAAATGAACAGTGTTGTATTCTTCAGGTCCATCGGTGTTCTCTCACTTAAGGGTCAAGCATGCATTAGGCAAATATGTGATGGAATGATTGGGAACTCCCCTCCAACTCCAGCACCCTTTACTGTGAAATGTTCAATAAAGAGATCCAAAATCTTAGTGAAAAATGATTTCACACAGCTGGCCCTCAGGAATCTGCTCCTCAGAAGGGTTTCCTAGTCTTTAAACTAGAATGTCTCACATAGAGTGCTTTGTGACATGTAATAAGAGAGTATGCATGATTAAAATAGATGAAGCAATGGTGAAATTTCTAGATTTAAATACAGACCTTTTGTGGTGCGAAAATAATTTAAACAGTTTAGACACTAAGTGCAGTTGATGTTATTTAAAAATGAATATCTAGCTTATAAATAGAAAAATAAATATGAAAGGTGAGGTGAATGTGACTATTCGTCATTGTGAACACACTCAAGCGGCACAACAAAATGTGACCTCTGCATTTAAGCCATCACACTTGCACACGTTGAGCAGCGGACAGCTATCAACAGCACCTGGGGAGCAGTGTAGCAGGACGGTTCCTTGCTCAAGGGATCCTCAGTGGTTCCCGGGCCGGGACTTGAACCTGTAACCTTCAGTTCAGAGTAAGGTCCTAACCACTAGGCCTATATATATGTGAACCTTGAAAAATTTCATACCTTTTATTTTCCACTCCGTATGTGAAAACTTACATGATGAATGTACACAAAGTCAAGTCAGATCACATTTATTTATACAGTTCTTTTTTACAACTGATGTTGTCACAAAGCAGCTTTACAGAAACCGGGTCCGAGCCCCAAAGAGCCAAAGGCGACAGAGGCAAGGAAAAACTCACTAAGCAGTAGGAAGAAACCTCGGGAGGAACCAAGATTCAGAAGGGGCAACTGATCCTCCTCTGGTCGACACCGGATAGCAATAACAAACAAGAGAAAAGAAAAGGAGAAAAAGAATAAATCAATCAATAAATAAATATATATAATAATAATAGTCTCAGTGTAAATAGGCGCCATCAGTTACTTGTGTACATGTGCCTTGAGACTTTAGATCAGTTCTTTGGCAGACAGGTCTGTTCATAAGGGCTCCTCAGCAGGAGTGAGTGGGTTAAAAGCTGCAGAAACTTCAGCCAGTAAGAGTGTATCAGGGTGGGTCAGGCTGGTCCAGATAGCAGAATGGGGCAGGATCACTGATATCTCAGCAGAGCGAGGGAGAGAGAGAGAGATAGAGACGGAGAGAGAGTGAGGCATTGTTAGTGATGCTGAAATGTTACCAGTGATTAAAAATGATGTACATTGTGGTCTGAGTGCAGGCAGGAGCTCCGGCAAGACTCGCTATGACCGCATAACTAAAAGGGAGACCTAGAAAGAAAAGCCAGCTAGTCAGTCTGTAACAGTAAGCCCCGCCCATTTACTCTGAAGTTATAGTCTTAGTTTCAGCCTGGACAGAGGTCTTGTGGATATATACACCTTTTTTTCTAAAGGCCTTATTCTCATGGATGAAGTACGGTGGTACATCCTCCCACATAAACATGATAAATACAAGGCGAATTTAGAATGTGGGCTGATGGCGATAGGCAACACTTTTCATACAGGTTTAAATACAGTGTCTGTTGATGCACTACATGCTATTAAAAACTGATCAAATGTAATCAGTGCCCATATTAGCGTCATGGAGAAATAAAGCATGTCTTTATGTAGGGTTACAGAAAAGCAGCCGGTGTCTAAACATCTGTCTGATGCTAATATGTCTATATCACTGCGCATTCCTACTTGTAAATAGGAGCTCTATAACAGTAGAAATTTAGTTATTCTTGACAGACGAAGCATTTTTTTTTAGTGCAGCAACTTTAACTGTGATTCACTCTCAACCATATGCAGAACTGTGAGCTCTGAGGACATGTTGCTGCTTATGCTCCCATCCCCTCCGCTCTTTTTATCTGTATATGTGTCTGGGTGCCTCCGTGTGTCTGCATGTTAATGTGTGTGGCAGTGAGCCCCATATGGGAGCTACATTTGGGTCAGATGTGTCATGGTTTGTGTCTGAATTATTGATGAAATCCGTGAGTCTCTCTCTGGCTGTATTGCTGTCTTTCAGCATTATCAAGCTTAGTGTAATATAATTTAACATACACGGATCAGCCACAACATTAAGTGCAATGAATAACATTGATTATCTCATTACAATGGCACCTGTCCGAGGGGTGGGATATATTAAGCAAGTGAACAGTCATTTCTTGGAGCCGACGTGTGAAGGCAGGAAAACGGGGATCTGAGAGCCAAACTGTGATGGCTAGTCTGCCACATTAGAGCATCTCCAGAACAGCAGGTCTTGTGAAGTGTTCCAGGTGTGCAGTAGTTAGTACCTATCAAAAGTGATCCGAGGAAAGACAGCCGGTGAATTGTTCATGGGCACCCAAGTCTCATTGATGCGTGTTGGGAGTGAAGGCTAGCTCGTGGGGTCTGATCCCACATAAGAGCTACTGTGGTTTTAAAAAGCGAAAGGGGTCAGAAGACACAGTGAACCATGGTCAAAGCCTCTAACTGAAAATGTGCTAACTGTACCTGTCACCTTCAAACTCTGTTCTTCTACACAATATCAAGACTTTTTTAAAAATTGTTTACTGTATTTCTGTTTATTTCATTAGTCTAATGTTATACAGTGTTTTACTGGCCAAAGTGAAAAGGAAAGTGCCTATTTGTCATTGTGAACACACCCTATCACACACAGTGCATCACAATGAAATGTGACCTCTGCATTTAACCCATCACATGTGCACATGAGGAGCAGTGAGCAGCTACCAACAGCGCCCGGGGAGCAGTGTAGTGGGATGGTACCTTGCTCAAGGGAACCTGAGTGGTACCTGGGCTGGGACTTGAACCTGTGACCCTCCGATCACATGAGCAAGTCTCTAAACACTAGGCCACTACACACAGCAGCTTTCAGTATGTTGTTTGCAAAGGACTTTGCACAGTCCTGTAGATGGATGGACGGATGGATGAATGGACGGATTGATGGATGAACAGATAAATACATTTATACATAGATAAACACAGAATTAGATCATTGATTTTGTACAATATACACATATGTAGGTTTGTTAGTTGGTGTTTGAGAGAGAGAGAGAGAGACAGAGAGACAGAGAGACAGAGAGACAGAGAGACAGAGACAGAGAGACAGAGACAGACTTATCCCTCCGCAGCAGAATGCTGTTCTGTGAGGAGGGAAACAACACACTAACTCTGCTGCCACCGCCTGTAACTTCACAGCCTATTTGTATGGTCAGGCTTCTTCTGTGTTTAGGCCCACTTGACTTTATTATGACACATGAAATTAATTAAATATCTTTTTATATTTTAATTATATATATCAGAAATATACACCAATCAGCCATAACATTAACACCAATAACAGGTGAACAGTGGAAAAATGGGCAAGCATAAGAATGTAAGCCACTTTGACAAGGGTCTTGTGGGGTGTTCCAGGTGTGCAGTAGTTCGTGCCTACCAAAAGTGATCCAACTCATAAATCATTGACGGGTCATGGGCAAGGTCAAGGGTCATGGGCGAGGATTGAGTCATTCTAAAAATCCTCAAATACAATTTAAAAACTGCATTTTTCTTGTATGTACTTGGCTTTTTCTCTGTTTTATCTTCTACCCAATCCTAGACTTTCTTTCTCATTGTCCCTGTTTGGTACTGTAAGGCCCTGGAATTGGGATCTCGAGCAGGATCCAGATCCGGTAATCCAGTCCGGGACTCAGAAACAACAACAAATTAGCAGATCAGCCTCATCTGAGTACTGACTATGATTTTGCGAAGTATTGTTTTGTCTAGGCTGACTTACCGAGTGTTGTCTTCTCTTGGTTTTGATTTTCTGGCTTTAGTGACCCCTTTGCCTGTTTCAGACCTAGTTTCTGCCTTATGAATGAAACCTGTTTAAAGATGCACTTGAGAATCTGTCAGTATCTGACAGGTACATTCTTTTCTGGACGCTGCTCCTCAGTTCCCACATTCACGTCACATGTATGTTGGAGGATACTTGTGCAAGTGTCTGCCTGCAACACCTGCACATGTCTTAGTTTCAGGAGGAGGACAGTTTGGCATCTATAGACTGGTGTCAAACATTAATGGGGTTTCTGCCAAGTCTTAAAAAAGTCTAAAATGTAAAAATCTAATGCTAATTTAATGCTATTTTTTTGAGATAGCTCAAAATTCTTTGGTGGCACAGTGTGGTATTGGTTCTGTGTTGTAGTTCTTTCTTTCAGGAGTCCGGGTGTAGCACACTGTAATAAGACTAAAAACGAGACCAAGGCAGGACTGATAGCTGATAAAAACTGCCACCCACTCTGAATTTATCTCTATAGATTAAAATGGATGGTTTGTGAAGCATGTGGCTGTTCATAAGGTTTTCTAAGGTCCATTTATTTGGCGTCATGTTAGCGTGTATGGCTGAGTGCTAATTTAACCTGCTGCTCGAGAACGATGCATTTAGTCTTAAAATCAGTTATAAACATGGTGAAGCCACTGCGCATTGTGCAAGACGACGCTAAAGCTGTTTAGCTTGGTGTAAAGGCACTAAAATCATTAGAGAAATCTGAAAAACATAAAATCACAGCTAAAATTCTCCAGAAAACACACAGGCCCTTATGCAGTTTTAAGGTTTTTTCAGGACTTCATCTCTTCACTTTTCTTGAGTGCAGAAGTGAGAAGATAAATGTGAAAAATGTATTTGTCAATTTGCCAGTTATTCTAGGACCAGTGTGAACGTGAAATTGGTCTTAAATTTCCTTCAGAATGGCCTTAAAAAGATCTTAAAAAGTCTGAAAACTGCAGAAAACCTGAAGAAACCCTGATTAAACATAGATTTCCATGATGTGATCTGAAACGTTTGATCATAGACTGGACATGCAACATTGGTGTGAGGATTAAGCTGTTCTTCCTGCATCTTCAGGGCCCAGTGTAAGATGAGGGGAGATTCTACTTGGCCTCTGCAACTTTGTATCTCTAGCGGATTAGATGCACATCCATGTCCTGGTATCCCTGAATTGCCAAAGCTTGCACAAAAACACACTCTGAGCGTCGAATCCTAAAGGTAAGTGATGCATGAGTCTGCTTCTCAACATCATTAGACTCATTCACACTTTGATTTAACATAATGAACCAGTCCTTCTCCACTTGCTGTTTGGGGGGATGGGGGCTTAATCAGCCTTGTAATATCTCTATATTATGTATCTTTACAACCATGACGCTTGAGTATCTGGTCATGTTCACTCAGTTCTTTAACCATTACCTTACAATAGAGAACTGTAATCGCTTATGCACTAGAGCTTTTTCAAGGCCCTGTCAACATGGATGTCTGAATCAAGCATCTTTTGGTGTTTGTGGTGACAGGTGAGTTAGAATCAAACGCCGACCATTTTTCTGCGAGTTGGAGTTTTCAGGACTCGTGTTTGGTTGCCTGCGAGTTTAGATGGAGTCAAAAAAATTGCATGCAGCTTTTTCTTCGCATCAACTTCTGCAGAAATCCTGATAAGCACAACAAATGAAAACACCTTTCTTGCGTTCTTTAGTTACAGTGTGAGCCCAGTAGCGGTGACAATGTTTTTGCTTTATATTTTTAACACATGGACGTAAAGATTCAGGTCTAATAAAGACACTGATCCATATTCTACTAATACAGTGAAGGTTGAAGCTCAAACCCCACAGGTTAAACACACAGAATTACAGTCTGGACTGTCTGATTACTGCCCCCACAGGTAAACACACAGAATTACAGTCTGGAATGTCTGTTTACTGCCCCCCACAGGTAAACAGACAGAATTACATTCTGGACTGCAGGTTTGAGTCAAACAGGGGGAAACAATCATGAATGTAATGTCATATTGTAGTCAACCTAGTACAGCTGCAAAACGCCTAGGAGCTCAGAGCACATTTGTTTAAGATTTGAAGGCCCATGTGGACTAAGTCTAACAGGATTTCTACTGGCCTATACTAGTCATAGCTCTGCTACTGTGTTCTCTGTTTCAGGTTTGTGTTTTCTATCTGCGCTTGCTCTGATAGGCTGTGCATTTCTCTCCTCCAACCACATGGAGGCGCAGCAAGGTTCTCCTGACAGCAGCAGTGAAGAATGTACTGTACTAGAGGCTGTGCCTGGCAAGGGATCAGGACTAATTTGTTCTCAACACAAAGGAAAAGTAGGAACACACAAACACACGGACACATTCCTATAGTACTGAACTTTAAGTACTCTACTTATGAGGACTTATGGCAGCCTAAGTCTTAGTACTATGCTCATAAGGACTCAAATATTAGTAGTGTAATTGTGATGACACAGACATCTGTACTATACTTGTGAGGCCTCAAATTGTAGTACTGTCCTTGTAAAGACCGTACGTAGGAGGTCCCAAGTCCTGGTCCTTAATTTGTGAGGACTTCAGTAATAGTACTGTACTTGTAAGAACCCAAGTTCTAGTACTGTACTTGTATTTCACTGTTCTTTTCATGACATGAACACTCACTGAGGTGGTACCCTGAAGTTATGTCTTAAATACCAACAGTTAGGGAAAATAATTGTACCATATTCCACTGCAGTTATATTTTTAAGTTGTATACACCCTGTCTTGACTCCAGCCTCTTTATTTAATTTTCCCATGTAAATAAGTTCATTTACAAATATTCCAGGTAAAATGAATTTATGGTACAAACCTGGACCTTAAGGACCATATAGTACATTTAAGGGGACCATTCGCACTGTTTGTGCATTGTTTGTGCATTATTCCTTGTGAGGAATAATGTCAAACCTCTTCACACATAGGCCCTAATTCTATTTGTGACCTTCATTTGACCTTGACCAAAAGTCTTAGGTCAACAGTATACTTCATTGGTTTGAGTTTTTAATTTCGGTCATTGTTTCATTTGCTGTGAGATTTGCCACCTGACCGTGATTGATCCAAATGACATGGTTACATGCATCACTGGGCTTCTAGTGGTGCCAGTAATTTTTAAACAGTACACTGCCTGCTTTGCGATGTCCTTTAAAACATAGTCAAAATTTTAACTGGCCTGACTGGCCAGATGGAAAAAGAGAAACTTTTGTGAGTTTTATTTCTTATAAAGAACATTTTAGTTTTTAACTGCAAAATATTGTATACAGATAGAATATATTGTAGACAGATTGAAACTTGGCTGGATTTCAGCAAATTCAGCAAAATAATTATGTACCTACATTTAAACTTAAACCTAAAAAAAAAGCTGCAGTTTTGAGAAAAAAGCATTTTTCCTCACAATGATGAACCTAATCCCTAGGGCATTAGGTCGCATAAAGAGCTAAACACACTCTCACTCACTCACTCACTCACACACACACACACACACACACACACACACACACACACACACACACCCACACACACACACACACACAGTCAGAACATAACACAGATGGGTAGAATGTCTTTCAAACTACCTCTCCCATGCGTATAATCTTTCTGTCCTAGAAAAACAAATTAGACAAAGTGTACCCAGAACTCAGCTGGACCTCTAATCAGGTACAGAATCTGTGTCCTCAGATGTGCGAGAACATTTTGCAACCACCTCTGCCAGATAAATACATGATTCTGACTCATTTGCAAACAGTTGTGGCTTTATTTTTTGATCATGAAAAGCATAATTAGTACATAACTTTAATTGTTTTTTCCCCTAAAATACTAAACGTCGGTGTGTATTTCAGCTCCCATTCTTTACAAATGATTTTACAACAAGAATGTAATCACTTAATTGTCCCATGGGACTCAACTAATGTGTGTGTGTAGTAATAGAAACCTCTGTATTGTGTTTACTGTGCTATTTATAGGTCCCAGCATTGTACTGTTTGCTGTGTGAGAGTGCTGTGTGTGAGGACTGTGTTGTGGGCCAGCATGTGGACCACCCTACTGATTCACTGACGAAAATTGTGGATCAGCAGCGTGCAGCTTTGCAAGAAAGACTGGATGCAGCTACAAACAGGTGGGATGACAGACCCTTAGGGTTTGACATTAATGATTGCCCAGGGCAAGTTAATACTAAGTCAGGATAACAAGAAAATCAAGAACAAGTAAGGAGCTGATGTTTAACTCTGCTTTGGACAGTGACACACACTGGCATTGCCCCCATTCACTTTTATATGAATACACAGACTCTTCACAGAAACGGGGAATCCAGAAACTTTATTCCTTTGTGGGAAAAATCTGTGGGTTGATTTTGGTGATACAGGCGTTTATGAAAAGCTTTCACAACAGTGAAAGAGTGGATCATACACAGACAACACAATTTATTGGGGACAGTACAAAGTCTTCTTTCTCAAAGGGTTGTTGTTGAACCCTGCAATCAATTAATTGTTTACATTTTTGTGATTTTTCATAATGGCATTTTTCAATATTTTCATTAAAAAGTACTTGACCCTGTCTTGATGCCCTAATTTTGTATATTTACCTATTTGTCTGTCTCTTATTATTGACTCTGTATTCTAGCATGAAAGCGTAGGCCACCCTCAATGGCATGTTTTGTTGCCTTTTTTTAAATCAAAATAATCACATATCCTCCACGTAGACTACACACATTTTAATACAAAATGTATTTAATTTATTGGGAAAAATGTAAGAAAAATATGGCACATGCAAAGGTTATGGCACATTGTATTAAAAATGTTTTTTTTCTCCAAAGACATTTCTGCAAATACAAAATCACATACTTTCATGACATAAAAATGCCACATTTACAAATATTTCTTGTAGAGGATGTGAACTTCAGCAACATAATATCCCCATCATTTCACCAGGGTTACATTTTTTGTTATTTAACACAAGATGCAAACAAGTGGAACAGTAAGGACAGGTTACAATTTACTAAAAGCACACGAAAAGCCTGTAGGACTCTGGGACAAAGTCCAGTGGAAAGATCAGATAAGGATTAACATTTAAACAGACTGATGGAATTGGGTAATTGTGGAGAAACCTGCTCATGACCATGTATATCAGCAAGTAAGTAAGGCTGGTTCACTAGTTCAACCTTTTAACTAAGAACTAAGTACAAGAATCCCACTATTTTAGACATAGTGCACTGTCTATCAAGCCAGAACAGCAAAACATTTGTTTTGGATCTCACTGTTTAAAGTGTGAACATATGAATGTAGGATTGTACGTGGATTTATGGACAAATGAATTAATGATGGGTTGATTGATTGACTGAACTTATTTACTACCAATTAAACAGGCTGCCCCAGATAAGAGATGCAGCCCAGACCCTGAGGGAAATCCTGCAGCAGCTGAGCGCTCAAAAGAACTCTATAGAGGAGGATATACACTATTCCTTTAATGAGCTACACAAGACTCTGGACACACGTAAGAGCGTCCTGCTTATGGAGTTAGAGGTCACCTATGGATTGAAGCAGAAGGTGGGACTTTACAGAAAGCAAAAACTACCTTTACTAAGTCTGTTTGGTGCATTTGTGTTGGTCTGAAAAATAAATAAAATAAAATACACTTTTCCTTGGACAGTAGCGATTTGCATGCTTTATTTACTTTGTTTTGTAATGATTATTTTTTTTATTACTTGTTTTCTCAAGATCTCAGGTTGTTTATGTCATAATCACTGCATAAAAAAATATTTTCCCCAGATAATGAAAAATGTTTTGAGATTTTGAGAAATTTAAATTTTGCTTTTCTTAGATAATTCATTTCAGATTAAATTCCCAGAGTATGGAAGCCTAAAAGACCTTGGATTTTTTAAAATGTGTAATGGATTAATTAATTATCCTCTTCTTAATACCTCACACTATAAGTTATTCACACTATTATCACAACATCGTTTTCCTAAAATAACAGATTTTTTTTCACAGATTTAGATTTTTTTGTCTAAGTTAAAAAATCCAATTACACAAAATCAAAGCTTGTTGTGAATTCTCTTTAATAAGGTTTCCCTGATTATGACATACCCAAGTCAGGCTCATCTTTATGTCCTTTTCTGTAGTGTCCAGCTGTTAGTGTGGCACAAAAAGTGAATGCTATGATAGGAAAGAAATCAGAACACAGTTCACCACAGTCAGAGCTGTTTCAGCATCATGAGGGACATACTCAACATTAGGCAGGTGGTGTTAGTGTTATGGCTGATTGGTGTAGGTCTTGATCATTGGATCTCCATATTTATTCGCCTCTTTGTATCTTCTCCTGCAGGTCCTACAGGCTCAGTTAGATACCCTACTTAAAGAAGAGGCTGCCATTAACAGCAACAGCAGCCTAACAGGAGAGGCCCTGGATGGAGCAAGCGAGGCTGTTGTTTTGCAAACCCACAAAACAATTGGAGAGAGACTGAGCGAGCTGGCCAGCCTGGGCCTTCCCCTTCAGCCTGAGGAGAACGACCAGCTGGAGCTCATGATGGAGGTTGAAGGACTTCGTAAGTCAATCCACAATCTAGGGGCCATTATCACCACTAATGCTGTGGCCAGCCAGACCGAAGCTACCGGGGATGGTTTGGAGCAATGTGTGGTGGGACAGCCCACGTCCGTCATCATAACCACCAGGGACAAGTCCGGGGGACTGTGCAAGACAGGCAATGCTGTCATCTCGGCAGAAGTCTTCACGCCAGACGGCAGCGTCACAGATGGAGAGCTCTTGGACCACAAGAATGGAACCTACGAGTTCCTCTACACGTTGCACAAGGAAGGGGACTTTAGCTTGGCCCTTAGACTGTATGACCAGCACATCAAAGGAAGCCCCTTCAGATTAAGGGTAACTTGTTCCCCAGACGACTCTCCGCCAACCACCTCAGGAGCCAATGCTGCCTCCACAGGTTCTAGTGATGGTGGAGCCAGGAGGCGCAGCGCCAAGTCCCCGGGTAGCAGGAGCCGACAGAAAGGGGTGCGGAGAGGAGGAAGCCTGTTCAGCACCCCGAAGAAGAAGGTCAATCCCATTGAGGATGACCTCATTTTTAGAATCGGTAAGATAAAGCTTATATTTCTTCTAGTTGCTTTTACACCTCGCACCACATGGAGTTGCCATTTTCTTATTATTTGATATTAGAAGCTATGTAGCTTCTTACCATATGCTTATCGAGTGAATGAGTGAGTGAATGAGTGAATGAGTGAATGAGTGAATGAGTGAGTGAGTGAGTGAGTGAGTGAGTGAGTGAGTGAGTGAGTGAGTGAGTGAGTGAGTGAGTGAGT
>JBBPDA010000081.1:30865943-30887237 GCA_037974385.1 Arnoldichthys spilopterus
AGTGGGATGGGATGGGTGGAGTGAGTATTTGTCATTGTGAACACAGCTGCTGTGGGCAGTGCCCAGAGAGCAATGCTTGGAGGTGCTCACTGGTACCTCAGTGGTAATTGTACTGGTCTGGGAATTGAACCAGCGACCTTTAGGTCCATTGGCAATTCCCTAACCCTTACACCATCACTGCCCCATAAGTTAAGTGAAAGTGACTATTTTTCATTGTGAACACTTTCAAGTACCAGAACAAAATGTGACCTCTGCATTTAACCTTTCACACATGCACACGTGGAGCAGCGGGCAGCTATCAACAGCGTGCGGGGAGCAGTGTAGCAGGACGTTGCTCAAGGGAATCTCGGCGGTGCCCAAGCCGCGACTTATGTCCAACACTAATGTCCTTACCACTCCCTATGTGTTTACAAGGGGAAAAAATCCACAAAAACTAGAAGAATGAACTGAAAATTTGACTTAAACGCTTATTTTTAACAAAAAAAAAAACAGCCAATAGGAAAAGCATGATCGAGTAAGATTTCTAGAAAGAAGCAATAATATCTAGGTGTATCTACATTTTTGCTAAATATCATAAAACTAATGAGAAAATCCTCAAAATGTTAAAAGATCAAGTCTCTGGGTCCTGGATTCGATCCCCGGGTCGGCCATAGGTGCCTTTCTGCATGGAGTTTGCAAGCTCTCCCGTGTTGGTGTGGGTTTCCTCTGGGTTCTCCAGTTTCCTCCCACAGTCCAAAGGCTGCAGTAGGTTGACCTGGATTTTCTAAATTGCCCCTAGGTGTGAGTGTGTGTGATTGGTTGTCTGTCTATGTGTTGCCCTGCAATGGGTTGGCCTCGTCCTGGGTGAACCCCGCCCCGCTGGGATTGGCTCCAGCTTCCCCGTGACCCGGAAACAGAAGAAGTGGTTTAGAAAATGGATGGATGGATATATATTGTAATGGTTTATTTAAAAATCATATTTAAAATGTTACAATGTTTGCAGTATATATTTTCTAGTTTTTGTTAAGGGCTTTTGTTGAGGGTCTCCAAAGCCTTGAGGTAAGAGCAGGCAACCCTTAAGGTGTCCAAACAGGTAACGACTTGAAACAACTGAAAGAAAATTCAGATTAAATTAATCATCATTAACATGGTTATCATAATAACTGGCCATAAATAACTGAATATAAGGCACATTATCTAAGTAAAACTGATTTTAAGTAATTGTTGTTGAATATCTCATTAGCCCTTTGCAGTGGCACCTGTCAGGGGGTGGGATAAAGCAAGTGAACAGTCAGTTGTTGAAGTCGATGTGCTAGAAGCAGGAAAAATGAATGAGCATAAGGATCTGAGCCACTTTGATAAGGCCCTTGGAGTGAGGGCATCTCCAAAATGGCAGGTCTTGTGGAGTGTTCCTGGTATGCAGTGGTTGGTACCAAGGGGAGACAACTGGTGAAGCGGTGTTATGGGTGTAACAGGGTTATGGGCACACAGCGCTCATTGGTGTTTGGGCGGAGTGAGACCGTCTGGTCCAGTCTCACAGAAGAGCGTCTGTAGCACAAAACATTATGTAAGAGCTGTCTATACCAATGAAAAATAAAGGATTCTTTTTAAAAGCCTCTACAAACGCACCTCAGCAAATTATTTTATATCCCAACCTCTAATACAACCTACTCCAATCATGACAAGTTGTAAACTGTTAATGCTTGACCCAAAGTTGCAGGTGTTGTAAATAAGCAATAGGTTTCTGCTCTGTTTGTAACAGATATGAGAACCTTAATATAAAATTTCAGAAAGTAAAGCACAAACCATTTGGTCCATTCTAGCATTTTCACAATTCTCTGGAAAACTAAATATTATAAGTATCTTAAAAATGTCAAGTTGTGATGTCACTGTGTTTTTTGCCATCTCCCATCCACAAAATATTTGCAACTTACAAAAAATGGGAGAAAATATATTTAAAATGAGATATAAATGCTTGTATTGAGTAAAATAAATCTGCCAAGCAACATTTACTTATTTTGAATTTAAAAATTTTCTAACATTTATTTTGCAGTGTGCACAAGATACCTTCATATTTTGGCTTGTTCTTTTCTTATTCTTGCTTATTCTTATATAGTAATAAAGTAACAACGTTGCTTACCAAATTTTGCTGAACAGAAGCATTTACAGCTCCATTTTTAATATAAACACTGATCAGCCATAACATTAACACCACGGACAGGTAATGTATATAGCTGTATATATAATGTATATTGATAACCTGTTTATTTCATTACAATGGCACCTGTCAGGGAGAATCAGAATCAGTTTATTTGGCCAAGTATGTTTGCACACACAAGGAATTTGTTTCCGGCCGATGGTGTGATGGAGATGGTATACATTAGGCAGCAAGTGAACAGTCAGTTCTTTATGTCAGTGTGCTGGAAGCTGGAGCATAAGGAGTCTGAACATCTCCAAAATGGCAGTTGGTCCAGGTATACAGTAGTTAGTACCTACCAAAAGTGATCCAAGGAAGGACAAGTGGGGAATCAGTGATGGGGTCATGGGCACCCAGGGTTCACTGATACATGTGAGTGAGGGGTAGCCCATCTGCTCTGATCCCACAGAAGAGCTACTGGGGTTAAAAAAGTGATGCTGACTCTGATAGAAAGGGTTCAGAACACACAGTGCACCACAGTCAGAGCTGTTTCAGCAGCAGGAGGGACCTACTCAATATTAGGCAGGTGGTGTTAATGTTATGGCTGATTGGTGTAGGTCCTGGAATTTATATTTTGCAGTGTAAATAATATGTGTGGGAGAAGCCACTAAATGTCTAAATTCCCAAAGACAGTGTTTAAAACATGCTGTGCTTTTGCTCTTGGATACAGGAACAAAAGGACGGAATAAAGGAGAGTTCACCAATCTACAGGGGGTGGCAGCCTCCTCGGAGAGTATCCTGATCGCAGACAGTAATAATCAGTGTGTGCAGGTGAGCACAACTGAACTTTTTGAACAGTGAAAGTTTGTCCATTTGTCACTTTGAACACACTTGAGCACCATAACAAAATGTGAGCTCTTCATTTAACCCATCGCATGTGCACACATGGAGCAGTGGGCAGCTATCAACAGTGCACGGTGAGCAGTGTAGTGGGACGGTACCTTACCAGGCCGGGACCTTCGGTTCACAAGATCAAGGTCCCGAACCACTAGGCCACATACTGTCATTTTGCACTTATTACCTTATCACCAAGCGACACTAGCATCTAAGCTTATGGGTAATGGGTAACATCGTCAAATGATAGTGACTTTTTGTCATTGTGAACACACCCCATCACAATGGAATGTGACCTTTTGCATTTAACCCATCCACACGTGAAGCAGTGGGCAGCTATCAACAGCGCCCGGGGAGCAGTGTAGCGGGACGGTGCCTTACTCAAGGGTACCTCAGTGGTACCTGGGCCTGGACTTCAACCTGCGAGCCTCTGATCACATGGCCAAGTCCCTAACCACTTAAATATCACTGCTTTTGCCCCATAGCACATTCCAGCCCAAGCCAGCAAGTATCAGTGTCTTTGAAAATCCCCTTATCGTCCATTTGACCCTTTTCGTTTCAAAGGTATGAATTGTTACCACTCCTTCCATTAGTTGCAGACCCCACCCCTCAAAACGACTTTTGTTGGCGAACAGCTGCATCACAGGTGTCTTCCCCTCTTCCTCACTGCTTTAATCTCAACATCCACATCCCTTACTGATTTCCAGGTCTTCTCCAACCAAGGAGAGTTTCAGAGCCGATTTGGGGTACGTGGCCGCTCGCCAGGGCAGCTGCAGCGCCCCACCGGCGTAGCTGTGCATCCAAATGGTGACATCATTATTGCGGACTACGATAACAAGTGGGTCAGCATCTTCACCAGTGATGGCAAATACAAGGTAAGTGTGTACTTCATTAGGTGCAACGCCCTGGTGTCCACTCTGTCCATTTCATCAGCTCCACTGACCATACTGCTGCAGTCGGTAGTCCATCTGTTTCTTTAGCCCCCTTCATCAGGGGTCAGGTCCCCCAGAGGACCTCCAGTGGGCAGGTGTTATTTGGGTGGTGGATCATTCTCAGCATAGCAGTGACAATGACATTATTGTGAGCATGTGCGTGTGTGCAGAATGGACACTTAATGTGCCTTCTGGACAGAGAATAGTCCACCAAACAAAAATATCCAGCCAACAGCGTCTTGTGGCCAGAAACTGACCACTGATGAAGGACTAGAGGGTCATCAGCACAAACTGTGCAGCATCAGATCAGTACCATTACATCTGCATGGTGGAGCAAATGATCAGTGTGTTTGTGATGTGCACTAACAGGTCAATACCATGTCATTGTGGCTGTTTTGCTGAGAATACCTGCTCACTGGTGGTCCTGTGTGTGCGTGTGGGGGGGGTCTTGACCATTGATAAGCAGGGTAAAGTGGGCTGATAAATTGGTACAACAATAAGGTACAACATGCAATTCCAAAGGTCCAGGAGCTGCCAGTAAAACGACAGGATCTGCATCACAAATATTTCTGTAATTGCTGCTACTCCTGTATCTACAAGGCTGAAGAACATTTTTTTTGTCTGCTCAACAAATGACAAAGCGACAGTTATCACTGCTAAACCATTTTCCTTTTAAAACCTAAATTCATTAAAAATTAATTCAAAAATTTTTTGTTGTTTTATACATTTTAAGTAGGATGTGCTGCAAAGAGGCCGAGATTAAGAAAAACTAGATTTTTCTTAATCTAGTTGTTAATTCTAGAACATAAGACTTTGGTTCCTCTGTAGCTGAGGCGCCCAAATTTGGCCAAAGTTTGGTAGCTTCTTTCTCAAACACACTCACTAAACCTGGCAACGAACAGGTGAGTGAGTCCAGGACTGGAATTGAGTACAACTGTCCTGTAGGCATTTCGAAATCGCTATTGGTTTAAGAAAACAACAACATCAGCAATGAGATTATTAAACATTTTCACTGACTTCAAGAACTGACTGTTCACTTGCTGCCTAATACATCCCTTCCCTATTACAGGTGCCATTGTAATGAAACAGATGGTCAGTCTTATTCACTTTCCATGTCAGTGGTGTTAATGTTATGGCTGATCAGTGTACAGTAGCTATCTTACAGGGTACAACCCCAACCCCAGTGACCGTGTGTATTTGTACCCATTTTGTACAATTCTGTGTTTTATCCCATACTACTTGTAGGCCAAGCTGGGCTCCGGGAGGCTGATGGGGCCGAAGGGCGTGTCTGTGGATCAGAACGGTCACGTTATCGTAGTGGACAACAAGGCTTGCATGGTGTTCATCTTCCAGCCCAGTGGAAAACTGGTCACAAAGTTTGGCAGCAGAGGCAATGGTGACAAGCAGTTTGCAGGTATAGTGAGGCCTACACAAATAAGCAAAACTGCTCTGCATGTCATTTACCATGTACACGTGTGTTTGGCAACAAATACCGCGACATATTTGTTTCTGTCTTGCTAGGTCCCCACTTTGCTGCGGTCAACAATAATAATGAAATTATTGTCACAGACTTTCATAATCACTCTGTGAAGGTAAGCCATGCAGTCTTTACTCTCAGTGTTTATTCTAGGAGCTCAGACCCAGAACACTATTCACGGTGTAGGGACCGTGGAGCTGATTTTGCTCTTAAAACTTTTCATTGATTCCATTCTGTCTATGTATTTACTACACTATAGGGCCACTAAAAGTATGTAAATAGCCTTGTAGGACACTGCATTAAACCCCCCACCACAACCCACCCACCATGTTGCAGTTATTGGAAGAATTTTACAAGACGTTGGCTTGTGTCTTTTGAAAATTCATATTCAATGCAGCCATTAAAGGTGCTTTCCAATCAAGAACTTTTTCAAAATTCTTAGAACCTTTAGAGGAAGATCCCCCTTTTTGTGTTTGTGTAGAACAGAGAACATTTATAGTTCTTAGAACAATATTTTGAAGAACTATTTTAGCTCCTGCTTTGGGGTAGATACTCTCGCACACTAGAGGAACCATGAGTGATGTCAGTGAACGATGGGCCATACAACAGTATACTGTGATTGGTCCAGATGGAAGTATATAGTGATTGGTCCAGACAAATTTATCCAGTGATTGGTCCAGACAAAAGTATACTGTGATTGGTCCAGACAAAATTGTGTGGTGATTGGTCCAGACGAAATAATTTTAATGTGTCCTTTCCTACAGGTGTTCAGTGCAGAAGGTGAATTCCTGCTCAAGTTTGGCTCAAATGGGGAGGGAAATGGACAGTTCAATGCTCCAACGGGCGTCGCAGTGGACGTTAACGGGAATATCATTGTAGCCGACTGGGGAAACAGTCGCATACAGGTATTGACCCGAGAGGAACCTCAACTAATGAGATTGTGGCTAGTTTACAGAACATGTTCAGAGCAAACAAATTCATTTACATTACTTAGGGGCCCACTAACAGTACTGTGAGTCAGATACCACCCTTTCATTTACTCAATTCCCGGTCAAAACAGCCATTAAGTATAGGTTATTCATTTTTAAGAGTCTGAAAATATATATTTAGCAGAATTACAGAGAAGCCTCAACAAGTAAATACAATATTCATTCAGTCAGTGCTTACTGGGCCCACTCCTTGCCTTCATCAAAGCTTCCATTCTTTTCAGGAGACCTGCTTTCATTTTGTCTGCACAAATCCACCAGGATATGTTTCTATGCTTTTGTAAACATCTCCAAAGTTCAGCCTCAGAAGTTCTGCTTCTCATTATCCAAGTTATTTCTAATTACAAATTTACACTCACCAGCCCATAAAACATCTCAGATGTCCGGTTTGTGCAGATGTTTTTCGTCTGCTTCCATTTTTTGAAAAGCTAAGCATCCCTTTCAGACCCACAGTGTTGTCTTTTTTACAGTAAAAGGCAGGATCTGAAGGGATCTGAGGATCTTTTTGATCTGAAGCAAGAGTGGAGCACAATTTCTTCTGTCTCTTAAACATGAAATCTTTAAATTCTGATCATCTGATTGTGACAGATTTGGTGGTCTGTTGCACGGTTGTTAGGAGTCCGTATTTCTCAATATTTTTATATCATTTCTTGAGCCCGTGTTTTGAAAAATCTTGCTTTTTTCACTTTTACTTTCTTTACCCACGTGCAAGTGAAGAACCTACTTTCTAATCTCATCAGAAACTTCTCCATTAGACGTCCATAAAACAGGACCCCCATGTCATGCAAAAAGTAAGGAGAGAACTGCTATTTGTGCTTTATGGGTTTTACTATATTAGATCGGCCCCCTTTTCCTGCCCCATTAACCTTTACATTTATTAATTTGGCTGATGCTTTTATCCAAAGCGACTTCCAAACTACAGGAACAATCAAGCATTAGTTCAACACATTCCTCTTAGTCATAGAATACAAATGGTAAGAGCTACATTAAGAAGTATAAGTTGAACATTGCTATCTGGGAGACGTTCTCTAGGCAGTTATCGTACATTACCGATTGGTTTAGATGCTAAAATTTAGATGTTAAGGTGGGTGCAGATCATTTGAGTGTTGAGGCACTTCTTGAGTATTAAATATTAAACATTTTCAGTCCAGTGACATCACCCAGCCTTCCGTACTTCTCCAAATGACCAAAACAGTCATACTCGGTTGTGCAACATTTCTGCTGCAAAGGATTTTGAACACAAAAGAAATAATAAATGTGAAACTAAAGCAGCACAAATGCTTTTTTCAACGGCACAAATCAGGATTTCTGCTATTGAAAATTGTAGGCTTTTTGTGGTGCTATATATGTTTTATTTGTTAAGCTTTGTCACCCAGTCCTGCCTCCATTTGTGCTACAGCTTTTAATTCGTTAGGCTATGCTTTGTTTGTTACATGCGTGACATCGTCAGCCCCCATTAATGCCGAAATATTACTAGTATAAACTGTTGTTTGTGCTTTGTTTGTACTAATTTGTGCTGTTTTATACGTCAGTGCATGACATCAGTGTCCAAATTTGACAAAATATTTCAATCAGTTTGTGCAAAGAAAGAACTACTCAGACGAAACTGGCTTTTTTAATGCTGCAAAGGAGTTTGAACACAAAATAAATATTAATAAATGCGAAAGTCTAGTGACACAAATCGGTACAAACGGAGCACAGGCGATTGAGGCTGTTTTGTGGATATTAAGAACATGGGGATGAGTGACGTCACTGGGCAAAAATGTTTAATAACTTAAAACCCTTAACAACACAAATGCTTATTTTTATGGTACAAACCAGCACAGGGGTCCAGCTTCACAAAGAACTGGAGGCAGCTGAGGTGTGTGTGGGTAGTAACTAATATGAATATGTGTTGAACTGGGAGAGCTTAAATTAGGGGCAGAAAAGTAAAGTGAACAAATTCGAATGTTATAAGTTTAATGTTCTTAGTTTTGGAGATTTTGAATAAATTTCTATTAAATGTTTATTTTTTTTCTGACTCTTGATAATGAATTTCTTGTATGTAATGTCCATAATGATCATTATACTGGTCTCTGACTTTTGCATTGTACTGTAGACTTTTCCTTTCGTCTCCTATTCAGATAATGTACCGATAGGAATGATCCACACTCCATATGCGCTTCTATAGAAATATTATTGTTGCTTTTGTTGGGTTATGGGGAATTACTTTTTTTTCTGGAAACTCAGATATCAGCATGTCAGGAATTTTGCAGTTAGGCACTAAAGAGAGAAACTAGCGCCACAATTTGTGTCATGGTGTAAAACGACACAGGAGCTTAATTTCAACCATTTTCTCAAACAATGTAGTTCTATTTCGGACGAGTAGCGATCAGCCACATGGCATGAAGGTCCTGATCCATTTTTATGTGTCTCAGTTGCGTTCCAAACCACCTCCTGAAGTGTCTGAGTGATCAAATAACAGCTTGCCTTGGTTTACGCTTGGCTTTCTCACAATTAGACTAATCAGCTGAAGATACATGGTGTGTAAATAGGCTCTACTCTCATTGTCAAGTCCCAGACGAATCTTCCACGATGTGAAAAGTCGAATTCTGGTCAGAATATCTGCCCTGCTTTCTCTCTCGTCAGGTATTTGATGGCAGTGGCTCTTTTCTGTCCTACATCAACACGGCTGCGGACCCTCTGTACGGGCCGCAAGGTCTTGCCCTGACGTCCGATGGCCATGTCGTGGTGGCCGACTCTGGGAACCATTGCTTCAAAGTGTACCGTTACCTTCAGTGAGGGACGTGACCGCGATGCCTCATGGACACCAGACATGCCGTGTGAGCTCTTGCACTTCATTTGCATCCTTTCTCCCTATGTTAACAGCTTCTTCCTCGCTGGAATGGGCTCCTGTGTGTCGGATACAGTACATTTCATTATTGTGACTGATGAATATTTAGGAGGGCTACGCCTTGTGAAGTGAGCAGCCTCTGGATGCCTTTACCAAATACTGGTAGAGTTCTGCGCAAGACAGGAAACCAGAAATGAGAATTTGAGTTGCGCATGTTCTACCTTCACTACTGAATCAGAATTTCACTCTGTACCTATGATAAACACACACTTTTCAGTGACGAAATGGCTTCTTTCGAACGTCATTGTCCTCAAAATAGCAGTTAGTCCAAGACCACGTGCTTAGACAGTGTACAAGTACTTCGGTTCTCCTCACGGTCCATCCATTTACCAAAGCTACAGTTTACTTCATGCTGCCAGTTTTGCATAAAACCTAGTCATTTGAATGGTCTTTCGGTGATTTTTGTCCACATTCCTTCTAATACAGTTAGTACAACAAGTTAGTAAAACAAGTTGGTCATCACAAAACTTTCAAATCGTGTCTTTCTTGGGGAAAACACAATTGGGTTCATATTAGACTATGGATGTGTACAAGCCTAAACGTTGACCCATGCAACACATTCTTGTCTTGCCTCCTTATAAGACTATGCTAGCTCTTTAATCAGCAAATATTAGGCCTCTATTTTTATTTAAAGACTATTTAAAAGGGACAAAAAAAATCTCTATATTTATGTATTTATCTTGAATAATGTTTCAGAGTAAAGTGGAAAAAAGTGGTCAGTTCTCACTAGCTGGGTTTCCTGCAGTATGTCAGTTTTTCCTTTACTGGTCAGTAGTTAATGTATTTAATTTATTGTCTGGTTTGATATTGCTAGGCCATTTTGATGAATCATTCTGGTGTATATGGTAGATTTTCTTAGAGGCATGTTTTACCCACTAGTAATGCTAAAATAAGGCTCATTCACTCAAACACATTTAACTGGCAATAGTGTTCCCATTACTCATGAAGGTTCCATACTGGTCATTGAACGCAATCACACATAGACGGTAATGTTGCTTTTAGATTTTGTTCAACTTGATTGTTTACTCTTGTAAAGATTGTTTCATTTGTACCGATGGCAAAGACAATAGAAGAATGTTGCGTTTTTTTGGTTAAAATTAAGATTTTCACTTGAATGTTCTTGTTCTGTACAAAAATGACGCCTTAACATTTCATCCTTCTTTTTATCCATGGAAACGCCGTACACCAAATCATCTTTCTTTATCATTATATTGTTGAGGTATGCTTGTTTACAGTTTCAATCCAACAAAATGCCTGCTTGGATTTCTAATGTTGGTATCACCCTATCAATAACTAATATCATGATGCTGAATAATGCATTAAAAATATTGACTGCGGAAAACGTTGCGGAGCCTGTTTTTTGTCCCCCAAACAGCAAAAGCTGATTCACTGAGTTGGCAATGCATAATTTCCATTCAAACTCACAGTGTCTTGCTCTGCATATTATATTATAACTCTTTGCAATTTTCTCTGCAATTTTGTCGTGCCTAGTTCCGCCCACTACTTAGAATTCCCCCAGTCACATGATACCACCGAACATGTGAGGGTGAAGGCTAGCAAATGTGCCCTCCAAGTCACGAGAAAGGCCACTACATCTTCTCAAACTAGAACAGCCAATTCTGTTACATCAGCTAATGGTGGCTGGCATCATGCTGGATAAACTGTGGGAAAATGGAGAGAGTGAGGCCAATTGTGCTCTCTTGGACCCATGACCACAGATCATTACCAGGGATCGAACTTGCCATCTTCTGATAACAGGGCGAACACCTACACACAGTGTTCTGGTTAACTATTTGGCCAAACACATTTTAAGTCTTTATATCTTACAGAAACAAGCACTGAGCCTAACTTAACCTGATTGTTCCAGTTCCAGAAATCCACTGGATTTCACTGCATCTTTAATCAGTAGCCATTTCTGAGCGCTTCATCGCCAGAAGTTAGACAAAACATGCTAGTTGCAGGTGGTTCACGCAAACATTTGGGAAAGTTTTTCTGAGAAGTTAAGAAGTTTCTGAGATTTTTTACTCATTGGTTTATGTATTCAGAGTTTTATGATGAAGAGAAATCTGAACTGTTTGATAGAGGCCTTTAAATAAATAAATATTACATATATAGTGTGGTAATGTTGTGGCTGATCAAAATGGGGCTGTTGAATAAAAAAGAAAAAAAACCCCAACTTATTATTGCCCCAAATAAATCTAAAACTATTTCAGTATTTTTTTTCTTGGTGTGGCCATTAAAGGTTTAAGCCACTCCAGACTCCGCTATGCAAAATATTTCTACCACATTTGAATGGGACAATCACACTGAAGGTGTTACTGCTTTTTATTGACAAATTTATTTGAAATTACAGTACCAGACAGTCTGTCAATCCCTGAAAACAAAAATTAGCAGATAAAATGGCACCAGAAAACAAAATTGTTGCAATAATGTGCATGTATATTAAAATACTTGTGTACAATGGTAACAGCATCAACAAATAAACATTAAATAAGTAAAATAAGCATTTTTTGTAAGATAGATGATCGTTTTGAGTATCTTAAGTGGTTAAAACTGACTGCTAATAACATAGTGCAAATCCCAAATAACTGTAAACATACCAACACATTTTTTCCTATTACAGTATAATTGTCCTGTTTATCTCTTGCAATTTCACACCCCGGAAAACATGTTCTTTCATACAAGCCAGGATCAGGAATACTCCGCAAAGCTGTCTATAATTGTGCAAATTTAACAGCCTGTTTTCACACATTGTGTGCTTCCTGTCTTGCACAAGGTATTTTCTTAAAATAATTAGTTTTAAGGTAAAATCTTAACACAAAATACTACAGTCAGAGTTAAGAAATTGTCTACCTAATTCAGTATTTCTCTTTATACAGTGTTTAACCACATTAAGGATGATCTTGCAGCTAAGATAAAGATGATGTTTATGGTAAGAAGATTATTTGCCACTTTTAGATCAAATTAAACACTAAAAATGATGGGACAATAAGAGGAATAGACTCCTTTGAGTGCCCTGGAACATCAATCACAATTGTAAACTGATGCTAGAATCCAGTTACAAATGGCCAAAACAGTACCATATATTTCAATAATGAAAATACCTTGCAACGCCAGACATGACCCCCAGATTTTTATTTTATTATTTTAAATATTTTTACAATGCCAGAAAAATAGACTTGACGCACAAAATGGGCAAGGAACCAGGGGCTAACACAGGACAGGAAATGAGGATACCCTGTTTAGCGGATATGACAGCACATTATTTAGCTTATATGCAAATCCAAGTGCTTAAGTACAACCAGAAGTAACAGGACATTAGCAAAGTAACTATTTATACACATGCCCCATTTCCAGAAATTTGGGGCATTTTGTAAAATGCAATTTAAACAAGAATTGGCAATTTGTAAATTCCCTTGAACCCTCATTTCACTGACAAATGGTTTGGCTTTCTGACCTCATTGTATTTTGTAAAAATAAACTTTAATTCAATGCCTGCAACACACTCAAAAGTTGTGACGGACGAAATAAGGGTAAAAAGTTTACAAATTATTCACACCATTTCGAAACATTTCACAATAAGCAGGTGAACTGGTAACAGTTGAGGGGACAATGATTTGGGTATAAAAGGAGCATCCACCAGTCTTGACTAGCAAAGATGGGTCATGGCTCACCATGTTGTGTGACTTGTCAAGAGAGTAGTCAGTCAGTTCAAAAGGAACATTTCTCAACTCAAGGTTACAAAGAGTTAAGGTATTTCATCATCTACAGTACATAAAATTGTGAAAACATTCAGGGAATCTAGAGACATCTCACTCCATTTACAGCAAGGCTGGAAACCACATTGAGCCGGTCAGTGAAAGGTTCATAAGTCAACGCCTGTCATGAAATGGGGGGAGGTTCAAAAGTGCCCACAACATGGATGAAAGTACTATTGACACAGGATGTGTACACTGAGATTTTAGAGAGATGTATGTTGCCATAAAGGCGCTGGGAACCCGCCAAAAAACAACGCCAGGCCACATTCTGCATGTGCCACAACAGCATGGCATCATAGACAAAGAGTATGTGTGCTCTTGCGACAAGTCCAGATCTGTCTCCTATTGAAAATGTATGGAGCTTTATGAAGAAGAGAATCAGACAACAACCACCACGGATTGCTGAGCAGCTGAATTCTTACATTAAGTAAAAATGGGCAAAACTCACTTTGTACAAGTGCAACAATTAGTCTCCTCAGGTCCTAAACCAATAACACATGCTGCTGCAAAGAAGGGTGATGTAACATTCCTCTGTCCCAACTTTTTTTGAATGTGTTGCAAGAACTGAATTCTACTTTTGCAAAAATACATTTAAGCTGTCCAGTGAAAACATCATCTACCTTTTACTAAAGGTTCAGAAATGAAAAATGTTGGTCAGACAATGCTGGTCAGAAAGCCCACCAGAGTAATTTCCTACTTCAGTCAGCGCCCCTGCTTAGAGCTCCACCATGAGGCACTGGATTGGTTTAGAAATTTCAAACTCCTACACTAGTAAGTCTACATCCCCACCCACATTAAAGCCCAAATCACATATGTTTCTCCCGAGATATGTACTCTCATTGCGATATCATGCTGTAGCCCCGTCAGACTAGTTAAAATCTAAAATCTAGACTTGGAAACGCCATAAAGATGAACTCGGTGAACTCTTTTGTCTTAAGATCAAGTATAACAGCAAACATAGAACATAATTACACACATTTAACACTGACTATAACCAATAAATTGATTAAGGATGCTTTGAGTAATGGCACTGAGGGTTAGGTCATGTAAGAATAAGAAATCTGAGGCACAATTCTAATGGGAGTGTTAAAGACCACTTAAAAAGTAAATAGCTTCAATGTGCAAAAGAGTTTGAGTTACTAGAACTCCCCTTTCCAGAGTGACGACAATGGCTGAGGCTATTAATGTCACCGCCATATTGTGTATCAAAAATGAAAACGCATCTAAAAAAAGTGCCTAGATTACAAATAAATACTCCAAAGTAAATACATGCACATTTTCAAACACAATCGAAGTTCACTCAAGCCCGAGAGAGAAGTTTATCCCATGCACAACGCCGATTATGATTGGCTGCCAAGCAACCAAATACCTTAGCCAGTCCAAAAGCTGTCCATACAAAACGTGTGTCCTCTCCCAGCTGCCGTTCAAACTTAAGGAAACAAACAGGACTTAAGACATAACATACTAAAAAAAGAACTGTCGAATTTTGAAGGCAAGGCAAGTTTATTTAGATAGCACATTTTCATACACAGAGGTCAAATTAATGTGCTTTACAGTGATAGGCAAATAAGCTAGAAAAGTGCATGATGAAAGTAAACATTTAAAAACAATATAATTAAGCAACAAAGTGCATGATGAAAGTTAAAAATAAGAACAAATAAAAATAAATAAGCATAAAATAAAGAAAGTGCATGATAAGAATAAAATATAAAACAAATAAAAGATAAATAGATAAAATAGAACACGAATTGAAAGATGTGGCAAATAAGGCAGTGGACGTGTAAGTGTAACTGAACTGAATTGTAGAATTAATAAGTGGAACTGAACTTGCCCTTTAGCCTGGTCGTTCTGGCTTGTCCAGTTACTAAAGCACTATATCTAAAGAACTACACTTACATCAGAAAACTCACCTGGACATCAGACAATGATGTTATCAGTAAACAACTTGAGGAAAACCTGGACCAGCTCATTTGGAGATTGTTTCAAAGGATACGGGTTGTTCATCATTCTCTTGAGGTCCACTTTCTCGTTGCAGTATGGACAAGTCTGCTTCTTTCCCACAATGCACCAGCCACGAATACAGAATTCATGGAATCTGTGGAGCAACACGACACAACAGGGAAGATGATGTGACTGCTTAATGAAAGTGTTACTTGAGATATTAAATGATCTATACGATCACTGAAATTAGAGACAGGGCAGACGTTTTAACAAAGGAACTGTTTGTTGACCTTAAGTCTGTAGGTCTGTCACAATTGGTGGATTAAAAATGTTTAAAGTGATTCATTATTAATTTATTCATAAATTATTAGTGTTAATGTTTATTTGCCACTTTCAGTAAATAAAATAAAAGAGTGAAGCCTTCACAACAAAACTGCATCACAGCTCAAGTATCAGGTGTTGATTTACATCCCCTATGATAATACATATGCACACTGGTCTCTTACAATGAGACAAAGCCATTAGTCCTTCATTTACTTATAACTTTATTTCTGCTTTAATCATCAGTAATTGCCATAATAAATAAATAAGAAATATTAAAATGGCTTTCTAAAATTGTACTAACAAGTATCCTGTTTAAGCCTTTAATTGCCACAGCAAAAAAAAAGCAATGAAAAAAAATTTGCATTTTAGAATCATTTGGGGCAATAATAATGATCATGTTAAATTTTTATTTTAATTATTTTTTACATTTTTTTTTTTTTTTTTTTTAATAGGCCTTGATTAAACAGTCGAGAATTCTCCTTATAGTAAAACTCTGAATACATAAATTAGTGAAAAATCAAATAAAATGCTTGGATTCTCTTAAAACTCCTCAGAGAAATCCGCAAACCTTCAAATGTGTGTTACTGCAAGAGAACCACCTGCAACTAGCATATCGTCTGATGAGGAAGCTCACTGAAAAGGTCTACTGATTAAACACACAGTGAATTCAGTGGAGTTTATGATCATCACTGACTTAAACCAAGTGGTAAAGATGGAAGTTTCACAGTTAAAAACCTCTGGGTGAAAACATACATGTGATTGCAGGAGAGCTGGTACGTGTCCTCGATGATGCCCTCTTCATCAATGTCCACAAACGTCTTCTGTCCACACACAGCGCATATGTCGGGACTCAGGTTCCGAGATGGCATACCGCCCACGTTATAATACTGCAACAGACAAATACGACAACATAGGAAAGGATGTGCTGAAATGCCGAGGCAGATGGGTTGAGTCGCAGTGTGGATGTGGCCACTTTATTAGAAATGCCTCGTTTGTACACTTCAGACACTATAGCTTCTATACAGGGTTTCTGCAGATCTCAACAAGCAAAATGTAACACTTTTTAAGGCTGTTATGAATAAAATTTCAGATTTAAGGACATTAAAGGAAATCCAAAAGTCTTAGAATTACTAACAAAATAAACTAATTTATTTACATTTACCAAGCTGTGCATTCACGCTGGTGGGCAGTAGTGGCCTAATGGTTAGAACCTTGTCCTTGTGAACAGAAGGCCGCAGGTTCAAGTCTCAACCCAAGGTCCTAATCACCAGGCCACCACTGTCCCCCGCAAAAAAGTGATGGAAGAAGCATTAAATACACAATGGCAAGAAATATAACCTTGAATTCATTTTTTTAAATTTCAGACTTAAGAAACCCTGTTATATTTCCATAAACAATCTGCGGTAGTCATGCTGTGCCCCTTCATCAGGGTTAATTTGTGAACACAGGTACACTGTTGGCTGATGGGCTCTCTCTTACCCAGCAGTGACACTGAGGTGTTGAAAAACAAAGCAAGATCACGGCACCTGACACACTCGTACTAGCGGCAACAAAATAATGGTTAACGATGGTGTATTACGTACATGGTAGACGTAATAAAATTACAATGCATTTAATAAAAGCACGATCATGAAATATGTATAGAAGGGCTGCACAATATGTTGTCTATACATCGCGATCACAATATCAGTTTCTGCCATACTGATATTATTTGTAAAAATGAGTTGTCATATATGGACAGTATGGATTGGGGGGAAGTGAATATACATCAGGAAGCTTTAGCAAGACTTACACACAGTTTTTGAGTTAAATAAACATGATTCGGATTCTTTACTGTGTAAAAAACTTTGCAAGTGCAATATGTAGCAGTGTAATCGCAATACTGATATATTAGTGTCAGTGTATACACACACACACACATTATATATATCATGTAAATTTGATAGAAAACAGGCATTTTTCAGGAATAAAGGACATGGTTAACTTACAGCTTTCCTGAAGCATACGAAATAAACAAAGCCCTAAAAGTTAATGAAGAGAATTCCTAGAGCTGCCCCAACCTTTGTGGCTTAACTTTCAATTTTTTTCTATCAAGTTCATCTCAAACCAGCTTCTAGGAGCTGAAGTCTGGAGATTGTGCTGATCATCCATCTACTGCTGAATTCTTCTCTTCTAATGCTGTGGCTCATTATCTTTACTGTCGGTCTGTGTTTCTGGCCTTTTCCTCCTCATTGTGATATACAGCACTACTTCCTGCTCTATAGTACTGTGCTAATGATGCAACAGAGGCTGTAGGAACAGTGTGATAGTGATATACAGCACTACTTCCTGTTCCACAGCACTGTGCAAATAATGCAGCAGAGGCTGTAGGAACATTGTGATAGTGATATACAGCACTACTTCCTGCTCTACAGCACTGTTCTAATGATGCAGCAGAGGCTGTAGGAACAATGTGTTCCAACTCTGCCCACGTTCATATAGAGAGGTTTGTAGGTCATCGGCAGACGTTGTGGCTCCTGTGAGAACTGTCTGCGTTTACCTTTAAGGCTTCATTTACTTCCACTGATGCAGGAGTTACCCAGGTTCTTAATGCTTGGAAAAAAGCCTGTTGTCTATGAAATATACATGATTTTTGACTTTGGGCCTAAACATTTTATTTATGGTGTATTTATTTATAGCCACTTACCTTTGTACAATTTAAGGTTATTCACTGTAACTGAACTGCTTAAATTACCAGTAAAAACTGAAAAAACAGGGTGTTCTAAAACATCTGACCGGTAGTGTGATGTATGTATGTATATATAATATTAGAAACCATATATACCCCTATAGTGGACGCCATGTAGTCTGAGCAGATTTCGGCAAAGTCTCGTCCCATCACTCCATAGTACAGCCCATAGAACAACATGATAACACCCACATCCATGGAGTCCTCTGCTTTGATCCTGTCAACAATAACAAGCTGTTTACTTCATGTGCAACTAATTAACAGCAACTTTAAATAAAGACGAAAGAAATCTTAACTCGATGCATATTTATCTTTTCCTTGAAAGTTACATAACGACCGTATGTCCAGAAATAAAGAATTTCAAAATCAACAAACTGTTGCAGCCATACACAACAGTCATACTTATCAAACTATATCAAGCAATAAAATTCTTCTGTATTGTACTGGATTTCCAGTTCTTTGTAGTCTAATACTCATCAAAGGTTCACATACCTAAAGAAAACATTGAATCCAAACATAGTAAACATGATGGCAAGGTAACCGAGCACACCTACAGCATAGCTCAGCTTGTAAATGAGGAGGAACCACTTATACACCATCCTGTAAACAAAAAAAGATTCAGAAATCTTCTAAGACTGGCAATAACCATGGAGTTCATCAGTTAGTCAAGAGTTGTAGACTCTAAGTTGTTTTACCTGGGTGTTCTACCAGAGAGAGGTTTCCTAGTGGCTCGGAAAATGACGTAGCTGGTGATGACGGAGAACATGCCCCATGTTGACAAAAAACGCCACCAGTAAAGCTTAATGGTGAAGTACAGAGGCACCACCCACATCTGCAGCAGCGTCACCAACTGGAAGAAAGTAAAGGGGAACAAAAACAAGAAAAATTACATTTTTCATAGCGTAGTTTCGTGTAGTTTCTGTGCTTTCTGCAGAAGATGTCGGCTCCTCTGTGTTTGTACTTTCACAACCAATCAAACACTCCAGGGCGTGAAAACTTTTGAATAGGACTATGCCTGGGACATACATAACAGTGTGAGATCATGTTGAGAACCACAGTGAAAGGACTGGACTTCTTATTTAGTTATTGTCCAACCAACAGTTTGGTCAGCTTATCTAAATAAATACACAGATCAGCCAGAACATTAACACCACTGACATGTGATGTGAATAACATTGACTTTCAGTTACTTTATTACAATGGCACCTGTCAGGGGGTGGATATATTAGGCGGCAGATGAACAGTCTTAAAGTTCTTAAAGCAGGAAAAAGAGGCAAATGTGATTTGAGCCACTTTGACAAAGGCCTTAGAACCCACCAAAATGGCACTGCCTTCGTTGGGCCTGACCTTGCACTGAGCAAAAGGGAAAGACTGTCCTGTCGTCTGATGAATCAAAATTTAAAATTACATTGGGAAATCATAGATGTGACGGCTGACTCTGATAGAAAGGCTCAGAACACACAGTGCACCACAGTCAGAGCTGTTTTAACAGCATGAGGGGCCAACTCAGTATTAGGCAGGTGGTCATAATGTTATGGCTGATTTCATTTCTACATCCGATATGCGTTAAATATTTAAGGTTGTAGTTTCTGAAGTGTCTGAGAATCTGTCTGCGCTACAGGAAAAAAGATATGTGGAGCTCACATGACTTCTGAGAGTGGCAAGGCGCTAGTGCTTGAAAAGCTCCCAAAATTACAATCATTTACAATATGCGTCTTAAATTCTCCACAGTAAAATCCCAAGCAAGTGAATTTCTGAGGGCACATCCCTGCGACTGCTCTCCCTTTCTATTCTAACTGCCAGAACAGTGTGGCGCTCACGTTGTATGATCTGCAGTGTCTCTGTTTCCACTGGACGAGCACGATTTGAGCGACCACCAGCGTTGCGATGAGGATCAAGACCATCTCGGCGTGCATGGCTTCATGACCTCTGTGCTTGATGTGCAGCTTCTCGTGCTGAACTCTAGAAAAGGACAAACGCGTTCAAACACATATGTAAATCAGATCAACAGCTTTGCAGATCAGCTAAAGAAAGCTTTAAGGGAAACGAAATACATGTCAAACTCCCACAAATATGCTTCGAAATCTTAAAGACAACCCCAAAGCAGGAACAAGCTCCACATCAATGCACTAAACTTTACTGCACTGTGTTTAGCAAAACCTCATTGCACTGCATTAAGCTTTACTGCACTGCACCGCATTAAGCCATGTTGCACTTAGGGTTGCAAAATTCCAGGAATTGTTAAAGTTGGAAACTTTCCATGGGAATTAGCAGGAATGTATGGGAATAAACCAGAAGTTTTTAGAGTTGAAGGTTAGGGACATAAAATATAGTTGGTAGAAATTATATTGTAGCATGTTTTTGGCTCAAACAATCAGATTTAAAGCAAATACAGTTGAGTATCTATGCAATTCCTCAATCACAGGCACATAGCAACACCAACTACAGGACACAGCACAGATAGAGATGATTGATTCCACACATTTGAGCCCAAGAACTACATAAAGTCCAGTCAGTTTTGAGGACATCATGAGGTAGATAATATTTGCTCAGTGGTGTAAAGGTTTAACTAGCACCTACTAAATCAACATGTATCAAACAGTAGCTAGCTAACTGCTAAACCAGATATGCTAAATGTACGCTAGCTAGTTCTATGCAACTGGCTGACACCTGATGTTGCCATGCAATATGCACTGGAAGAGATTTTTTAATGTTCTTCGACCAGCATGAAAGCAGGAGCTGAAAGCATTAATTTTTGCACTTGTTACTGACAATGCTGTAAACATGAAGAGGCCTGGACACAAGAGGAGGAAACCGACCCTCACCTAATAACCACTAGCTGTGCTGCCCACTCTTAATCATCTCCAATTTGTAATATTTTAAAAATTCCCGACCTAAAATTCCCATTGAAAAGTTTCTGGAAATTTATTGGAGATTTTCCACCCCTTTGCAACCCTAATTGCAGTGCATTACACTTTACTGCACTGTCCTGCATTAAGCCATACTGCACTGGATTACTCTTTACTGCACAGCCCTGCATTAAGCCATACTGCACTGGATTACTCTTTACTGCACAGCCCTGCATTAAGCCATACTGCACTGGATTACTCTTTACTGCACAGCCCTGCATTAAGCCATACTGCACTGGATTACTCTTTACTGCACAGCCCTGCATTAAGCCATACTGCACTGGATTACTCTTTACTGCACAGCCCTGCATTAAGCCATACTGCACTGGATTACTC
>JBBPDA010000081.1:30887337-30898962 GCA_037974385.1 Arnoldichthys spilopterus
GGCCGAGCGGTCTAAGGCGCTGCGTTCAGGTCGCAGTCTCCCCTGGAGGCGTGGGTTCGAATCCCACTTCTGACAGATCACTTTTGGGTAATGTAGCCTAGGTGATAAGGGACTTTTACGTTTAACCGGAGGGTCGCAGGTTCAGATGGTCGGACCAGGTGGCACTAAAGACACCCTTGAATTTACCAAACTGAACCATGCTGGGAAACAATAGCGGAAATTACGTAATTTGGTTTTCTGGTTCAAATCGGGCTAAGACAACGACAAGCGCTTCGGCAGATTTGTCCTAAACGAGCTGCCGTAGTTTTCGGCAACCGGAAGACTGGGTGCTGAGAAGGGTTCGTCTGCCGAGAGAAATTAATGGAATAAACGTAACAAAACACGAGCTCAGGTGGGAATTACGTGTTAAACAGCACAGTCTCTCTGAAAATCGGGTTAAGGTGCAACATTCCGCAGGCTGACACTCTGTAAAACAGCTTTGCCGGCATCGTCGTTAGCATTAGCCGCTAGCTAAACGGTCAGTTTCTCTGTTATTCCTTTTCTGCGCGGTCAAGGGAGTGTAAAATGAGAATGAACTAGGTAAACATCACTCGTCGACACGAACTGTGTGTTAACGTCACAGTAGCTAACGATAAATAACGGAGCAGAAGCTCGCCCGAGTTGGACGGTCCTCCTTAAACGCTGCAGGGCGCCGGTGCAGCGCGTGAAGGGGCCTCAGAGCAGCTGCAGCGGTGTTTAAGGCGGAACGAAGTAAATGGACAGATTTACACGAATACCAAATTAAATATTGCGTTTTTTTGGCCATTTACACAATGAAAACTGACAGGGGGACACTAAAGGGTCTTTTGTTTCCAGTGTTTCCAGTTTGGCTATAGAAACCAATCAGAAAGTGAGTGAGCTGCTCTTTTCCCCCATGTAGATGAAGGGCATGTGTGTCTTTATTCCAAAATTAAATCTCACATACTTAATCAGTTTGAAAATTGTGCACACCTACAGAGAACACATGTGGGATGATCATATCCAAATTTAGGGGTGTCCTACTGTGGAATGACATTTTTAGAACGATTCAAATGTAAAGCAAGACTCACGATAACAGATTCCTTTCATTCGTGCAATAAAACCAACTGAGCTCAGGATAAAATATCATTTTCTTAATGATACACATGTGTCGGTTAATTTGCGATTTAATTTTATGTTTCTATGACCTGATCTGATGTCATTAAGCTTTAAATACAACTATGTCAGCAGTACCAAATCCTCCATTCTGGGTTACAGAGGAGATCAGTGTTGGCGTCCTCTTGAGCCATATGGTCACACAATAAGTTGACTGGACGCTCTTAATTGCTTATAGATGTTTTTTTTCTGGCAGTGCTGACAGCACCACCTTTTTTACTTTTACAGACACTTTCAACATATTTAAGTCATCTTTCTTCCTTCTCTTGACTTCGACTCCTCATGTTTCGCACAATTGGCTGTTCAGCGTAAATGTTCAGCGTGTTGTCACGTTCACAAGCATGAGCATCATTCCTAGAATACCTGCCTAAAGGAAGGCCAGTTAATTCCAATTGCGTTTGTTCGGTTTTGTGTCATCAGGAAGCCCTATTTAATGAACCAGTGACAGGGTCATGGGTACCCAAGGCTCACTGATGCATGTGGGGAGTGTAGGTTCTGCTTTGATCCCACAGAAGAGCTACTGTGGTGTAAGAAGTGATGCTGACTCTGATCGAAAGGGGTCAGAACACACAGTTTATTGGGAAAAAAACACTTGAAGTGCAGATGTAACATAATTAATACAGGCTTGTTAGGACACACTTGAACAGAATATGAATATGAACAGAAATGGTAAAGTGGCCATATGCCATTTTAAGAGTTTGATGAAGCGTTGACAAGACCATTGGTCAGATTTCGTCTCCAGTAAGGCACAGTTCTCTTTTCCCTTTGGGGGCTAAGCTCTTATGGCTGCAGTAATCAGATTTTACTCTACGTTAATTCAGAATGCGATGCAACATTTGTTCGGCAGCACGGTTCAAACTATCACCCCTGTAAATGTGCATTAATGGGCTAAACCGTCTTCTTCAGTTAAGAGCCGCTCTGTCTGCGCTGCTTGTGTGGACACATGCCTCTCTTTACACTGAACTAGCTTTTGCTTGACCTATGTGTGCCAGTTGAAGAGGACGAGGTGAAGTGAAACCTTGGAAATGTGTATTTTCGGGGGGTCTATCTTCAACTATGTGCCTCAAGAGCAGGTGGATTACTAAGAAAACCGCTGAAAACAGTACAACTTCTTGTTTCCCGCAGCCATGAGTGATATTCGTCATGCGTTGCTGCGGCGTGACCCTCTGAGTGCAGCCAAGGAGGTGCTCTACCATCTGGACATATCCCTGGGCAGTGCGCTGCAGAGCGGCCCGGGTCCCACGGCGGGCCTCGACAAGAGTACGGTGGAGCTGGTGGAGGAGTTCATCTTTCAGGTTTCTAAAGACAGGAGTGTGCAACGAAAGGTGAGGAGCAGTAGTTGAAAAATGTCGTTTTTTTTAAATCATGCAAAGCAGTAGCAGTCCATGGTTTGGTCCAACAAACCGGATGCAGAATTTAAGCGTCCTCAGTGTTTAGCCACACTCTTCGCTCCACCAGGAAGGACGTAACCATGGTAACTGGGAAAAAAAAACAGCGATATTGAAACATATGACCCAATCACATACAAAAACAATTAACTACAAATGATAAACACACGTTCCTGCTGTCGCTTCACAGCATGAAGCTCCTGGGTTCGATCCCTGGGTCGGCCACAGCTGTCTTTCTGTGAGTTTGCTCCAGTTTCCTCCCACTGTCCAAAGGCTGCAGTAGGTTGACTGGACGCTCTTAATTGCTGATAGGTGTATTTTTTTTTCTGGCAGTGCTGACAGCACCACTGTTTTTACTTTTACGGATGCTTTCAACATATTTAAGTTGTCTTTCTTCCTTCTCTTGACTCCTCATGTTTCGCACAATTGGCTGTTCAGCGTAAATGTGCAGCATATTGTCACGTTCACAAGCATGAGGATCATTCCTAGAATAATTGCCTAAAGGGGGGTGTTCACTTCTGTTGTGAGATCAGTTAATTCCAACTGCGTTTGTTCGGTTTTGTGTAATCAGGACGCCCTATTTAATGAACTGGTGACACGGTCATGGGTACCCAAGGCTCACTGATGCATGTGGGGAGTGAAGGCTAGCCCATCTGGTCTGATCCCACAGAAGAGCTACTGTGGTTTAAGAAGTGATAGACTCTGATAGAAAGGGGTCAGAACACACAGTGCACCACAGTCAGAGTGGTTCCAGCAGCAGGAGGGACCAACTGTGTGTTAATGTTATGGCCGATCTGTGTATGTTGTTAGTCTGCTGCTGGTAAAATGGCGTGTGTTTACTTAAGGCAAGCCTGTGTCGCAGGTTTTGTGGAAGCACTGCATTTCATTCTGTGATTTTACTGTACTAATCCATCCGTTTGAACTTGTTGCTTCCAGAGGATGAGCTGTGTTCAGGAGCTGCAACTCCTGGAGATCATGTGCAGCTACTTCCAGGAGCAGAGCAAAGACGCCATCCGGCAGGTCATCTTCTCCGCCCTCTTCGGTCTTCAAGGCAACAAGGCCGACGAAAACCGCATGGCCATGCTGGGCAAGCTGGTGTCCATGGCCATAGCCGTGTGTCGGGTGCCTATCCTAGAGTGCGCTGCCACTTGGCTACAGGTGGGTCGGTCCAACAAGCGCGACACTGATCAGCCACAGCATTAAAACCACTAACAGGTGAACATTGATTATCCTATCTCATTACAGTGGCACCCGTCGGGGGGGCGTGGGATATATTAGGCAGCAAGTGAACAGCCAGTTCTTGAAGTCGATGTGCTGGAAGCAGGGGCGCTAGGATCTGAGCCACTTTGACAAGGGCCTTATTGTGAGAGTCAGAGCGTCTCCAGGACAGCAGGTGTTGTGGAGTGTTCCGGGTGTGCAGGAGTTATTATGAAAAGCGATCCAAGGAAGGACAGCTGGTGGATCAGTGACATGGTCATGGGCGCCCAAGGCTAATCGATGCACACGGGGGACGAAGACAAGCACACGGAAGAGCGAGTCCTGGGTCCCCACAGTCAGAGCTGTTTCCGCAGCATGAGGGACCTACTCAATATTAGGCAGGTGGTGTTAATGTTATGGCTGATGGGTGTATAGTCTGTTTTGTCGCTGCTGTGTTGCACAAAGGAATTCAGGGGGAGGAGTCAACACAACAGGGTGCTTTGTTTACCTCGGGTCTGTTTTGCTTGAGTCAAGTGTAGTTTTTAGCAAAAACAGTGAAACATTTTGTTTTGCAGACGCCATTTTCCTGCTATTGGTCATAGCACAAGTCCGGTGCAACTGTAAGCGTTAGGCCTCATGGGGACATCACAGATACGTTCGACATGCACTGTGTGTATGGGTTGGATGGCTTGTCTCTAAGCCCCGTCACCAAGGCAGCAAGGCTGTACGCAACTGTAAATACTGGAGATGCATGGAAATTCTGAAACAAACACACTTGTACATGTTATGTTTATTTTTCCTCGTATTATTTTGACTCTTTTACCATTTTATTCCACTTTTATTACGCCATTAACGCTACTGTGCCATTTTAACGAGGCTCCGAGTCTTTCATTGCTGCTAATCCTGTTTCATTGCTGCCATTGCTTCATTACTGTTTCTCAGTTCAACATCGGTGACTTGTTCACAGTGCTGGCTACAGTAACTGCAGTGAAATGCAGTGATGACAATAAAGCGACATTACTTTCATAAGCGTTCACTCAACAGTTCCGTTTTCCACTCCCTGTGTGGTTGTGCATAACATGTAACCTGCCGTTCCCTCGTGTTCACATGCGCAGCGCACACACTCGGCGTGGTGCGTTCGACTGGCTCGGGTCCTGGTGGACGACTACTGTACGCTAGTGCCCGGCTCCATCGCCACCCTACAGAACATCTGCTCCGCCAGCCCTCGTTTCTGCTGCCAGCTCATCACTGCCGTCACGGCCTTGTACGACCTCTCCTCAGGTATAACGTCACGTTAGTGCATGTACACATTTACCGCAGGCGTTTAGCCCCGCCCCTTCATTTGGAAGTCGTAAGGAGCGTTTGGGTCCACACTGAATGAGTTAAGACAGAATGAGTAAAGCACATTGGTGCCGTGAATATGGGCGTGTCTGACTGACACGTCCTCTAACCCCCCCATTTTACACTTTCCCCCACAAAAATAACGGAATATAGTTGAAAATGTGAACGCGAAATGTAAAAACGATGGTGCTGCGTGTGTATGTACGTTTGTAGATGAGCTAACGCCACCCCAGACCCTGCTGCAGATGGTGGTTGGTTGGATCACAGAAGACCCCAGATTACTCCTGCTCACATTCATCAACACGCCCCTCCCCTCAAGCTTACCAATCGGCTGCCTGGAGGTCACGCCTCTCTTGGGACTCCTCCGATGGTGCGTGAAGGCGCCCCTGGCCTACCAGAGAAGCCGGAAGTTGTCCCCGACCAACGGCCACATGGGTGCAGAGAAAGTGGCAGGGTGTGAGGAGCTGTACTCCAAGCTCCACCTGAGCGTTCTTCAAGTCTTCCTCATGTTGCAGGTGAGGCCTTCGTCAATGCACGCGTCAACAGGTTCACCTCAAGAGAATCTGAATGGCTTCTCGTCGCCTTTACAGGTCCACCTTTCGGAGCAGAATCTGCTCGGGCGGCTCGCTGTGCTGCAGGCAGAGTCCGTGGCAGCGCTTGTGGAGGAAGTAAGCCGTTTAGTGGACGAGCTCAACCCTCTCCACGCCGCCAACGAAATCCAGCTGGCTCTGGATCGGCTGGCCCAAACCCTTCAAGTCGCAATGGCGACGGGAGCTTTGCTGTGTACTAGAGGTAGGCGAGGTTTCAGCCCATTGTCGCTAAACAGCATCGGCAGCAGTATGTAAGTGTGTTTTTTTTGTTGGTCTTTGTTCCTCAGAGGATCTGCGGACCTTGTGCTCAAGACTCCCCCACAACAAGTAAGTTCAAGCAGGCGCGATTCATACATGTTGTACGGTCCGACTGTAGTCGTCATGTAAACATTGTTGCTTCTGTCTCTTCCGCAGCCTGTTACAGCTGGTCATGTCCGGTCCCGTGGCTCCGCCTCCGGCGCACAGCGGACCCTTCCAGCCGAGCCTCTATCCCTACATGCACCCGGCCCGGCCTTCTCCTCTCTCGCCCCACGCCACACACCAAGCGGCCCTCTCCTCCCCACACGCCGCCCACCACGCCCTCTCTCCGCTCCCCACACACCCGGTCCTGTCACCACACCGCCCTCTAACGCCTCACACTGCACACTCCCCGCTTCCCCCACACGCTTTCCATCCTGCCGCCATGGCCTTCCCGTATCGGCCCATTCGCTAACCCGTTCCGAAGGACAACACGGACCTTGGTTAAAAGTAATGCTTTTTTAGGTTGGGCGGGTGGGGGCGGGGGGTGGGTCATTTGAACAGTGTTCTAACGTGCTTGACCTCCAATGTTTTGATGAACTTCAGAATGAACTGTGACTTTTTTAAACATGCACCGGTAGCCATCAAAAAGCATGTACCATAAACATATGCCATTCTATATTTTCTCTATGCGCTTTGAATTGCATCTCTATGGTTACACATGTTTGTTTTTATGCCGACTTGGGTGTCCCACAGTTTGGAAATGAATTTCCGTCTTCTGTTTGTAGAGGACTGACCGCGGACACCTCGAATCTTGAGTTTTTTGACACAAGGGTATTTTGATCGAATGAGGTTTTCGTTATCATAATCTTTTTAAATCACACAGGACTTTAAGACTTAGCAGCTCTAACAGTTTAGACTATTATGTCAGGCTTTGGTGGGTATGCTATCTGTTTTAAGCTTGTATCAGACAACGGTAGAAACAGAATATGAAATGTGTGGTGGTGTTCACTCATAAGCTAATGTTTTGCCACAATTGGATTTTTCATGAAACCTTTACTTAAGCATCACAGACAAATTGAACAAATTCTGCCTGGAGGTTCAAGTAACATATTAATTGAACCCACCTAGACAGGGTATTTCTCCTAGTTCACAGTGGTGGTTATTGAGAACTTTTGTCCCTGAAAGTTGTACCTTCGTTAGATGTCCCTGTTAACAACTTTGTCTACATTAAAGATGTTTTATGCAGTTAAGATATGAGTATTGTATACCTGTAAAGAACAAACCTGCTTTGGCTGCATCAAACCTGCTTTAGCCCATTTTTAAGCCTGCTTTGGCCCCACTGAGCCTTCTTTGGGGGTGTCGAGCCTGCCTTGGCCTCCTCAAGCCTTCTTTGGGGGTGTCGAGCCTGCCTTGGCCTCCTCAAGCCTTCTTTGGGGGTGTCGAGCCTGCCTTGGCCTCTTCAAGCCTTATTTGGGGGTGTCGAGCCTGCCTTGGCCTCCTCAAGCCTTATTTGGGGGTGTCGAGCCTTATTTGGGGGTGTCGAGCCTGCCTTGGCCTCCTTGAGACTTCTTTGGTGGTGTCGAGCCTACTTAGGCCTCACCAAACATAGACAATATTGACTTACAGGAGCCAAGTGGTAGGGGGCCAAGATTCAAAGTGTCAAGTTTTCATAATTTTATTTTCATTGTATTTTTTAACTTATGTACATAAGACCTGGAGTCTAAAAAGGAGAATGCAATTTGTACAATGGTTTTTATTGTGTATGGGTGTGGATTAACTTACCAATACCAAAAATCCTTGCAGGCCACTTTTTTTGCAGTCCTGGTCTACACCCATGATTCCTAAAGTGGAATGTGTGACATTTAAGCAGGGGGTCCCTGATTATTTTAATAGTTGACAATGATGTGACATGGGATGTGCCACACATCCAGATGAAAGACATAAAGCGTCACTCCTTCTGTCTGAGGGTTAGGGTTATCCACAAGTTTTAGCCACTCATCGTTTTTGTTGGACAGCAGTTACATGCACATGAAAAACAATTCATTATGAAAGGTATTCACTTGAGGCTGCATATGCAGTTGATTTTTGTTTCTGGCTTTTAAGTGTGTATATTTTAACTGCTTATGTCTAAATCCTCTGTAAAAACAGCTGTATTCATCCAACACTTTGATTTTATGACCACAGTTCACAAACGTTTTGTATTTATAGTGGCAAAAATGCAAATTTTTGTCTTTTCTGGACAGTTCAGGAAAGTTTGAAAAGATTCCAGGAAAATTCTGTGCATTTTTACAAATGGCTGGACAGTCCTCACAGTTCCAGAATATTCCGGAAGTATAGAGAATGTTCTTGAAAACAGATTTCAGAATATCATTGCCCTGAGAACAGACGCAAAGTTTTTGTGGAACAGCCATTTTCTATTGATTTTAGGCATAAAGGATTAGGAAAACATACTTTGTAGCCAGAAACAAATATAAAAAATAACTCTGTTATGTAGTGTTATTATTCTGAAGTTAGAATTGTGAGATATTTATTATATAAAAAAAATAAAAAGGACATTCATCACAAATAAACCCTAAAAAATGAATGGCTCAGACAGTCATGAATAGCACCTATTTTTGAATGTTTAGACATTTACAACTAATACACAGAGACAATGTTTAATTAGTACATCTTTTAAATCAGTGGGTACATTTAAAAGTGTGGTAACAGCCATTTAACCTCTTATACCGTCAATTATACAGTTAAATCAGATCCATCCCTCCACCAAAGAATACATTATAAAATGGCCCAATATCCCACCCATGTAAACCCCTTTCAGTAACCTAATACAACTCCAAATGGGTGATGTAGCCCAAATTCCCAATGAGCTAAAATAAAACCTTCAGTATTACCTATAGTGCAATAATGCCCAACTGTTGTTGGCATTTTATGATGAAGTTATGAGTCGAACTTGATTAAAGGTATTTATTTATTGTTAAGTCAGTTGACAATATATAAGGCAGGTGTCCTGGACTGGATCAAGACTCATCTTCGACTAAACCGTAACGAATTGTGATGCACTGGTGAATCAGCATTGGAAACGTTTATGGCGAAATTGGCCAATCATCTACATTTTGTCTAGTATGCAATAAACCGTAGGAAGCTCGTATCTAATGCTATTGTAATACCCTCATAGTTCTTTGGAGTTGTTCATAGCTCTGCCCTTTACATTAAGAAAGGGACGTGAGCCCAACCCAAGTTCTACGCTAAGGCTATTTTATGGTTCTAAACGCTTGCCTGTGGATTCAGCTCAGAAGGGTCCCTGATAGGACAGGTTCCATTTTTCAGTAACAATGCAGGCCTACCCGTACCCCAAAAGTCTGTTTATTTTGTGCCCCTGATGGGAAAAAAAACAAAAGAAGGATAACTGGAAGTGGGACAAAGAACATCCCAGCATGCCAAGATCTCCTGAAACCCAGATGTGTACAGCGTGAGAGGTTCTCACTTAGGATTCCTTTAAGGCTTTGAAGACCAGAGATGAGATGATTCTCAAATCTCTTGTTGATCAACTGTTAGAGGTAACGATGAAATTGGGACTCCAGACTTCTCTAGCAATGTGATGTTCCGATGTCACCGAGGGTAATCAGAGGCCAGAGCATCTTGATATGGCAGGAGAACGAAGACGGCCACTCAGCTGAAAAAGAGACCTTCACAAATCCGCTGCGTATCATCAGGTGACGTGACTTCATGGCCGACGGTTCGGGGATCTGCATAGATCTCGTAATCGTTTCCTCCCTAGCCGAGAAAGAAGACACAGAAATGACCACAGGTGATGACTTCTGGTTCAAACGCTGTCTACAGCAATATAACCGTTAAAAGAATGATTCCTTCACTTGACTTCTGAAGAAGCAAGTCTGTGTTGCTGACAAACACTAGAAGTCAATAGTCACCCAAACCTTTCCTATAAACACATCCCTCAAATGTCTCTCGACCCACTCAAACTGGGAGTAAAACTAAACTGATGCGGTTTAGGAGACAGCATGACTTCTATGGATATGGAGGACTCAGATCTAAGCTCTAATACCAGCCCCGGTGTTGTCTGAAAAGGGTGTTGTGGTGAAATCTTTGCATTTTTTTACAGAAACAATTTGGGTGACTTGACTGTGTGTGTTTTGGCTACATTAGCCTCATAGCTCCAGTTCCAAGAAGCAAAATCTGGATTCCAATCATGTCTCAGCTGATTGACTACATCTAGGGTAAGTGGAAAATGAAGTAAACTAGACTTTGCACTCATCCAAGGACACACCACATTAGGATTGGCAGCTTTTAGAGTTCGTCCTATGTTCTGTAGCTCAAAAAGACACTAGAAAGTTTGACTCACTGGTTTGGTTTTGTCTCCAAAGAAATGGATGGTTTCATAGGAATCCTGCTCTACGATGCCCAAACAGTATCGCTTATCCCAGCCTTCTGGAAACACATCGAAGCTGATCTGCCCTCCTGTAATGAATATACACACAAACAATTCATTTTACTTGTCCAAGAATACACACCAATCAGCCATAACATTAGCACCACCTGCTTATTAATAGTGAGTAGGTTCCTCATGCTGCTGAAACAGCTCTGACGGTGTGTTCTGACCCCTTTCTATCAGAGTCAGCGTTCACTTTTTAAACCACACCAGATGGGCATCAGTGAGCCTTGGGTGCCCATGACCCTGTTCACCAGCTGGATCATTTTTGGTAGTAACCACTGCACACCTGGAACACTCCACAAGACCTGCTGCTTTGGAGACACACTGATTCAGTCGTCTAGAACATCACAATAAGACCCCATGTCGAAGTGGCTCAGATCCTTACGCTCGCCCGGTTTCTCTGCTTCCAGCACAGCGGCTTTAAGATCTGACTGTTTACTTGCTCCCTAATATATCCCACCCCCCTGACAGGTGCCACTGTAATGAAATAACAAGATAATCATCATAGTGATAATTCACTTTACTTGTCAGTGGTGTTAATGTTATGGCTGATGTCTGAAAACACATGCATATGAGCAACGTTAGCACACTCACCGATGGAAAACGCCAGTCCTTTCCCAGCAAATTCCTCTCTCAAAATGCCCACAAACGTCTCTCGAATCTTTTCTTTCTGTGGAGATAGAGGAGGAACTGAAGTTTGAACTGAGTTTGAAGAGCAAGAGGAACCGAAACCTCGGTTTGAGTGAAATCTGACGTACAGGGGGTTCGATATTGCCTTGAAGCCTAGAAGACATAGCGCATTACCTTATCAAGCTCAAAGAACTCGATTCGCTCCTGCTGGCTGCAGCTTCGGCCGATGGGAGAAACGTTGAGCATTCCATTCCGAAATTCAATGAAGGTGCCCCTGTATATAAAGCATATCATAAATTCAGAGAACAGTAACAGTGGTGACATTCCAATCCCTTTACGGCATGAATTCCTAAATATAAACGTGAACAAAAACTTTGCATTTATTTTCATATTTCATATTTTTATATGACAACAGCTGGTGACAATTTGCATTACACAAAATAAATAATTTATTTATTTATTTATTTATGTATGTAGCCCCTTCTGTACACAGTGCTCTACATTGAGAAAAAAGACAAGCAACTAATCAGAGCTAGTAATTAAGTGAAAGTGACTATTTGTCATTGTGAACACACTCAAGCACCACAACCAAATGCGACCTCTGCATTTAACCCAT
>JBBPDA010000081.1:30915423-30927833 GCA_037974385.1 Arnoldichthys spilopterus
GGGTTAAATGCAGAGGTCACATTTCGTTGTGGTGCTTGAGTGTGTTCACAAAGACAAAGAGTCACTTTCACTTCACTAAATTGGAACCCGTTTGACATGCATGGGTGGGGCACCAGGAGAAATCCTGCCAGTAAGACCACGAGAGCAAAGATGTCTACAGCTATTGATCGGACTGTTATCATATAGAGAATTGTGCATAAACAAAGACTCATGTTCCATTGATCATTTTCGACCGAGATGCTACACTTGGAGGTGTAGTATCGCTTTCATCCGGCGAGTCTGACTGCCATGTTTCGGCTGGTTAGTTCCGTTCTCCTAGGCTTGGCTCACTGCTTCTCACTTGGACGCCCCGCTGTTCTACGGGAGGGGTTGGGTTGCCGGCTCGCTTGAAGAGCCTACGCACCACTACAGAGCGCTGTTGTATGCTTCTGGTGGGAGGAAGCGGCAGGACCGTTTCTCCACAGCGTAGACGAATCCCACAGCGCTTTTCTTTAAGTGGATACCACTGATTGTGAGGCAGTTTGGGGCTCATTCCTCAATCCCAAGAGCATTGCGCTGAACTCGCAAATTCCCACAGTCCAGTCACGTTAAACCTCTCGCTCCCTCTGTGCTTCCACATCCGCCTTCTCCGTTTACGCCACGTAGGTCCGTCTGTCGTTCCTTTTCCTTGGGAAAAAATGCATATGCGAGTTAGACATTATCTACATAATCTGCTTCAAATGTTTTTAAAAACAATTTCAAAAGAATACATTTTAATACATTTTTTACAAAAAAATAATACAAATGAACGTTTCCAGTTGTGAAGCAACTCCAGACATTTTTACAGGTGAGATTATTGGGATTTTGATGTGTTTTTGTCAAGAAAACGGTGTAATTTTATAAAAAAATTATGAACATTTTTAGTGCAAAATGTAGCATAAATCCAGCTATAGGCTACACGTTAGACGGGCTTTTTTTAGGAGAAGAACCTCATATCAGCTGTAAAGCATGGTCAGGACTGGAAAAGTCAAAAATGTCGACTTGGTAAAGTAAAGAGAATTGAGCTGAAACGATTTGACATCGTTGACCATGTGATCAGCGCTATTCTATAAGCTACTTAGCTTGCTAAGTTTAATGTTTGCGTTTTGTTCGGGATGGTCGTTGGTTGGTTGGTCGATAGTTCCTAATAAAGAAATATCCTGTCGTTTAACGTAGTTTTTCTCTTTCTATTTTGGGGCAAATCATTTAAACAAAGCAATGAATTGGTGAAATGTGTGAGCCTGGCGGTAACGACCTCTCGAAAGCAGGGCAATCCAAGCCGACCCATCGCATGCCCACAGTTTTACCTGCTGTTCACAACAGACCTGCGTTCAGGTGCGGTTTGGGCTGATCAAAAGATATTTCAAAGGGCCCCGAAAGAATAGCTGCTGAATCTCAAGAGTTGAAAAGGTTGCGAAGGGTGTACAACGATTTCCATCAGCCCACAGTCTGGCAGCCGTGTCCACGGAAGACATTCAGTACAATTGCTACCCATCGAAAGGAGTGGGCGTTCTGCTTTGCCGCCTCAGGGCCTGGACTGCTCGCAATCATTGAGGGACCAATGAAATCCAAGCAGCATCAGGGAATTGTACAACAGCCTTCTTTGTCTGACCCAAACCCCGCTGAACAAGCGCTAGCGTGAACTAAAGCAGGATATTCAAGCAAGATATTCTGGAAATACATGAACTGTAACTGTTCTGCATTGAGGAACATGCCAAAATATGTTCGAACCACCATGCTGGACTGATCTGGTGCTACAAATGTGTTGTTTTTCCCATATATTTGGATATACAAGCAGTTTTTGTTTCTTAATTATGTATTTAAATGAGATATATGTGGGATGAAACGCAAGCAGCCGATTGTATCTCGCGCTGCAGTAAGCGCCGCCTCGTTTATTCCCAAAAATCGACGAAAATTTGGAAAGTCTATCAGATTACGAGGTCTACGGTTCGAGCAAACGCATGGGGATTCCTATGTTTTTCGTCCTCACCAACTTGTTAAACCACGTCTTTATGGATCTTGCTTTGTGTACAGGGGATGCCGGAGCTGAAAACTTTTTGGGATTTCTCGAACCTATATATGTAGAAGCACTGAACTTGTAGATAAAGAAATGGAAGATATGAAGAATATATGTGTGGTGAAGTTTTCACGATTTTTTCCTACTTGTTAATGTTGAAAGTGCGACATTCTGGGCCTTGTCAGTACTTCTAGAGTACTTAAGAGCTGCATTTGTCATGAAAAATCACTGATTTTTTGAATGGTTTATGTCTTAAAGTGTCACTGTATTCGGTTGTTTCCAATCTCCCATGGTCGCCTTTACCCTCCCGGGTGGTTGGGGCGAAGTCGCGTGATCTGTGTGAAGAATGGCAGAGGTTTGGATACAGTGAGATGAATAACCAGAGATGCGAAAGCTAAAACGACAAAATCCAATCCTAATGAAATTGTGCTAAAAGGGACGTTGCAGTAGCCTGGTAACCAGGGTAATTTTGATCAACTCCCCTAAGGATGGAGGATGGCTTCAGAGGGATGCTGCTGCGAACCATTAAAGTGACTCTAAAAATATTTGGTTGTTTTTATTTCTTTTTATTGGCACCCGATAAATAAATGATACTGCAGAGAGGCACTTAAAGCCCACCAGGACTATAGCTCGGCCTTTAATTATTCATGATATTTAGGTTTGTTTTCGTGCAGGCCCGATGTTTATTGACTGTTGACTTAGCTTACACATACAAATCAGGGAGGAGATGGTGAGTAAAATGGCGGCTAAAGTAGCGTTGGCCACTTGGATACGTCATTGAAACCTTACGTTGTGTTGCCGCTCTTCTGGCCTTGGTGCTTTTATAGGACGAGAAAGGAATTTTTGTTTCTTAATGAGGCTGGGAATATATGGAGTATGGAAGTATGGATGGTACGCCAGAGCTGTGTATCCGTGTGCATTGTTAAGTAGTCGCGTGGTCGAGTTCAAAGTCTTACTCGTTGTTTTTGAGTCATTCAATGGTTTGGAGCCAGTTCCAGCAAACTATGGGCCTAAGGCGGGATTCACCCAGGACAGGAGGCCAACCCATCACAGGGCAACACATAGACAGACAACCATTTATACACACACTCACACCTACGGGCAATGTAGAGAATCAGATCAACCTACTGCAGCCTTTGGACTGTGGGAGGAAACCGGAGAACCCGGAGGAAACGCACGCCAACACGGGGAGAGCTCGCAAACTCCGCTTAGAAAGGCCTGGAAGGTCTCCTAGATCAGCAGGAGCTGGTCAATGGTGCCCAGAGGTGTATTTGACTAAATTTGACTCTTATTTCTGGTTTTCACTGTTATCATGTTGTCTCAATTTCCGTTTTTAATCTTTCTCACCTGATTTTATTCCTAATTGTATCGCTGTCTTTCCTTTTCTGCTCATTTTATCCCTGTTAAGCAATGATTTCTGTGCATGATGAGGCTCTGTATACAAGAAGTTGCCCTAAATGATCGGCTGTGATCATCAGCCACAGTCTCAGCATTAACATTTCTCACCGGATGCAACGCTCATCCTCAGTGTTTTCCACGTTCACTGTAATGTTTATCTGTGTGCGCAGTCGCTCAGTCGCTCCTCCCTCCCTTCGCTTCCATCTTCTTACCGATGCGGTTGGCACGTCGGAACACGTCCGTCCCGTTCGCGCTCGGCAGTCGGCCAGTGACGGACGAGGGAGAGAAAGCAGGAAAGCGAGAGATGCGTCTCTGCATCTTTTTTTTTTTTTTTTTTCTCCCTCTCCCCCTCCCCCCATCGCTCTGTCTAAGAGATGGCCTTCATCTGTAATATTTATAGATCTCACGTCGTGCGTTTATGAAGGAAGTGATGCACATCTGTGACGCTGAAGGCGAAACGAATTTGCTTCTCGGGTAAAACGGGCGAATTCATGCATAGGCAAACGCACCAGCCTTCGCCAACACTTGATGGTTTTAAAATAGTTTGCTGCTGTGTAAAGGTCCGCTGACCTGCCCCCCCCCCCCCCATACTTCTCTTTATCTTCCCCTTCTTTCCGCTGACTGCTAATTAAAACTGTGCTTTCCTGCACAGATTCACCCGCTGTTCCAGTGCAGCATGGTCCGAAAAAAATGGATTGATATCAAAGAACCCTGCAGGAATAGCTGTTGAGTCTTCAAAGAACCGAGAAGGGCTTTACGATAGTTTCCATCGGCCCACGGTCTGGGAGTCGCGTCCACGGACTACGTATGGCGCCATGGTTACCCATTGTAGGGGTGGGCTTCCTGCTTTGCTGCTTTAGGGCCTGGACTACTCCTCGCCATCATTGAGGAACCAATGGAAGTCTTACAGACTTTTACAGACTCCAGAGCACGAAAAGGCAAAACTCTGTATGTTTCAATGCCCAATCCGTTCGAAACACTCTAGCTTGATCAATATGTTAGCTTGACGTTCCAAGAAACACAGGAATTGAGCATGTTCTACTTTGAGAAATGTGGCCAAACATCTTCCAACCACTGTGCTGGACTGGTCAACTGCTAGGGGCTTGTTTTCATACACGTATGCATATCCAGAGTGTTGCTTTCATCGTTGGGTTAATCAAAAGGGGATGTTTGGAAATGTTCAGGCACTGGCATCTCATGCTTCAATGAGGGTGCTTTTACTTATTCACAAAAGTATTTTGGAAAATGCAGGCAACCGACCAGGATAAGCTTGAGGACCCCATTCTTAAACCAATGGCGTTTAATGTGGACGTCGCCTCCACTTTAGTTGGGGACGTTTTCTACAAGAGTTTGAAATGTTTTGTGTGAGGAAAGTCGAAGTCTGATGCTGGACGAGAAGGCCTCTTGGTGTTCGCTCACCTTCTTTGCAATTTGCCCCGTAATTAGCTGTTCAGATCGGGGCATTAGTCTTTTGATTGAGTCCTTAATTCAGTAGAAGTCTCATTAAACCCCTTGACGTTCACCACCCAAGGAAGAATCTGTTCGTTGCTGAGGATTAGGATGACCCATCACTGCTTGGGTAATGCCTCACTAAAACGAACCTGGTTGGCTGAAGGGCTCGACTTTCGGTTAATGCTTCATTTCAGTTCATCGAAATCTAGAATGTGAAAGACATGCAGTGTTTCCCACTCATAGACTTTAGTTGGGTGGGCTGCCCAGGTATATTACCAGCATGCTGGCCATATTCTGTTTAATCGATCCAAGACGATGACGCCATCCCCTGGCTCTAACCCTCCCATACCTGTTCGTTCTGTTCCACTAGGAAGGACATACGTATCTCTGGTGTTGTTTTAGAAGACGTAAACTATGGATTTTTTAGAAGTACGGTTCTCCTTACTGTGGAATTGTTCTCCCACTTTGGTGGTAGCTTTGAATTCCCAGAAAAAGTGGCAGCTGTTCTGTAATCGTAGTTACAGTTGTTGTGGCAACACGCCTTATTACCAATGGAGAGAAACCAAGAAAGCGTCAAGAAAATATGTTGAATTCTTTGCAAAGAAGGTTTTGCAGAGTGCAGTCTGGCAGAATGGTACAACCTACGTACGTCAGGCCGTTTTTATACAGCGTAAAGAGGGGGTAACACATAGCCAAAGTTCCCAGGACACAGAAGGATCTGAGGCTGGTTCAGGGGCCTTGAAAGAACTTGGGAGTAACCGATAATCCTTGAAAGAATCATTGTTTTTATTGATTTTGTGCACCAAGCAGTTCGTACCTTTAGGTAAACTTATTACAGAGTAAGAGCGTGAAAAGGCATCATTTTTCTCTGACGCAACACTTGTACAAGACACGTTTTCAGCAACTTGACCATTTCACAACATGTAGCAAAGTTCTAAATCGAAGGAATTTGTTTTTCTCCTCGAGCAGTCGCAGTTAGACCAACGCAGACTAACTTTACGGTTATACTAGTTATCTTTTTACGTTTTCTTTGCAAATATGAGTATTCATAATATGATACGTAAAACGAGATTGAGGAAGATGTTGGGGAGGCTGAATCCAGTGGGATCGCAAGGCCTTGGGTACAGCCCCAGATTCAAGGCAGAAAAAGGAATACAAATATATTAATGATAAATTCTCCTGTTTTTCATCATTCTGATGGCTAGATGATTGGTAAAACAAAATCTAAAATGATGTCGACTGGTCGTATTATGAGCGGGGTAGAGCTCCGGTTAATTTCTTTTACATATTCGGTCTTGTTTGTAGCATTAGCTGCATCTGGAGAAGTTCTGGAGTTTGACGAGTGGATGAATATTCAATTTGGTGAAACCACAGCTCGTGAGAAGGATGTGTTGGGTCATTGGAAGGGTCTTTGCCAACATTTCCCCTTGTTCGTTTAGCGGTCCCACAGGATGGAGTAGTAGTAGTAGTAGTAGCGAGGGGAACTTTAGCACAGAGAGGGTAGCAGTTGGAGGGTATACAGGGAAGCACTGCAAAGTTCCAGTTTCGCTCAGTCGCCTTGTAACAAAGCTAAGCTTTTAAAAATATTCATGTTATTGTGTTTGGGCAGGTTCTGAGTTTTTCATAGGTTTATAGGTTAAAGCTGCTTGCGAGGATCTTACACTGACATAATTTGTCTTATGCTTTTGTACGTTTTCCAGGGAGATTATGACCCGGTCAAAACAAAGGTGGTGCACTTCCGGCTGAACCCCACCAGTGTTGCTAAACAGCAGCGTACCGAGGAGTTGGAGCAGCTGAGGGTGGAGTGCGAGCGCCTGAGGGACCGCCTGAGGAAGATGGAGGCAGGAGGTGCAATGGCAACCGATGACACAACGCTCATTATACCACCTTCACAGGAGATTTTAGGTGCGTAGACTCTGCGTTTTCAGCAGTTAACAGGCCCTCTCCACACTTCTGAATCGAGCGTGTTTCTGATGTTTCTGGCATCAGGTGAGCGCAGATCGAATCCCGACCGCTCTACTGCCTATTGGAGTGGGTCAGACCAATCAGAATCCACACAGGCTTTCAGAACTCGCGTTCGGTCGGATGCGCAATCAGATGACGTCAAAAAAACACTGCATGCTGCTTTTTCTTGGATGCCGAAATCCTGAAAAGCGCAAAGAAAGCGTCTCTATTGTGTTTACATGCTGTTAGTTTAACGCTGTGGAGGACCGTCCACAAACCAATCAGAATCCACACGGGCTTTCAGGACCTGCGTTCGGACATCGCATGCAGCTTTTTCTTGGTGTCCATCTCAATTTTGGCTGAAATCCTAAAAAGCACAAAGAAAACATCGCTGCGCTTGCATGCCACCAACTTTATGCTCTGGAGGACCGGATATATCCCATGATTCTTCAGTCAGGGGGTGAGCATAGTAGTGGTGGCCTTGTTTTGCCATATTAGGAGATTCATCTCTGGACATAGGTTATTCCTTTCGTCCTCTAGGTGGGGTTTGTGTACCGTCACATTTGACAGCCAATCACTAGCCACTTGAGATCTTTACACTTATTAGCTCACACACAGTGGGTTTTACTGTTTGGGAATCTGAATTTTTCGGTCCTCGTCTATTTCAGTCCGTACTAAAAAGGTACTGCAGTTCGGTCCCCAGCCCTACCCATAACCCCCATCACCTATTCACCAGTTCTCCTTCCTTGGATCTCTTTCGGTAGGTAGTAACTACTGGAACGCTCCACAAGACCTGCTGTTCTGGAGATGCTCGGACTTTCTTGCCATCACAATAAGACCCTTGTCAAAGTGGCTCAGATCGTTGCATTAAATGTATATATACATTTTTCTTCTGCTTCCAGCTCATCAACATCAAGAACTGACTGTTCACTTGCTGCCTAATATATGACAGGTGCCATTGTAAAGGAAATGACTAGATAATCAGTGTTCACTTCTCCTGTTGGTAGTTATGTTGAGGCTGCTCAGATCCATTAGTGTAATCACCCTAATAAAGCCAATAACCTTCTCTCAGAGCAAAGAACAGCATGCGAAGGTTTTAACACTGTGTTCCATTCAAGCTTCCCAATGGAAACAATGAGGAAATTAGAGTTTAAATCTCTGCGATCGTATGCACACGCTGTGAGCGGCGAGTAGTGAATTATTTAACCTCTGCGTTTAGCTCATTCTTCACACACTGGTGGTGAACGCACACACCAGGAGCAATGGGCTGCGCACCTGCACCCAAGCGGGAGTTTTGGGGTTAAGTGCCACTTCAGTGAAAGTAAGTGAGTGATTGTCATTGTGAACACACCACAGCACAGCAAACAGTGCACCACAACGCTCTTAACCCATCCGTGAAGGATTAGTGGGTAGCGCCTAGGGAGCAGTGCTTGCGGCGGTACCTCAGTGATACAGTGTATCAGTCTGGGATTTGAACCGACAACCTTTAGGTCACAGGGGCAACTCGTGGATATGGGAGCGGGGATATCCAAAGTGACTTCCAGGACACAGGAAACAATCAAGTATTAGAGCTGCACAGGGCAACACTGAGGTGAGTGCTACAAAGAGTCCAACACATTCCTCTTAGTCTTAAAATACAGGCGGTAGATGCTAAAATAAATATTAATGACGAGTGCCACAATAACTACAGACAGTAGTACATACGCCAAGTGCTACAATAGCATTAGCAGTAGTTTGTACGTGACCGATAGGCTTATGATCGCTTGTTTTTACGGCCATATTGAAACTCCTGTTTGACGCTAGGGTGTTGTTTTTTCTTGCATGACCGGACCAGTGCCGCTGAAAGATGTAGGTGGTGGCGCCTTGTTGCCGCACTGTTCACACTAAGAGACAGGCTAGCTTTCAGTGAGCTTCGGGTGCCCATGACCCTGTCGCACTTTCCCACCTTGTCCTTCCTTGGAGTGCTCTTGGTAGGTACTAGCCACGGCGTAACGGGGACACCCTACAAGACCTGCCGTTTTGGAGGTTCTCTAGTCCAGTCGCCTAGCCAATACAGTTTGGCTCTTTCCTGCTTCCAACAAATCAACTTCAGCAACTGACTGTTGCTGCCTGATGTATTCCACTCGTTATTACAAGATAATCCTTATTCACATCGTGTGATGTAGCTGAGGTGTAGATAATCTTGATGTGCACCATTCCTGAGGTAGGTGTGATCATAACGTTGCCCTTGTGAACTGAAGGTCGCAGGTTCGAGGCCCGGCCCGGCCACCACTGAGGTTCCCTTGAGCAAGGTACCGTCCCACTACACTGCTCCCCGGGCGCTGTTGGTAGCTGCCCACGTGTGCACGTGTGACGGGTTAAACGCAGAGGTCCACGTTTCGTCGTGGTGCTCGAGTGTGTTCACAATGACACATAGTTGCTTTTACTTCATTTTGTATCCCATTTTCTAACCGAAACATACGTTTCCAGTCCAGCGTTTTCACCTATAGTTGTGTGGCCCCAGTTCTGGAGCTAATTTCTGCGTCTGTGCTACTACGTTCGGTTTTTCCTGATGAGTTTTAGCGGACACGTTGGGAATGTCTCGTTGTCTTCAGCATCGCTTGGTGGCAGGGAGCTCGAGTAGGACAGATGGAGACGGGGGGGGGATGGCGTTCGGAAAATGGGCCTTAACAAATAAGATTGTCAGACCGAATTTGCTCAGTCCTTAGGAATATGTGGTTTTCTCTCTCCTGATGTGCATGCTTGGGGGGGGGGAGGGGGAGGGGTGCGCACATTTTTCTTTCTGACGTTTCCAGCCGTGCCTCACACGCTGTACCAACTTCGGTTCCTCAGATGCGCGGCCCATTGCAGCTTCTCTCGTCTAAACCAACAGCACGTATGACTCAGTCTCCTGTGTGTATGCACACAGACAGGGATGCGGCACGACACCGCAAGAGGCGGCGATTTCAGCTTTCGCCGTGTCGCGTGTCGTTTCCGCCTTGAGATGCTGGGGGGGGAATTCTCCGTTTGCCACCGACGGCAAAGGGGAAAAGAGCACCGTCGCGTGTCATTTGCATACGCTCTAGTGCACATTTGGGGAAGACGAGCTGTGGGTTTTCCATAAAACCCACAACCAGGTGAACGTCGCGCGACTTTTCCGCTGCTAGAAGCTCGGAGTGGGTCAAGAACCCAAAATATTAGCTTCACACACCAACGAACTCCGGATTCTCAGGCTGTGATCCGTTCAGGTGAACAGCCAATCGTGTGGCTTGTTTTCCTTAGAAATGTGAACAAATGCAAATGAACACAATTCAGCCATAACATTAAAACCATCAGCCTAATCTAGTGCAGGTCGAACACATTCCACCAAAAGAGAGGAGTTCTGGCATCTTTCAACTGAATCCAGCATTAGCATGTGCTACATTAGCCGTTCTGTCGGATTGGACCAGACCGGCCGGCCCTTAAACCCCCATGACCCTGTCGTCCTTCCTTGGCTCACTTTTGGTAGGAACTACTGCACACCTGGAACACTCCATAGGACCTGCTGTTCTGGAGAAGCACTGTGGTTTTAATGTTGTGGCTGATCGGTGTATACAGGAAGTAAAGCATTTATTACGGCTGGTCTGGCCTAGGCAGCATTTGATTGGCTTAGAAACTTTGCTGGTATTTCCTGGTGGTATTGGCCCTGATTGGTCAAGGAGGTGTTAATGATCCTAAAACCTGAACATAAGCCGAAGCGCAGTAGGTGTGTTATAGTGGTATGGTTGCCAGGTCCTCATCATAAGACACGGTTACATGGAGCTAAGCTTCTAGTAAGCTGGTTAAGCGAGAAGTCCTCCTTTTTGAGACACTGCTCCACTTGTGCAGAGCAGTGTACCAGTTCCCCAGCTGCCCGTTGAAAAGCGTTGTACCCAAATAGTTAAGGGATCTGACGTTGTCACAAAGCAGCTTTACAGAAACCGGGTCCGAGCCCCCAAAGAGCCAAGGGCGACAGAGGCAAGGAAAAACTCCCTAAGCTGTAGGAAGAAACCTCTGGAGGAACCGAGGCTCAGAAGGGGCAACCCATCCTCCTCTGGTTGACACAAGAGGAGCAAGCATCACAACGAAATGTGACCTCTGCATTTAACCCATCACACCTGCACACGTGGAGCAGCTGGCAGCTATCGGCAGCGCCCGGGGAGCACTGTAGTGGGACGGTACCTTGCTCAAGGGTACTTTTAATACCAGCCTGGGCCGGGACTCGAACCTGCGACCTTCAGGTCTCAAAAGCAGCGTCCGAACCACTAGGCCTCCACTGTTACTGGTACCATACAGTGAATAGTACAGCAAAGTCTTATCAAAATTTTAAAGGGCTCACAAACTTTCAAGCACTTGTGTAACTTTCGTCAAATCTCGATGACCAACTGTTGACACACTGAGTCAAGATGCCCCTTTCTAAAATTTTTGTGCTATAGAAACAAAATGGAGTGCTGTTTCACTTCGTTTCCCTTAACCAACCTTAAGCTCCGTCCTGTACTTGCTAAACGCGTGTACAGATGTCACTACTTCACCTCATAAACATAAAGCTTGTAACCACATCCATGTGATTATGCAGGTGTTGGTTTCCTCCCTTTCAATAATTCACACATTCGCTTGTGGAGAATGTTCAGGCTAAACATTGTGACCACCCTACCTACACACATGGTTTAGCTTTCCACTAAGTGGCCATTATTCTTATTATGCATGCTATAAGGAAGGCTTTCCCTATAGTCATCCTTGCAGATGATGATGCCTTCATTTCATTCACGGGCACATTTGACACCTCCGTGCTCTCGTTTCTCAGTAACTCGCCAATAAACCAGTTCCTTACAGAAACAATGCCACTTTTGTTACTCTCCACATAATGGCAGCGAAGGTCGACCAAAACGGTTGCTATGCGAAAACCATCTTGACATCTTTGTTTTGTTAATGCTGCCCTGTGGAAAGTTGTTATAGGCAGCAGAAGGTTTTTTTACGATAACCCAGTTGTTTGTCTCCTCATTCCGATGCCAGTTCATATTCAAATGAGTCTGGTCTTTATTGTCTTTTTTGGCAGACTTGCGTAAACAGATGGAGAGCGCCGAGCTGAAGAACCAGCGCTTGAAGGAGGTGTTCCAGAAGAAAATCCAGGAGTTCCGCACAGCGTGCTATGTTTTGACTGGGTACCAGTTTGACATTACAGTGGAAAACCAGTACCGCCTCACCTCTGTTTATGCTGAGCACATGGAGGACTCGCTGCTGTTCAAGGTAGGCGTCGCTACATTAAATGTTTTTGAACATACATTAGGGACATTTCCGTTTTTGCCAGACTGTGCTTTCCAGAGCAACTTCGAATCATGTTCTAGATGTAAACAGGAACCCAGTGTGATGGATGTAGGCCAGGGGTATATCCCACTAAACTTAACCAACTACTGTTATGCATGGCTGCTTAAAAGTGTGTGAACCCTTCGATGCGTCTTCAAGGAGAATTTTACCGGTATTATTTTTTAAAACATTTTTTTAAATTTAACACACAGAGAGAGAGAGAGAGAGAGAGAGAGAGAGAGAGAGAGAGAGAGAGAGAGAGAGAGAGAGAGAGAGAGAG
>JBBPDA010000081.1:30932712-30946061 GCA_037974385.1 Arnoldichthys spilopterus
GGGCAGCTACCAACAGTGTCCAGGGAGCAGTGTAGTGGGACGGCACTTTGCTCAAGGGAACGTCAGTAGTGCCCAGGCCGGCACTCGAACCTGCGACCTTCAGGTCCCAAAGGCAGCATCCTAACCACTAGGCCTCCACTGCCCAATTTTGGTTATCGCTTATATATAGTGGTGATCATTATCTAGATTAGTTTTTCCTCTAACGTAACATTATCTTTAATGGAAATTTGGGCTTTGACACACTCAAGTTGACTTGGAAATGTATGGATTAGGGGGGAAATATTTAATGTACATTTTTTCAATTTCTTTCTAAGTTCTATAAACAAATTCTATAAAAAAATTTTTTTTTTAATTTTCAATGTAAAATCCTGACTCTTCCATCGCTCATCCACGTTCTCTCTTAACTTGTGTCTTTGCTCTATTTTTTTCTCTGCCTCGCTTTCCCACGCTGGTCTCGCTCACTGACTCGCGGGCGTTTTGTCACTTCTGTCCACTTGTGTTGACTGGAGGAAGATTTCATTGTCAACAAAAAGCCGACGTTAACTAAAAGGTCAAGTACCGCTCATAACACGTTTTCCAGGTGTTGAATATGCAAGCAAATGTTGATAAGGTCACAATTTGAATAAGTCCTTCTCTGATGAAGGGAGCAAAGTAATACGACTGACCTTTCTTTGAATGTGGTTTAGGCAAGAAAAGGAAAACAAACCCAACGGAGTGGCAGGTATTCGGATTTCTAACAAAGAACATAGACTTTTGATATGTCAAAACCAACCTTTTTACTGTGGAGCAAGCTTTGAAAAGCCTCTGAGTTTTGTAGCCTCAGAGTTGAACACTCTACTCTTTTTGCTCATGGAAAACTCTTTCATTTGCAAATACACCATTAAGGTCTTCCAACACTTATAAACTGGCCATGATTGATCCTCGAGCGTTTGTCTATTTATACATATTTCACAAGTGAGGTTAAAAAAATCCAGGTTTTCACATTTTACAATATTTCTACAATAGATACGTTGAGCAGACTGAGCTGCCTAGCGTTTTACTGCAAAGATTCCTGTGTGTATAGTTCTCAGGCCTTGTTGATGTTGATGAATAAAGTTTTCGTAGTAGGGAAGATTTAGCCGTCTTCACTGTTTCGAAGAGGTTTATGGCATAATTTCACACTGTATCTTTCAAACCATGCCTTCCACTCCCAATCCCATATAGACCATATAGGGCAGTGGTGGCCTCCTGGTTAGGACATTGCGCTTGGGACCTGAAGGTTGCAGGTTCAAGTCCCGGCCCGGGGACTACTGAGGTACCCTTGAGCAAGGTACCGTCCCACTACACTGCTCCATGTGATTCACGTTTTTGTGACTGGCATTCAAACAGGAGCAATACAAGGCGGCCAATCAGAGAATATTACTTATATTAGTCCAAAGGCATAGTAACAAAAATTCTAAATTTAAATTCATTCGCATACATTTGCAAAAATAATGGAAAATTGTCATAGAAAACGTCTTGTAAAAATTCAATCTCATTTGTAATGGGTACTCTTGCAGTATTTTTTTTCATTTGGCAATGGAATTGATAAAGCACAAGTATTTAATTTCAGCAATATGCAAAGAACATGTAACACTATCGTGAAAAAGTTACTCGAACTCAAGGAAATTGTTTTTGTTCAACATATTTGATTATATTATAGAGCATTTCACTGTCTTTGATAGTGTCCACATACAAAGGTGATATACTCCAACAAATGATACATGCAATTTACATTTTGTTATATTTTTCATAATTTGAATAAACATACATTAAGCAGAGCATAAAGTAAATACACGGTTACGTTTAGATTAGAATAAGAGCTTGCAGATTAGGTGCCATTGATAACCTACTGTAAGTGGAGGTGCAGGAGGAACATTGCGAATTTAAAACTGATATCTAGGGTCTGGTGTTCTCCTTCCTGTTCAAGTGGGTGGTGCTACCATGCCAGGATTTAAAGAATTCTCTAGAACCTTCATTTTGCTGTAAAGAACATTTTCTCCAGGATTGTCCGTCCCAACAAATTCAGCCTGAAATCAGACTGTTTGATGCACTTTCCACTAACCCCAAAATCTCACTATAAGATCTGCAGGTAATTCTTACAACTCTTGTTGTGGAAATGCATTTATTTACAATCAAAAGGGACTGGACACATTTGACCTTTGTGGAGTGCCTGGAAATGCCATTGCTCCCCAAAAAGATCATATCAAAACTACAGTTTGCGAAATATATAGGCAAAGACCAAATCTTTTGGAATAATGTGCTGGATAGATAAATAAAAAATAAAGATCAAAGACAAGTGTTCTAGAGAAGAACCTCATACCAGTTGTGAAGCATGGTGGTGGCAATGCTATGATTTAGGGTTGCTTTGCTCCTCCTCCTTCTTACAGTCATTGATTTAGTTTGAATTCTGCATCAAAGGAAATTAAGCTAAAAGATAATGAGGCCATCTGTCATAGGACAATAATCCTAAGCACACTAGTCAGTTTCAAAGGAATGTTATTGAATGACCTTGTCAAAGTGTAGATTTTACCCCATTAAAGGTTGTGGGGGTGGGGGTGGGGTTAAAAGGGCGACGTGTACAAGAAAACCCTCCAACACCCTGCAACTAAAGAAGATTTTGCATGGAAGACTGAAAAAAAATTGGCAATCTGATGTCAAAGACTGGTGGACATTTATGGATATTAGTGTTCAAGGGGCCAAGGGTGTAATTACATTCTCCACTAAAGAATATTGCATCTGTTAATGTGTTTTTGTCGAAAAACATGATTGAAAAAGCTTCTTTTCCCTCTTGTTTTCTTAAAGTATACCACTTTTATTCGCGGTAGTCACTGTATTAAAGAGAGTCAAATGTTTGCTTTTCCAATATGTCAAACAGCAGCAATTTCCCAGGATATTTCATGTGATTTGGATGTCTAAAAGTTTCTAGAAGCCTCATCGCCCACCATTTCCTCTGAAATCAAGTGCAATTGGTTGGAAGGTTGCCCCCACTTTACTGCACCAAAAGCCTCCATTCTACGAAATCTTTACGCTCGCTGCGTGGATTTGATTGCATGTAGCCACAAGAGCATTAGCGAGATCAGTGCTGAGGTTCTGGATCACAAACAGCACTCCAGTTTTTTCCCCACAGGTATTGTCTGGAGCTCCATCGCTGCAGAGAACACCGTTCAGATGCCTCGGCCTAATGCTTCGGGGCTTTGTGCCCCTCTAGCGGACGCTTGACATCGGGCACGGTGACCTGAGATTCGTGTCTGGCTTCTGCTGTGCGTCCCATTCGGTTGGCAGTGCTCATATAAGCGTTGTGTGGGCGCAACCGAACGTCTGATTGAATGCGTTCGGACATATTTGGTGCAATCTAGGAGTCGTATTGAGCAATTACTGTAGGTCATTACACTGTAATTACTGTACAAACCCCTCCCACATGTTCTATTATGGTGACAGTGAATTTACAGCGGTTTTTTTTTCTCTCTTTTTCCTTTAGGCCAGCGGTCCCATAGGCAGTGGAAACATGCAGTTGCTGGAGACGGACTTCTCCCGTACGTTGACCGACTTGATGGATTTGCATCTTTTCCATCAGAAGAGCATTCCGGTTTTCCTCAGTGCCGTCACGCTCGATCTGTTCAGTCGCCAAACTGTCGTTTGACCCCGCCGAGACCCTGCGATCCACACGGAGGCCGACTGACAGGTGTACAGCTTAGGCACATCACCACAGATAAAGATGGTATAGACATGTGCGTTGGCCGTCCGTCATTTTCTTTGTCCGCAAACCGCGTAGAGCCGAGTGCCTCCCTGTTTTGAGCCGTATATCATACATTTAGGGTACATGTGTACTTACAAATTGAATATTTGCTTCGTTAGGCAAAAGGCAGTCAAAAGTGTCTTTAAAAAATCATATTTTTTTCCGTATATAAACTATAGCTTGAAAGATGTCTGCTGTTCTTTATCAGATGTATCCCACAATGTAAGGCTGGGCAAACTGACATAATTGTGTTTTTGTAAGACGCCTGCAGGTTTAGTGATGTGCCAATTAGGATATCTTTTCTTTTTCAGAGAAGGTGAAATGAAAATGTGCTTTAAGCTCTTCAAATCGGACGCCTAATGATGTTCGAATCATATCAGTCCCGGCAGATTAATTGCTGGAAAGAAATGAGCGTTTCAAACCCACATTCTCCGTGTTACTGTGCTCGAGAACAGCAGAACGTTTACGAGACGCTGTTGCCACAACTTTGCTAATCTTATGGTGTCGGACATTTCGAATCGTCTTTGCTTTTTCCCTTTCCTGTGTCGTTTATTTGCTTTCATTTTGCTTTTCTCCCTGATTTTTTACAAAGCTACGTAGGTAGAGCATGACTTGGACATTTTTATGCGCCATGACGATGAATATTTCCATGTGTTTTCAGGTCAACTAAGATCAAAATGTTGTAGACAAATAAAGAAACATTTAAAATTTCGAACGTTCTATAAAGGTGTGGGGGTTTTTTTTAGCAGTGTTGGGTTTCTCAGAAAATCACTTGTTTCCAGCTATAATAGGATTGAGGGACTGACAACTTCCTGGTAAAAAAGTAATCCCACACGTCATTACTTTACTTCTGCAGAACCCAAACAGATCTCTTCAAATTGGAAAGTACAAAGGAAAATGCAATAGTCTTTTTCAGTGCTTTATTTAGGACGAAATAGCCAGTGGCAGGAACCATCATTTGATATCCTTGCCTCTGTTCTGAACAAGGCAGCCACTTACTCTTAATTAAAATGAACGGCTGATGCGATATGAAACTAACCAGTGGAAACGGCCGCCTCAAAAAATCTTCATAAGCAAAATGGAAAGCGAACAGAGCGGTTTCTGAATGAAAATCTTTAGTTTTAAGCCAGGCAGCACACAACCAACATCACTAAGACCGCTGTCTCAGGCAGCAAAGTACGAGAGACAAAGTTAATTGCTTGACCAAAGCTGCTTTTGCGTAAACTACCAAGCATTGCACAATGAAAGAGACTATGACCTAAGGTCCCGTCCACACTGACGTCTGAATAGAGCATTTTTCTGACATTTGGGTCGTCCGGTGTCCACAGACTCACTCTCTGCTCATTGAAATGAATCAGAACATCCACACGGGCTTTCGTGACTTATGTTCGGTTGGAATCGCAGTCGGAAGCCGTAAAAAACGTCGGTTTCTGCTGAAATCATTCTGGAGGACCGGATCTATCCCATGATTGTGCAGTCAGAGGCTCAACCCAGCAGCAACGGCAAGGTTTCCATGCCTGCATCGCGTACCAGGAGGATTTTTTAACACAAGGAGGTCAAGCTGTGATGAATCCAACGAACCAATGAAGGACAAGGCTCAAACCCCACAGGTTAAAATTGTACTGCTGAAGTCATAATTTGGCTTTTAGAAACTTTATGTCCGTTAAACATTTTGTTTTCTGTTTGAGCTGGATTCATTTTACCAGAGCAGTTAAAGCCCTTTGTTAAGTGTAGCAGGAAGGTACATTTCTCAAGGCTACCTCAGTGGTGCCTCAGCCAGGACTTGAACCAGCGAACCTCTTATAAAAGGCGACAAGTCCCTAACCACTAAGCCACCACTGACTTTTTCTTTTCTTTGTATTTTGTAATTGCCAGATAAGTTTGCAATCACCAGTTTCTTCCTAACACATGCTAGCCAACCTAAATTGCACTGCATTGCGCGAGGTGTGTTCAAAATATTTTTCCTTCTTTTATAATCCATCACCAACCCTACTGGACTGTTGGAGGACTAAGTAACAGGTAAGCTGTGTTCAGTTTTTGCATTTAACATTGTCTTATTGTTACAATGCAGGTCAATTTGAACCAGACGCCTATTTCTGATGGGCCTCTGGGTTTGGTGAGTTTTTCAGGTGGAAAAACTACATAACAGGCAAAAACTACTGGATTACAATCATGGATCTCTTCAATAATGATTAAGAGCCTCATACCAGTTGTGAAGCATGGTGGTGGCAATTTTATGCTTTAGGTTTGCTTTGCTCTCTCTTGGACTGGGCAGTGTACAGTCATTGATTCAATTTGAATTCTGCATCAAATGAAATTAAGCTGAAATATAATGTGAGGCCATCTGCATCTCCTAAACTAAAACACTACACTCGAATTGGGCATTAAAGATATGAGTAAAGCGAGTCAATAAAATTCTATTTAAGTACCGCGATCACGAGTACTGTAATACGCTATTCCATGTTTTTCCACTTCTCTAAAGAGTTTTCTTTGCATGTTCTGATGTTTTGTGGATAAATTCAACTACCTGGAAGACTTCCATAAGATAGAACTTGGTCTTACATCTTATATAGGTGCTTTTGGACCAGAGGAACCTTTCGTAGAACATCTGGAAGTGTGTCCACACTACATGAACTGATTGAAGTTCTGAGGACAGTTTTGAGGATCTTAGCTCCTACTTCAGGGTAGGTGCTCACCCCCAAAAGAGGAACCATGAGTGATGTAAGTGTGAACCCTAGCTGTGTTAACAACAGCTCTTAGCTCTAAAAAAAACAAGACAAACCATGAAATCCAGGCTTAATTAGTGAAAAAGTGACTATGTCGTTGTGAACAATCTCACACAAAGTGCACCACAGTAAAATATAACATCTGCATTTCACTCATTATACGTGCAGCAGTGGGCAGCAATCAATTTCACCTGCAGAGCAGTGTATGGGATGGTACCTTGCTCAAGAGTACCTCAGTGGTCCCTGGGTCAGGCCTTGAACCTGCGACCTTCAGTTCACAATGGCAAGATCCTAACCTAGGCCAGAACTGTCCGAGCTGATATGCAACGACATGCAGCTTTTCCTCCATCTTCTTGAATGCGGACGCTATACCAGCCATCGGCCTGCTTATGTCGCATCAGTGTTCCCACTGACGGTGTGAAAGCAGACGTATGTACTTCTTAACGGAGCTCCCCAGTAGGTAGATCCTCTCGATGAGACCCTAGAACCAGTCCGAAAGCTCCTTGTGTCTACAGATTTCAGCCCGAGCCGGCAGCATTGCTCATGAACTGTGTGCTTTTTATGTTGTGAAGTAAAATCATTCAGTATCTTCATTCAGATAATCTCCCCCAAAACGTCCAGCCAAAGTTTATAGATTTGCTGGAGTTTTTTTTTTGTTTGTTTTACACACATTCCGATTTGTATTCCGAGGAGTCCAGGATGAGTCAGGTTGCTCTCAAATTAATTTCCCCCCCTCCACACTGTCAGTGCAAGGTGCTGCTCTGCCAAAAGCAATTAGCAGATAATGCTACCCATGTGCAAATTCCTTTTTCTGCTGTGTGTGTGTGTGTGTCCTCGCTCTATTCGCTCTCTCCTGTGGTTCCGTAATGCTTGCACAGTTCAGTGCCAGTGTGTGAGCTTCGCATAAGCCGGAGAACATGCAGAGGACACAATGTCAGTGATTTTAACGTTTCCCCACTCACTCTCGGCCTGGCGTGGCGCCATTTCATGATGTCGGTTGGCTGTGCCAAGAAACTCTTGATACACGTACCCTCAAGCTGGCGCTGGCAACCGACCGACTCGGGCTACATTTAGACAGCAGGGGTCTGAGCAGAAATCAGCTCGGTTTCTTCCTTCACATGTGGCTCTAGATCAGATACTTACACCGATCAGCCAGAACATTAACACCACTGACGGGTGACGTGAATAACATTGACTGTCGGTCTCATTACAGTGGAACCTGTTGGGATATATCAGGCAGCAAGTGAACAGTCGGTTCCTGAAGTTGATGTGCTGAAAGCAGGAAAAAATGGGTGTAAGGATCTGAGCCACTTTGGCAATGGCCTTATTGTGACGACTGATTCAGAGTGTCTTCAGAACAGCAGGTCTTGTGGAGTGTTCCAGGTGTGCAGTAGTTAGTACCTAATAAAAGTGATCCGAGGAAGGACAACAGGGTCATGGGCGCCCAAGCGTCATTGGTGCACTTGGGGAGTGAAGGCTAGTCTGCTCCATGTTAGCTGCCCACTGCCCCTACATGGATGGGGTAAACGCTGAGCTCAGACTTCGTTGTGGTGCTGTGCTGTGGTGTGTTCACAATGGCACAATGTTACACAGTTTTTGTTCTAAGTGTTATGTTTCAACTGCTTATGTCTAAATCCTATGTAAAAATCCCAACAGCCCTATTCATCACAGCCCACAGAAGTTTTGCATTTATATTGCCATAACAGACACATTTTCATCTTTTATGGACAATCCTAGAAACGTCTGGAGAGTTCTTACTGTTCCAAAGTCTACCTGAAGTTCTACTTAGCATTTAGAGCGAATGGAGAATGTTCTGGACATCAGATACATTTCAAAATGTCATTGTCCTGAGCACAGAAGCAACGTTTTTGTGGAACAGCAGCCAGTTTCTATTGATTTTAGGAAAGGGAAAAAGCACTTTGTACCCAGGAACAAAAATAAAATAGAACTCGTGTAAAAAAAAAAAATTACACTTAGCCTAGAGCTGCAGTAAAGTGAAAGTGACTATTTGTCATTGTGAACACACTCAAGCACCACACCGAAATGTAACCTCTGCATTTAACCCATCACACGTGCACACGTGGGGCAGCGGGGAGCTATCAACAGCACCCGGGGAGCAGTGTAGAGGGATGGTACCTTGCTCAAGGGTACCTCATTAGTGCCCAGGCCGGGACCTTCTGTTTACAAGGGCGATGTCCTAACCACTAGGCCGCTACTGCCCACTAATAGTAATACATTATTTTGATGTATGATTCATTTTGATGGGCAGCACAGTGGTGCTGTATTTCCTGGGTGCACCGGTTTCCTCCCACAGTCCAAAGGCTTGTAATAGGTTGACTGGGTTCTCTAAATTGCCTGTAGGTGTGAGTGTGTGGGTGAATGGTTCTCTGTATTCGTTGCGCTGCGATGGGTTGGCCTCCGGTCCTGGGTGTACCCTGCCTTGGCGCCAATAGTCAGCTGGGACTGGCTCCAACTTCCCGCAACCTAAAACTCGCTGCAGATATTTTATGATGTGCACTTCATTGGTTCGGGGTGAGGGAGCGCATCAACTCTGTCAGGATGTGGAAGAGGGTGCGTGACCTAAAATGTTTGTGAACCGCTGGTGTAGACCATCTGTTTCCATGCGCACTCTGCCGTTTATCAGCCCCCATCCCCCCCCCCTCTCGACCCCGTTCCCTGGTGGGATTGAGAGAATTCCCACGCGGAAAGAAACATGAGCATGTTGTGCATGGCACTGTGCGCTGACACAGAGTGCGTGCCAACGAACATGAAACAGAATTTTATTCATTCAGTGACTTTTCATACGTTTGGACGAAGCTTTTTTGTGTTTCGTGATTGCGGTGGTATATATTTTATGAGCTGGGATTGAGTATGCAAATGAGAAGCAAAAAAAATGCATAAAGACTTTAAATATTGTATGTGTTTCGAGACCTATACCGCTCCGTTGCTGGGATTTGGCCTGAATCTACAACCAAGACACGTCATTTCGCCTGGAAAAAACGATAATGGTAATATTTGTGATCCCAGGGGTGGACTGGCCGTTCAGGGGGCTGAATACACAAAATTCAGAAGGAAAGTGCGCAAACTAGTCTACATCATGTAGCAGTTGTAGCTTTCTGCTAGCACGCTTCACCCCATGCCTGTTGTTGTTGATTTATGTGCAGTGGTGGCGTAGTGGTTAGGGACTTGAACCTACAACCCTCTGACCACATGGGCAAGTCCCAGCCCGTGTACTACTGAGGTATGTGGGCAGTGGTGGCCTAGTGGTTAGGGACTTGAACCTACAACCCTCTGACCACATGGGCAAGTCCCAGCCCGTGGGCTACTGAGGTATGTGGGCAGTGGTGGCCTAATGGTTAGGTACTTGCCCATGTGATCAGAGGGTTGTAGGTTAAATCCCAGCCCGTGTACTATGATGATACGTGGGCAGTGGTGGCCTAGTGGTTAGGACACTGCCCTTGGGACCTGAAGTCCTGATCTGTGTACCACTGAGGTTCCCTTCAGCAAGTCCTGCAGAGGGCAAATTTCATTGTGGTGGGTAATGAAGTGTGTTGACAAAGACAAATAGTCACTTCAGTGAGGATGTGAATGGGAGTTGTAGTCCGTTAGCTAGCTAGCTAGCATCAGTTGGTTTTAGAATTTTTGGCAGGCGTTTCTAAACTCAAACTGTTGTTCACTTTATCTTATGTTTTCCAATAATGGGCTGTTCACGTTTTTCCTCGCTTGAGTGTGATTACAACCCTACCGATTCATACAGCCGATAATGCCGACTCACTATCACACTTCCATGGGATGAGGACTTTATTATTCCCCAATAAAACCAAGACCAGCATCTGGTTACGGTGGGCCGGTTGGGTCTGGGGCGGCTGAAGAGGGTTGGCATGGACTCCAGAAGCCTCAACACCAATGTCCCATCGAGAGTATTCTGTCTGGTGGTATCACAACCAGGTATGGCAGCCGTAATGAAGTGGCAGTGGTGGCCTAGTGGTTAGGACATTGTGCTGGGGACCTGAAGGTTGCTGGCTAGGACACTACTGAGGAACCCTTGAGCAAGGTAACGTCCCACTACACTGCTCCACGTCTTGGAAGTCGCATTGGATAAAAATGTCAGCCAAATGAATAAATGTACATGAATAAATGTAAAATGTAATGCTCTGCACCTACAGAGGGTGGTCAGATCAGCACAACGCATCACCTCTCCGATCCCAGTCACTCCCCCTTCACACTCTTGCCATCGTTCGCTGTACATGACAATGAACTAGAGCTTGAAGTCCAGGGCTAATTTAGGGATCCTAGCATGATGTGGCCTTTAGAACTGTGAATGTCTTATAAGAACCGCTCCCTAGCACTGAGAACTGCGAACGACCTGAAAGTGCCCCCTTGTCAGTCAAACTGTCTGGACGGATCCTTTGACTATAACGTCATGAAATTGAGTCGGATGAACGCAGCACTTGAGGGATAATGACAGCTGGCGACGGGAGCACTTTGGGACCATGCAGGGCAGTAGGAGCGGGAAAGGTTTGCTACTTTATTGCCTTCTGTCAGCATGTGGTGGACATTGTGTCAGGGCATCAGTGCTTTCCCCCCGTAGGAGCAGTGTGACTGTACTGAAGATGAGACTGGAGATAGCTCCCTCTCCATTGTGCTTTGGTATTTCTTCCGTGCACGTTGTGGCATTTTAAGCCAGAGATGGAGGGAGACGGCACCTTCCCTAGAGTATAAGCACAGACGCTTAACAATACGAGCGATAGAAGCGGAGGTCGTCGGAAGCAGCATGACTCCTGTCACTCAAACTGAGTGTGTGTGGGTTAAGCTTATGTGGCCAGGCCGCAGCGGTGTGTTTTGCCATTGTGTGCTTTGTGGCTTTTTGTGGCCAGTGAAAATGAGCTGTGAATTTTCCTGAGGATGGAAACAAATTTTCCTTTCTTTTATAGTTTTTTTTAATATATAAAATAATTTGATGTGCTGCATAAACACAGTGCCCTGTGATAGGTGGGCCTCCTGTCCTGGGTGAACCCTCCCTTGGACCAGGACCGGCCCTGACAATGCTGGAGTCCTAGGCGATCTGTAATCTGAAAAGTCCCGCCTCCTACGCTAGTCGACTTGTCCTGATTCACCGTTTCTCTTGTATCTTGTGGACGGCTCAGTGCACATGCGTTGGAGAATATCTCACCACGATGCACTATGGTAAGAACACAAGCCAGTGGAGGCAGTGTAATGCTCTGGGCAATGTTCTGCTGGGAAACCTTGGGTCTTGGCCTTCATGTAGATGTTTCTTTTACACTGTTGCAGACCAAGTATAGATCTTAATGTCAACGGTGTTCTCCAATGGCATAATGCTCTTTGCTCAGGAACATGGCCAAGAGTTCAAGGGACTGACTTGGCCTCCAAATTCACATCTCAATCTGATGTGCTGGACAAACTAGTCCAGTCCTTGGACGCCAGTACGCAAGTCACCGAAGTGGATGTGCTGCCAACATCTTGTGCCAAATGCTACTGGGTATCTTCTGAGGTCTTGTGGAGTCCATGGCTCAACAGGTCAAAGCTGTTTTGGTGGCACAAGGGAGGCCCTACACAATATTAGGCAAGTGGTTTTAACTGCAGTGTGCAACAGTGTTAAGCCAATAAGGTGTTTAGAGCTCCTCAACCCACAACAGATGCTACATATTGGCAGGCAAGAAGTATGTGCCCTCCCTGCTTTAGCATGTTCATGCAACAACTGAGCGATCTACTTACGTCGATGCTTTTGTTTTGTCCTGTTTCCCATCCCGAGGATTCCGAGCTCCCATGGTAGCCTACATATCACAAGAGAAGTGTGAAGGATGAAAGAAAGTGGAGTGTAGGCCTGGAGCACCGTCCACCGTTTTCCCTGGTTGAACACCCCTGATGAGTTGAACCGGGTGTGTTGGCGCAAGGTGGGAAATGCTCTAAACTGAGTCGAGGAAGTAGTTCTTCAAGACAGCGCCTCTGTGTTCCCTTTGAGGCACGCGGAAAATGTCCTCCAACTCGATAACAATACCTCTGATCACATTACCTCCCATAAACCCAACACCCCCTGCCCCCTCACTCTCTCTCGCGCAGTCTCTCCGACTCTCTCCCACCCCCCCTCCCCCTTTCGGCCCAAAACGCTCAAACCCATGTGGGCTGTGGGTGTATCGCTGTTCGGCAGGCCGCGTGCATGTGTGTGCGTTATCACATTAGTTCTCATAAGCTAGCCTATCACCGTAGCTCAGAGTGTTCCAGAAGGAGTTTGGAGCGGAGTTAGAGGCCCCGCTAAAAAGATTAGAGAAGCCCAGAAGGAGTTTCGCTCATCCTTCACTCCTCTCTTCTGTCCCGTCATTTCTTTTGATCTGTTTTTTGCCCCCCCCTTCTCCTTCATTCCCCCCGCTGCGGGCTTTATTGCTCCGCTGTATTGAATCACCCTCCGCTTTGGTTTAGTCCAAAGTAATGTGGGCTTTTCTCCCTGAGCCGTGTCTTCCCTGCCGAGCCGCAACCACACTCGTTGTGGTGAAAGCCTGTGGGCGGAGTTTGCGGCAAATTTATGGGAAGTTCTGTTCTCACTTTGTGACATGCCTTTCTCCAATAAAAAAACATTGCCAGCTAATATCGATTATAAGATCCCACTCACTGGTGATTTGTCAGTTAATTGATCAATTATTGATTAATCAAGAGCTGTGATTTTTTCCCCCCATAAAATCTAAAACTATTGTCAGAAAACAACTTTAACTTTTTTATTGCTTTAACTTTTGCTCTAAATTTTAGGGAAAACATTTTTTATTTTTTAATAAAACTAATTGTAAATATTTTAGCAAACTGATGTGCTGTTTTATTCACATTTCATTTTTTATATTTCTTCTGTAATATAT
>JBBPDA010000081.1:30946161-30970693 GCA_037974385.1 Arnoldichthys spilopterus
TCACTTTCACTTCACTTGTATCATCTGGTCACATACGGTCAGCTATGTTAAAGGATAACTGCAGCCATCGACATATAAAGTAACAACACCACTGGACCTAGAACAAAGCCTTGCGGGACACCATACTGACAATGTATTGGCTTAGCAGTCAGTCTGAATCAGGAGAGACATTCAGTGGTCATTCTTTGTTTGGGGGAAAAAGTTTTTTTCCAGACCTTTGGTTACCAATCTTGGTCCTGGACAAACCCCCCCCCCCACACACACACACACACCTTACAAAATTTTTATGTTTTTCCTGTTCTTACACACTCATTTTCAAACCTTGTGATTTTTACAATTTGCCACATGTCCTGCCATGACTTCACGGACACTGTACTGACTTCTGAGTTTCTGAGGCCATTCCAGTGTCTTTAACAAAATGTTCTAGTGGTTTCCCACCTCAGTCCTGGTGCCCACCCCCTCCCAAACACATTTTAGTGCCTTCCCTGCTTACACACCCACTTCAAACCTTCACAAGATACGTGTAAATTAGTTGGATCAGGTATGCTGGAAGCATGAAGTTCTCAGGTCTACAGGCCTACAGGAATTGAGAAACACTGTTCTAGACTGTCTAGTAGAACTGTCATATGTATAATGTCAAATGCAGACAAACTAGGCCACCATGTAGGCCCCAGAGTTACACTTAAAGCCTTGCAAGCGGCCCTAGCTCCAGCGATAACCCCTGCCACTGCCTTACAATACATGCCCCGAGATTCTCACTTTGACCAGGCCGCCTTATGTTAGAACACTTCTCAAAAGCTGTTTAGTGCTCCAGTTTTGAAGCCAACTTTAGTGGTTTTCAGGTGTAAAATATAAATGGATAATGGTGCTACTGCGCCATGACAAAAGGGCTTTTTCCCTCCCAGAAATGAATGCTGTGGTGTTAGCAGACCTCCCTGTTCTGGGTGAAAGCCAGTAATCCTTATTTTTGCGGCAGTTTCATTTATCACTCTAGACACTTGAACATGTTGCTTGGCCTCAGCAACTGAATTCCTCATGCACCTCCTCCAAGGCTCTGAGACTTGTGACCTCAATACACAACTAGATATGAGGATTTTCTGTAATAAAGCCATGATGAAATGTAATGTTTGTTTTTTTCACAGTGAAGAATTACACCTTTACATGGATTTTAGGTAGAGTGTCACTCTGTAACCCTGAAAGTTTTCATTTTATGTATTTTTTGACTTGTGGCTCAATGAAAGAAGAGGAGTAGATGCTGTTTTTAGGAGCAGATGCTGTAGAGTTATAACACCTTTCTGTTCTGTTTGAAGCCTTATCCTCCGTTTATTTTCTGGCACGCAAAATGCTCTCTCCGGACCCTATTTCTTAGTCTGTAGTGTCAGGGAGTGGGTTAATATCCCTGAACTTGACAGGCAGTGCTCGAATAGGAAGCACATTATTGCTTGATGAGGGCGCACATCAGCTGAAATTCCTGCCAATTTAATTATTCTCCACCCGAAGCACATTAGCCCGCTGCTGGTACGGGCTGTCAACGCTGCCGTGTCTTGACAGTTGGCTCATCCGTAGGCTTTCTAGAGGTCGTGCCCCTTGGGCTTCATAGAGGCAGCTCTACCATGTACAGACATTGGCCTTGCAGTGGCAGTTTTGGGATAGTTCATTCACGCAGATCCTAATCCAATGATGCATATGTTTCTGCATTTCATTGTACTCGTCTGCTTTAATAAGTATTCTCTGGATGGATGGATGGATGGATATTACAGATTTTACCCAGTATTCCAGTGGATCTCAGTGAACACTTACTGCTGGATCAATTGTGAGGGAATGGAAGCTGCATCATACCACCCATGCGCTGTCTAGACAAGGCCATCCCTCATAACCACAAGCATGCAGGGGACTTGTGAGAGAAGCCACAGAGGCCAACGATCACTCTGAAGGAGCTATAGGGTTCAGAAGCTGGAGTAAAGATGCACGAGTCAGTGATATCAAGAGCTCTGGATATAACTGGGTTCCTAGAAAGAAGCCATCACCGAAGAAAAGAAACGTCTGGAGTGACTCAGCTACTACAATCATGTATTCTTTCATTACGTCAACCCAACCCCTGAGTGTTGGTTCCCAAGAGTTTTTTATTTGGTGTTATCGGACCAAAGAACTGGGTTCAAGTCAAAGTTTCAGTAGCATCTAGAAGCTTACGGTTTTGAGGAGAAGAAAAACAAAATTCTATTCCAAATAATTTGCTGGCAAACTTTTACTGAGCTATTTCTTCGTCTAGTTAACCATCTTCCCGTGAAATAAACAGGTTCAGACAGGTTCACAACAGCTTTGGTTGTTTCTTGATATCTTAATGATGGAACTCATCTAGATATGGACACTTTAGGCATGTAGCTATCCCCTGAAGGTCTTCATACTTTTCAGAAGAATGATCTAATCTCCATGTTAATGAATGATTTAAGATATTTGGCCTCTTTCTCATCTCATATTTATACCCCAGAGAAACAGAAACTCATGAATGATTGCTAAAGAGTTCATGACCACATAATATAATTATGGAGCTGTAGGCCAATTATTTTTGCACCTATGTACAGCACAGAGACACACATAAAAATCATTGTTTTCTGCATTATTGTTATTTGTATTCATTCTAATATTAGTGTTTTTGAAAAAACAACATTTACTGCCCAGATAAACAGCTTTTAATGACTATGTTCTCAGGTACACAGTACTCTGTGTGTGTGTGTACATGACCAAACCGAATTTTTCAACTAGGTTTTCTTCAACTCTTAGGACTTGTTTGCAATTATGTTTTAGGTCACATTCACATAAAACAACGAAAACTTTGAAGGGTTCACATATAAACTATATATTAGGGGTGAAAAAATGCATCAATCTGTATTGATACATTGACCAAAATAGCACAAGATCCAATGTGTCTTGTACCCCATAAACAATGATTTTACTGTGAGCAGTGTTTTGTAGTGAGAAGCTGCTTCTGATTATGTCTACACTGCTACATTTGACCTTTAATAATAAAATGTTCATTATAATATGTTTGCATGTGTGAGTTGAAGGAAATGTAGCCAATTTTGTGAAATTTCATCATATTTCATACTGACCACAGACCCCAGTGTCCAACTGAATCAAACCGAACTGTGAAACTCATGATTTACACCCCAAATATATACATGCAACTTATTATACAACCTTTTTTATTTTTACAACCCAAACTTTTGACTGTTGCAGCACAAAGTTTTACATTTCATCATGTTCCATCTATCAGCTTTGAACATGCTGAAGTGAGAAGAATGAAGCCTGTCAAAATATTTCAGTCACAGGAAAATTGCATGGTGTTTTTTTATTGGATGCAGGAGCTTCTGGGCATAAAATGGCCAAATTCAGCTTCCGCTAATTTGCTTTGTGCCCCATCAGTGTTTGGACAAAACGATGCTCAAACACTGCTTTTCATATCGCTTTGTACCTTCTAATGTAATTTCTCCAAGCTTACGGAATGATTTATTTTGGCTGTAGCATGAGCGAGAAGGCCTTAGGCATACATGTGATATGAGTGGGGGTGGGGTGGGGATATTTGGAGAAGGATGAATTGTCCTCTTGTGTTATTTTGGCTGTTTAAATGGACCAAAATGTATATATTTCCTGCAGCAATTTTTTTTTAATGGTCAAAATGTCACAAAATGTATTTTGTGTGTTTGAAATTGAGATAAACTAATCAAGACTGCTCGTGGTAATGTTTTTTTAAAACTAAACATCACTAATATAAATATTATTGATTATCTAGTTATTTCATTACAATGACACCTGTCAGAAAAGTGGAATATACTGAACAGTGAACAGTCAGTTCTTGAAGCTGAGGTGTTGGAAGCAGGAAAGCAGGAGTCAGCGCATCACCAGAACAGCTGGTCTTGTGGAGTGTTCCAGGTGTGCAGAAGTTAGTACGTACCAAAAGTGATCCAAGTAAGGACACCTGGTCAATGGGTGCCAGGGTCATGGGCACCCAAGGCTCACTGATGCATCTGGGCAGTGAAGACTAACTGGTCTAGTCTGATCTCACAGAATAGCTACCGTGGTTTAAAAAGTGATGCTGACTCTGATAGAAAGGGGTCTGAACACACAGTTCAGCAGCATTAGGGGCCCACTCAATTTTGGGCAGGTGGTGTTAATGTTACGGCTGATCATATCTATCAGGGTAATCTTTTGCACTAGCTCCTCCTATCACCATTGACGTTGGCACCAGTCTTTTTCCTATGGAAATGCATGGAACCCCTGGGCAGCCTTGGCGTAATATTAGAGAAAAGGGCTTTTGCCTGGAGGGTCAAGGCCCCTAACCCCTTAGGTGACCCCGCCAATTGCCGTAGGTGTGTGGCCCACTGCTTCTGCTCCTGATGTAGGTACACTGGCGTCATGGACAGGTTACATGCAGAGGACAAATTTACAGTGTGTGAGTGCAACATAAACCTAAAAATAAACCTAGCTCTTTGGAACTGGCCCCAGCCCCAGTTTGGTGGAAAACGGGTATAATTGAGACTCTTAAGACATCAAATGTCTTTTAATACACAAATTTCCCAAAGCAACATCATCATGTGTTAATACTTGATATGTCAATGTCACAAGGCAGTGGCAGTGGAATGATTGGGCCCAGTGGACCACTGCTGTCAGTCTTGTCACTCTTGTCAACTGTCAAGAGCGGGGTTGGGTAAGGGGGTGGATGATGGACTTTTTGGGATTGGAACTAAAAGAAATGTAAACAGACATGAGTTCACTTTGTGTTAGCTAATGTTACTCAGTTGAGTTCAAGTCCACTTCAAGCATGCTGAGCCCAATGGAATAGTGACAGTTAGGACAGTTGTGGTATTGCTTTATGAGGCTCTGAGAAAGCCTATGCTTGCCTGCACCCTCCCAGGATTGGTTGTGTTATGCCATTGGGGGAGTTCTAGCTAGAATGTGAAACTAAATTGTGGAGAAATTTGGTAAAAATGCCCCAAATTCATTTTTTTTTTTTTTACATTTTAGGCCTATTTAATCTCTTTGTTAAAACATTTCTGACAGAAGTGGCAGGTGTGAACTAGAACTGTCACAATATCATATTTTCTCTACATGAGTATTGTGGCCAAAAGAATTCCCAGTAACCAAATTATCACAACATATATGTATAGGTTTTACCAACTATTCCCACTGTACTTTAGTGCCACCACTGTGTGTGTTGTATGAACCACATAGGTACTGGCGCAGGATAACTTACGGCATTATCGTATGTGTTAATAACTCAATATCAATATTTCAGCACTGATATACTGTGACACCTCTAGTAATTGCAGATATATGCCATTTCTTTTTCACCAAAGCTGCCTTTATTGCCTTAATTCTCTGTATTAAGTCTTTAGTCCCATTTACATTAGACTATATCTTACCTATATATATATATATATATATATATATAGGGAATTAAGGCCATAAATGCAGGGCTGGTGATAAAGAAATTGCATGTATGTGCAGTTACTTGCATAGTTTGTAATACAATTGTACATTTGTCTGAGCAGAAACCATTGAAAAGCCCATCTTCATCTCTGTCTCAGCCTTAACGATGATTAGCAGCGTCTGCGAACAAATGGATCTGGTTTACTTTCCTCTGCCCTTCTTAATAATTTGGTTCAGCCTTTAGCCAGCGAGCTCTCAGTCCTGTGTTGCCTGGAGGAGGCCTTATAAGACCTCGCAACTATAAATCAAAAGTGAACCCCGAGGTTCATGTTGCCTTAGCTGTCCCCGCAAATGCCAAGCTAAAATCGAGATGCGTTGCAGCTCCATTTCCCCCAGGCTGTTATGAGTGGAGACGGCTTTAAAAGAAGTTGTCTTTGTTCTCTTTCTCTCTCTTCCGGCTTGCCTTTCTCCCACTCCACTGCCTGGCTCATCTCGTCTCTTTGATAAGGCCACTCTTTTAAAGGTCAGCCTAAATACTTAAACTGTTGTAAATGTTGTGGATATGGGCTGAAAGTGTCACAGGGGAATACATCACCTCGCTGCTCCACTCTTCTGCAGTTTGGTCAGGCAGTTTAGTCGTGGTGTTCCCGGCTCGGCTGTAAATGCTGATACGGGTTGATGCGTTCTCATCATTTCAACACTGATCCAGTCTGTAAAAAGCAGGTGCGGTAACCTGTTTTCCCCAATGTTCAAAACGTGGAAATCCAACATACCCAGCGTCCTGTAGTCTCATGTTACCTGTGCTAGGTTTAAGGGATGCTAACGTCAACATCACATGGCCTTTTTCAAACCGATGACCTAGTGATGTGCACCGTGAGGGCTGAGAGAGTTAGGACAATTCCAAGGGCCCTGGCAGGGGATCCTGGTGGGTTTGGATAGTAAAATGGCTATATTTGTGTTGAATCCAACCCGACACCTGGTTCCATTCACCACCACTGTATGAAATGTTTACGTTTCTCTGCAGTTTTCTCCTCCGTTATGAACCAAACCATCTGAACGAGTGTTTACATCTCAGTGAATAAATTATGCATGAAATTTTTTGGGGAAAAAAAAAAACAGTGGGATTAAATTATTACATAAATCCATTGCTTATTCAAAACGTAGCACTTTGTACAACACAGACATGACACACATGAATAGATAAGTGTGGAGCTGTTTTAGAGAACTGCCTCGGCTGGGTGCTAATGAGGCTGACGTAATAGACGCCGGCTCGAGAGTAACTTGATGAAGCAGCTGGCACATCATCAAAACAAATGAGGATGGTAGTACTTGGAATTTTTCTCTCTTTTTTCTCAAAATGCTGCATTTTGCAGTAAGATGATGAAAAGTAGGAGCGACTTCAAATCCAGAGTTGATGCGGAAATGAGCGTCATAATCACAGCCCAGCTGAACAAATGCGCAAGGGCACTGAAAGCCTCTACCCAACAAAACAGTGTTGACGAAAAGGAATCCCTGGTCTTCCAGATGTTTCAATCTAATCTCTATCTGAAAGTGAAAATGACTATTTGTCATTGTAAATGCACCACAAAGCTAGTGCCTTGCTCACAGATCCCTTAGTGGTAGTTACACTGGTCTGGGATTTGAACCGGCAACTTTAAGGTCACAGGGCTGCTACCCCCTAACTGCTATGCCACACTGGCCCATTGCAGTACAAAGATATCCTCATTGATGCAGTGGTGGCCTAGTGGTTAGGGCTTGGCCCTTGGGACCTGGAGGTTGTAGGTTCAAGTCCCAGGCCAGGAACTACCGTCCTGCTACACTGCTCCTCAGATGCTGTTGATACCTGCCAGTTGCTGCACGTGTGATGTATTAGATGCCGAAGTTACATTCTGTGTGGCGCTTGAGTGTGTTCACAGTGACAAATAGTCACTTTCACTTAATTTATCCCATCCACACGTGGAGCAGTGGGCATCTATCACCCGCACCTGGGGAGCAGTGTAGCAGGACAGTACCTTGCTCAAGGGAAGCTCAGTGGTACCTGGGCCAGGGCTTGAACCTACGACCCTCTGATGGGCAAGTCCCTAACCACTAGGCCACCACTGCCCATCTCCTGGGTCTGTACAGTACGGTCGATTATCAAAGACTATGATTTGGATACGTTTTCCTGTAGTTTGAAGAACCTGAACTTACTTCAGCATCTGCCCACTGTTATGAGTCACTATGAAATATGAAATGCTTCTACTGGGAAATGAAAATCCATAAAAATTCCATGAATGAGACTCCTGCGAGCCAGTCAGCAATTTTAAGTCTTCTTTCTTTTTAAGCTTTAAACTTGGACTGGATGAAAAGGTTGTTCTGCCAAATTGGAGGCCGATTATCCTTAAATTGCCTTTGTATTTCAGCTAACATAAAGTAAATAAGAAAAGAAAATCTTCGAGGGAAAGCAATTCAGCTGTGAAATAAGCCAAGAGCAACACGCATTAACTTCTCAGCCTTTGTCAAATAAACAATAAAACACTTATGGGCAGTGGCATGAGAATTTTTATATCAATACCAGTCAATATCAGTATAATAACAGCACACATGAAACTGTTTGACCTTCTCTGAGTCTGTTTAACGCCATCAGTATTTCTGTTCATCCTGAAGAAGGAAGCAGAAATGCAGAATGCGGCATTATTTCATTCTGGAATAAGCCGCCAGACAATCGAGCCGTATTGTGAGGCAGATTTTAATAACACTTACAGCCAATTACAGTATTTGTCCACACAAGATCTTTATCTTTCAGTATATCTTGCATGTAGTCTTACCAAGTGGTGTCTTCATAGAAGAATATTCTTAAATGTCCTATATTTTTCATTTTTCTTGTATTTTAGCATTTTCTGCAACGACTATTTATACGTTTGGGTAGTTTTATGTAAAAAATGGTCATAATTCATGTCTACATGAATGAGACTCTTTGTCATTGTGAACACACTCAAGCACCACAATGAAATGTGACCTCTGCATTTAACCCATCACACGTGGAGCAGCAGACAGCTACCAACAGCGCCTGGGACGGTACCTTGCTCAAGGGAACCTTGGTAGCGGGACTCGAACCTGCGACCTTCAGGTAGCATCTTAACCACTAAGCCACCACTGCCCAGTAATGTACATGACCATCCTCCAACCCTACTTCATCCTTTAGAATTAAGAGGCTATTTTATGTTTTTTGCTTTTAAGGCAAATTTAAGACCTCCATTCTTATTAACACTCCTTATAACTTCGACATGAATGAGTGGGGCTAAAATGTTATAGGCCAAATATATAAGATTCAAGATTCAAGAACTTGTCATGTCCACAGCAGAACAAGTCGTTACACTGTCCAATGAAATTCTTGAGTCCCCCGTTGCCAAAAAAGCTCCCAAAACATTACAACATTAACTTACTAAGTAATAACCCACTGAGTAATAAAGCCACATACAGAATGGATATCCGGTTAGGACATTGCCCTTTTGACCTGAAGTCCCGGCCCAGGCACCATTAAGGTTCCCCTGATCAAGGTACCGTCCTGCCACACTGATCCCCAGGTGCTGTTGATAGCTGCCCACTGCTCCACGTGTGCACGTGTGATGGGTTAAATGCAGAGGTCACATTTGGTTGTGGTGCTTGAGTGTGTTCACAATGACAAATAGTCACTTTTATGTAATAATACTAGTATTTTCAAAAAGGTTTCTTTATTAAGAGTTATATGTTAAACGGTATATACATATTTTTGTTATGACATCACAAGTCATAACTGTGCATCTAGAGCACAGATCAGTCGAGGGATAAATTACACGTCACTGTCTGGCTAGAGACATTTTAGCAGGGATTCTGTTGGAGCAAAACGATAAAATCCATTCATCTGAATTTTTGGCCTTAATATGTCTATGTTGTTAATTTTGACTGGTGTGATTATGATTAAAATGTTGTAACTTTTACAAACTTGCGTTAATTTCAGTCTTGCTTTTAAATGTGTTTTTGGATAGAATTGTATTGCTCACACTGTAAAATAAACCCCAAACCAACACAGAAGCAAATCCACTAATGCAAACAGTGCAGATTACAATTGATCAGATCACAGCCAGCTAGAGTGTGTCACCATGGGTTGTGGGGTCTCTTCTCTCGCTAATTTTTAAGAAGTTCAAATTGTTTCCGTCAGTGTTACTTGTAACAGACTGGTCTCAAGTGGTTCTTACCTAGACAAGGTCCCAGTTTTTGTTCCAGACATGTGGTTGTCTCATTGTGCGGCCTATGTTTACTTCTGAGGCCTCCTACAGTTTGGGGAAACCTTGCTTCCATTTTTGTGGTGGCCTGGTGGTTAGGACATTGCCCTTAAGACCTGAAGGTCGCAGGTTCAAGTCCCGGCACAGGGCACCAGCGAGGTTCCCTTGTTGGTAGCTGCTCACTGCTCCACGTGTGTCATGTAAGAGCAGTGGTGGGGCTACACTGCTCCCTAGGAGTTTCTCATAGCTGCCCGTTGTTCCATGTGTACACGTGTGATCGGTTGAATGCAAAGGTCACATTTCATTGTCATACACTTTGTGTGGAATTGAGTGTGTTCACAATGACAAAACAGGTCCATTTCAATTTGTGTAACTCTCTTAAGTAAGACAATCGTTTGCATTCGTGTAACCACCAACAGCTTGCATGCGTTGACCATTCGTACATGTAGAGCTGTGGAGGAGTGCGGTGGGATGTACACCACAGAACTGTCACCGCTTGTAGAGCAACCTCCTCTCGCATTAACATCTAAATCTGTTACTTTTCCTGCTAAAATGACCATCTGTGTTGCATTTGTTCACCTTCAATACTTTAGGTATTGAGCCTGCCCAAAAATGGCTTATTCCACATTTTTGTTGGGGGGTGTCCCATCTCTGCGGTTGTCCCCTAAACTCAGCTCTGCTTACGGGACGCTGGGCTGCTTGTGCAGGCTATGTAAAAGCTTGGACCTCTTCTTAACACAGACCTTGGGCATCAGCAGCAGCAATTATCAGCAACACACGTCTTCATCGTTAATGAAGACTCAATGGCAGGTGTATCTCCCCAGAAGCCTCCGTAGAGGAGCAGGACGTCGGAATAACATCTCTCTCCGAGTCGTTACAGCTTATCACAACACTGATAGACAGAAAATGTTCAGGAAGAGAGCAAAAAAAAAAAAGAAAAAGCAAATGTATAGAGATTAATACCTTTTGCTCACACCTGCTATAGTGATCTCATCCTGCTGTAACAGACACAGCCCCAGTGGATCAGATTATACGTGTTTTGAAGGCAGTAAAGAAAGAACAATAATCATATATTGTGTTTCTCAGGAATCGTTTTGCATAATGAGTTCTATCTAATATGTGGCTTTGTGAAAGTGACTGTGCAATCACATTAGCCTGATGCAAATACACCCCTGTTCTCTGCCCAGTGTAGTCATCTCCATTTCCATCTACTGACTAATACTCCACCAATCAATCACACGATACCACTAACACTGGGAAGATGAAGGCTATGAAGGTTAAAAAAAATGAATAAAAGAAACAAAATAAACAAATACATAAATATTTTTAATTTGAAAATATTGTTACTTAATGATTACGTCCCATTTTTTTAATAAAAGGCATGTAAATAAACCCTGATATACACTGCTGCTGTTAAGGTACAGAAATGCATTGAATATTATCAAAAACGCACTTCATTTCACAGACATTCCTCGTATTTTAATGGCTGTTACTGTTATTATTATGGCTGTATGTCATAATAACTGTAGTTAGTTCAGCAATAATAGAACCTACTATCATTTCATAGTGTTTTGGTGGCTGTTTTTGTGTCTTAAAGCATGTTGAATTACAGTCAAAGGCCATTTTCCAAATCACTGACTGTAATTTTAACAGATTTTTCCCATCATTGAGGCAACAAAGTGTTACTGTGAATACGTTTTCGACACTTATTTATTATTCAGTGTAGCATGTGCATATGCTTCTTCCAAATCAGGAAGGAGAATGTTGACTTCCTGGTATCCAATGACTAAGCCTGTGATAACTCCCACCCACATTGCTTTACACAAATTCTTCCCTCTTCACTTACAAATCCTTGGAATGATAAAATCATGAAAATGCACTGGAACAAAAATTGAATTCAGTAAACAACCAACCAAAGCTACCAGAGAAACTTACCATGGTTGTCCATGGTAATCAGCCCTATTTTAAACAAGTTTTCAAAATATTTTTTTGTCTGCTTTCCTCCAACGATCATTGCTCACACTCGAGCAGCAGAGGAACCTATGTGGTTTTGGCAGATTGACAAAGATCCTCTAAATAAATCGAGTTAAATAAATAGTATATAATCATACTGTATAATAATGCTAATTTTTATTACAAAAACATATTTTTGTCCCATTTATGCATTAAGGGAAACTTGAACTTCTTTCTTGTCAAATATTCAAGATATTATTCGGTAGAATATTTTAAAAAATTTAAATGATGCGGAAAAATTGCCCGTAGGTGTGAATGTGTGTATGAATGGTTGCTTGTCTGTGTGTTGCCCTGCGATGGGTTGGCCTCCTGTCCTGGGTGAACCCCACCTTAGGCCCGCAGTCAGCTGGGACTGGCTCCAGCTTCCCCGTGACCCGGAAACGGAAGAAGCGCTTGGAAATGGATGGATGGATGGACGGAAAATGATGCGGCAATATCTGTCATTACCCTCTACGAGTATTTAGAGGTCCTTTAAAGGCAAAACGCTTAAAGGAAGTTGTCTGCATTCATCAACAGACAAGCATTACAAAGCCTTGAGCTTTGCAGTTCGTAGCAGTCTCTGCGTCTAGAACAGTCTCACAGCTGGTAATGACCAAGACAGTAACGACAGAAATGTCATATTATGACACCTCAGAATGATAAGGGCAAAGTAGAGTTTAATGTCAAATATGTACACAGTTGGGCAGAAAATATATCCCAGACAATGATGGCAGCTGCTTTGGTACCCATTAGATACCCAGTCCTGCCCCGGAACACCTCTGCATGGCAAGCTGTCAATGTTTTCCCTGCTTGAGCACACCTCAATCCAGTCATCAGCTGATTAATAAGCCCTTCATGATTTTAAAATGTGTGTTAGAGCAGAGAACGTCTGCATTGTAGTAGTACAAGCCCAGGATTAGTAAGAAGGGGAAATTTGCACCAGGCCATCCTAAGTACTGTTTGGACAGGATAAGCTTTACATGGGGAGGCGAGGAAGGCATTTTACAGCATTCCAGTGTCTGTAAAGATTACAGAGGCTTTTACATACTGTAGAATGAATCACTACCCCAGTAGGGCTGCAACAAATATTCCATACTATTATACAGTCATGTAAAAAAATAAATACATCCCATAGAATCATTGATTTTTTTTTTTTTTTTTTTAACATAGCTGAACAAGCAAAGATTTGTCACTTTTTGATACAGTGCCTACAGATTCAGGTGATTATATTCCAATAAATGACACATAAAATTGGCATTATATTAGTCATTTTCATCGTTTAAACTAACAGAAAAACATATCAAAAAGAAAAAAGATCATACAATTAGAATGAGGTGTTCCAGATTAGGTGCCATTGATTAGAACCTCCTTCAGGGGGAATTTGTATTATTCAAACTTGACATCCAGGGTCTGGTGTTCTCTTTGCTGCTAAAGTGTGTGGTGTCATCATGCCATCAACTCTAAGGTCTTCAGTAAAAATGGTTGTGGATGCCTATGAGTCTGGCAAGAGATTGAAAGATTTCTCAATAGTTTCAAATAAATCATCCCACAGGAAAATCATCAACAAGTGGTGTAGATTTCAAATGGCTGCCAATTTGTACAGGTCTTGCTGGTCAAGTAAATTTCGCTTGAGAGCAGTGAACAGACGTCTCCAAGAACCTCCGACTTTCATCATAGGATCGGCAGGTAACTGGTGCTGGACTTCTTATGGATTGGGGTTGCTTTGTTGCCTCAGGGACTGAGCAGCATGCAGTTATTGATTCAGCTCTGAATTCCGAATGATATCAAAGAGACGTTGAAGATAAAGCAGGGCTATTTGTCCAAAAGTTGAAGTAGCAAATTCTCAAAATGGCCCAAGAATAAGAAAAGGATGGATTTTGGAATGCTACTGAAATTTTATGGGGGGGGGGGGGGGGGTTTAAAAAGAGCAGTACATGGCAAACTCTCAAACATCTTAAACTAATCTGATAGCATTTAGCATAGATCAGGGGTCAAAAAACGTATCTAGCCAATGTTAGAAACATCTTAGTAGACAATTATTCAAAATACCTACAATTAGTTATTTCTGTTAAAAGGGACATTACTAGCTTCTGAGGCCAAGGGTGTACTTACATTATGCATAGATGAATATTATGACTTTTAATATATTTTTGTTGAATAAACAACTGAAAAAAAGCTATTTTTCCTTGTGGGTTTGTTTAAGTGCATCCCATCCATCTGTAGGCACTGTAGAGAGTGAAATGTTTTCTTGTTCAAATTGACTGAAAACAGAATCAGACTTTCATGACGGGATTTTTTTCTTTTTACGACTTGATATTTGATTATTACAATATTTGAAAAATGAAAAGTCATTTATATACCCAAGAGGTTTTATATGAAAAACATTTGTTTAGAAAGCTAAATACTATTTTATCACCAGCAGCTGCCAGATCTGCAAACCAGCATCTTTGAATGGTTTCTCAGACTCCATTCATCATGTCCACAGTGCAAACTCCAGCTGCAATCCAAATATGTTTCCTTCCATTTGCTCGTTCACTAGCTGCTCTCAGTTGTGCTTATTCCCACAAGAATAAATGACACTGCACTGGCTAGCTGCTATCTGAAGCAATGGCTGTACAACATGTATAACACCAAACATTTAAACCTCTGATGGGAAAAAAGCTAGCTAAAAGCCCATTGTCTTCACTAAAAGCAGCCAGCTAGGGAATGGTTATGTGAAATTACGATGAACGTTAGTGAACTTTTGAGACACCAAAATCCGACAACGCGACGCGAGTCGGCACTCCAGGTCTTGTAACCTTGTCACAGATGTTTTATCTCATGCAAATTGGTCATAAACGTTATGTGTCCTGTCTGAATAACATTTTAAACAGGCAAAAAAGCAATTCTTAAAGACCCCAGAACATTTAAAAACATAGTCTATGTGGAACTACTAAATTGTCCAATAGCAAATAACCTTTATTAACTACGAAATAAACAGTTTTTTTTTGTTGTGCTCATTGAAATTTCCATCAGACCTCAAAGCCCTTTGGGATCCATCGATTTGCACTTTACAAGCAATGCGTTACAACACAGCCCAGGCTTTTTGAGATTCATGTCCAAGTCAACCATTTTCAACGTTCGGATAATGTCCACAAAAAGTCAGTATAGTGCTACAGTTTGCAGGTTTTAGACTAGAAAATTACAGAGCATGAAATCAGCAACCACGTAACGATGAGTGCGTTGGGGGCGGGGAGGACACTGGCGTCCAGTTGAGAACATTTGAAGTTTTACATTGATAAGCTACATCAACAAAAACACACAAAAATGTTCAAATCTTTAAGGCTGTTTAAACAAAAGTCCTTGATTGAAACATTATCCACACACTTGGATTCAGGTATTTCTCCATGCGATAGTCTTTTCCTGAAGAACTCAGAAATACCATGCGGTACAGTGGATATACTGGAGAGATTTGAACGACCCCAACTGTAGCTCTAAAGCATAGAAATGTCCTTCGTTTTCATAAGAAGGTCCACAACACAGAGGTCAGGGCCAGCGCAATATACAAATAACGCTCCAGAAGAACAGATAAAAAAAGCATCACAGTTATAAGGCCTGCCACCCACGGAATGATGACGGTAATTATGTCGTCACAGAGAACTTTTGAAGAGAAAATGAACCTGATTAAACTGCCAGTTCTGGTCATCCTTCATGGTCAGTGAAAAACATTCTGTCTAAATCACAAATACAGTGTTTATCAGGTTTTTGGGGCTGGGGGGGAGGGGGGGGGTTGGTTTAGTATAAAACAATGACATTCAATTTAATCACTACTTGTATATTGTGAACTAGTGTTCATCCCACCCTCCTGAAGATCCTGGAGATCCTTTGAGCCTCTACTTCAACCCAAATTCAACAGACTTAAGAATTTAATTAGATGGATCAGGTGTAGGAAATGTGAGTCAGTGGTAAAACTAGTATCCCATGGTCTCCAGTGCTCAGAAACTACCACCATTGAAGCAGTTACCATGGATGACCTGCATTATTAATAAGTGAGAAAATAATAGGCATCGGGGCTGCATGTGTAGTGTTAATGGACGCTAACTGGTGACGTATGGCAAGAAATGAGATCTTTCTGTGAGTCTTGGGTTTACAACTTTATCTGTATTTATATGAGCAGCCTGGTCCGTCCACTCCGGTCCGGCTCCCTACCTGCCAGCGCGGTAGTTACGGTACAGGGCTACACTTTCCAGGAGCAGGGTGGGTGACCACTACTTTTGACCATTAAAGAGCCAAAACAGTTTCATGACCTCCAGCTCTATATTGCTTACTCAAACTTTAAGGGCTTTCCCATGCCCAGATTAAGCCTAAGCCTGGACTAATAAGAATTTCTAATGGAAATTCTCCATGGACACTGAAATTCAGCCCTAGATAAGGCTTAATCCATGCCTGGGAAACCAGCGCTAGATGTAATCTGTGCTTCAAAAATGAACATTGCTTTGCTAGGGCTCTGGTTTAATGAAGGAAAAGCTAATACAAGCACCCTAGCCATATCTTTAAGGAAAAATACAAATGCCAGTATTTTAAAAAAAGGTAAATGATCACTATGGTCATACGCACTTGCAGGTGTAAAATGACTGATCTGTTGCTATACGCAGTGTCTGACCACTTTTATTAGTGTCATGTTAATGTGTGTAGTGCTGGTACAAGTGGCACAGCTTCTGTGCTGGGGAAATATAGCAAATATAGCTCATCTGTACCTCTTAATTTGTCTAGTCTTCCTCTAGTGGTTATTTTCTGATTACAGGACCAGTTTCATCTAGATATTTTTGACTGGTGCACTATTCTAAATGAATGAATGATATTGGTGTAAAATGTGATATTAAAGTAAAATAATTATTTTTAAATTATGCCTCTGACTGGGTGTGCATACTTTTTTGTCAGCATATTTTTCTGCCAGCAGAATGTAAATTAAATGTAAATTTAAAAGTAAAATGCAGTGAATTTATTTTAAAATGGAAAATCTTGAAATTTAAGGCTTAAATTTAAGAAATAAGCATTGACCTGAACAGTTCAAAATTGCATTTTAAAACTATTGTGAAAAGCGGTTAGGTGGTAAATCTTTGGGGAGTGCTGGATAAACTAGTCTTATCGACGGAGGCCCTGCCTCGTAGCTTACAGGTCTATCTCTACTAGTCCTGACCAAAGAATATGAGGAGCTGGACAAGCCAGTTTTAAAAAATTAGCCCAAATGTAGAACAAATACAATGAATGTTCATATATGTCATGCCATACAGATAGGCTGTATAAATCTACAGCTTGGGCTAGTTGTAAATCAGCCCCATCTTAGCCAGTTCTTAATTTACCTGTTGGTGCCGCTGTTGTTTGTATGCCCAAAATTATCCACGTGTTAATAGTTAAATGATGTGGATCCCAATGATTATAGCATATTTTAAGCAGGGGGCTTAGCCCTAGTAGCCCTTAAACAGCCGCACCTGTTTGCAAGCACAGTTTTTTGTGCACTGTTAGAAAAACAGCATTCCCTGAACAGCTTCTTCTACGTAAGCCTGTGAGAGTAGCCATTGCTGTTTAACACATTTTACACAATGCAGGGAGTAAGAATAGTATTTTAGATGATTATACTCATAGGGCCCATAACCCTACATTTTTACTGTATTTTATTTTTTCCCCTGAGGTCCACTTATGATGTGTGGGATTTGGTACCAAAACAGCAATAACGCATATTTACATGACCATTTTCCAACCTCTCTTTACCCCTTAGAATTAAACAGGCTGTTTTAGTTACAATGCCTTTATATTTGAAAACTGCATCACTATTGATAAGCTGCCGTTTATTCCAGGTGCCTATACACCTTATTCAAAAAGCTGTCCATGCTGAAACACTCCTTATAACTTCAATGTGAATGGACAGGGCTAAACTGATATAGGCTGAGTATATGTAAGTGCATTTCTTGTGACATCACAAGAAACATAAAGCAGTAGGCTTCAAATTAGTCCTCGGGGCCTGACAGGTGGTCTTCATTCTTGCTCCAACGTACCTCAAAATGCATCTGGATGGAGCAAAAACATGGACCATCTGGGAGGGCCCTAAACTTTTACACGTAGTTTCCATATATAACCCATATAGCCTGGGGAGCAGATGGTTGGCTTTCATAAAGAATTAAACTCTTTAATTGAACAAGTACATCATTCAGGGATAAGTCTGAGTGTTTTTTTCTTAACCAGTTATTCTCAGACTAGTAGCAGATCCAGTCACTGGTTGAGTGTACAACATTTTCCCTCTTCAAACCAGAGCCCATGGGAGATGAATCAATCCAGCTCATAAACAAAGAGACCGTTCGAGCGTCCACCATTGCAGAAGTGTGTAATGACTGGTTGCCTCTTTGTAGAGAGTGGTTCTTCAGAATTTATAGCACACTTTCAGCAGCAGGGGGTCTAAATGGCCTATCAGCATTGCTGTCTATGAGAAAAGATGACTTTGTTCCAGAATCGCCAGGGTCAGCATTTTCAAGCTGGCTCAATAGCTGAAGGAGAGAAGACACATCTCAGTAAACTTGTTCTTATACAGTGGTGATCTTGCGTGAACTTGGCCTGGAGGTCATATTGGTGTGGGGTACTGGCATGGAAGAGGTGGCCAGACACGAAACTGGCCCTTTTTCACCTCACACAAATCCACGGGGGCTCAAAAAAAGAGGCATCTAACGAGGGGGTTAGTCAAAGACACAGATGACGAGTGGAAACCCATGTGGTTACTGAGAAAGCTAGATTACACATTATACATTCATTCTCCTAAATGTATGATCCGTGTACATTTTCATGTGTGTGTGTGTGTGTGTGTGTATGTATTTCTGTAAAGTCAGTTTCCCCTGCGGCGCTGCTTAAAATTATTTTTGAAACTCAACGTGGGTGGGGGTGGGGGTGGGGGTGGGGGGGGAATCCAGCAGTGTGTATGTGTGTGTGTGTGTTTTGTGTAATTGAACAGTGCAGATTTAATCCTTAAGGACTTGAGACATTCATTGCAGATTTGAACATAAACTTTACAACAAAAAAAAAGGAATGAATAAAGAGCAAAGAAAGCGCCAACAGAAGCCGTTTTCCAAAAGTCAGAGTTTTAGATGCTTTCTGTGGCAAATTTAGAATGTTTCTCGACTCCGGTCTCCCCGAACAGGCGGAGAACCCTGCCGTCGTCCTTTTGTCTTTAAAGGTGGGAAACGAAAGTACATAGAAAGTAGCACAGTTTGTTTTGAAATCTTATATTGTGGCAAACAGTGTTCGGCAGACGTTTTGAGCTCAGTTCTTTGCTCCAAGTGCACAACAGTCAATATACTGTCACAGGACACGGCCATGCGATAACCAAAGATTAATAATAGAATCAATAAGAATAATCAATCTTAATCATAGTACTCATAAGGAACAATGATGAAAAATGGCAATAATAATAATGGTCATGATAGTCATAATAATTCATATGATAATAGCCTATTGGTACTTTTCAGATATATAAAAACAGTTCTGATTTGAGGTTAATACTGTTAAAAGTGATCCATTATCATTTGGCACGTACACTCACTGCGAGATCTACCATATCTTATTTCATCATCAAATAGTAAAAATAGCTAGTTTAATGTAGGTCAGAATTAATATCTACGCTATAACTCTAAAAATGAGTGAGTTTTTATTTAATCAATAAGACTGGCTCTGTTTGGTCCAGAAAGCGACGTTGCAGTCTGTTTGACCACGCTTGGGTATCCTATAAAATGAGCAATCATAATTTCTGTTGAGCAGACACACCCTTCCAGTAGTCGAGGATGTCGTGTAGGTCCTCATCTTTGGCAAACTGTACTTTTCTCCTCAATGCGTGACCTGCCGCCATGTACTCCTCCTCGTCCCTGTGCCGCTTGCGGTGGAGTTTGAACCGTTCCCATAGACTAAGGGAAGGCCGGCAGCTGTACTCTGGGCTGGAGTAACCGCTCAGGTTGTGGTACTGCGGCGAAAGCTGCGAGTAGGAGAGCTCGCGTGGCCGTGAGCGGGTTAGCGGCTCCAGGATGGACGACTTCCTGCTCCCTGAAACTTCTATCGATTCCTCCATGTGGTGGGGGCCAGGGTACGAGTGCCTGTGCTCACTGTAGTGTCGTATCCTCTCGGCCTCTGCCCTAAGTATCGCTGCAGCTGGGGTGACCGTCAGGATCCCTGATTCATCCAAAGAAGACTTCTCGATGTACTTGGACTCTGTGCGATAAGCGCCTTCCGAGCGGAACGATCGAGGGCTGCGCATAGAACCGCTGGAGGACGTGCTGGCACGCTTAGGTTGAGCTTCCATACTGTGGTGCCTCTGCAAGGGGTGATGGTAACCTCCTTTATACATCGGAGATAGAAGACCAGACTTCCCCGGCGGGTGCTCTGAAATGAGAACCAGCTGAGGCTCAGCTGTGGACACAGCTCCAGATTTCACAGCCTGGAAGGATGCCGACTCAGATTTGAGGGCATCAATGCAATTGTTGATGATCTGATTCACTTTGTCCACCTCCTTAGCAATTGTTGATATCTCTGCCACAGAGCCCTGGCTGTTGTCAGGTGGTGGGATGCCGCATTCTATTCGATCGGACTTCTCGGACCTTACTTCCATGTAATTTCCTTTTGTTGTTTTTGGTGTGCCCGATATCTCCTGCACCTTGTACTGGTCTGTTTCACTGCCGGCCGGCAAATATGGCATCCTCTGAACTGACTCTCCAGACGACATCATCTTTTGCGACAGCTGTGAAATAGTCCCACCTTCCAGTTCGGCACCGTATTTCATCTCAATCAGATTCCTTTTCATCTTCTCGAGCTTCTCAATCTTCGCCTCATCTTGCTGCTTGCGTTTCCTCAGGCAGTGATAAACCACACCCAGAACAATGACCATTCCAAAGAAGCAGCCCAGTATCGTCATGATATAGTGCGTAGCAGTAGCGTCATTTGGCATGCGCTCTCGCATTGTTTTTGGGCTTGTGGAGATGGTCAGGCAGGTATGGTTAAATCTCAAAGAATTGCGTATGGATGCCACACAATACGTATAGTCTGTATGGGATTTAAGGTTCGGCAAATCGATATCCTCCCTTTGGCTTCTGAGGTTCTGAATATCCGTGAAGAAGCTGTTGTTGTACAGGACTAGAATGTACATTTTGCGGAAAGGATTTGGGATGTGGACTGTGATAACTGCACCCGTGTTTGTCATTTCTTTAAGCTTTATGATCGGACGGGCATCTTGGTCGAAATACGTTGGACTGATGCTGATGGATTCCTCTGGTAGTGTTCCTGAAGGGCAGTCATCCAATCCACAGGGACTCAAATCCGGCACGATTGTGGGAGTGCCTCCATCCAAAGATCCAAGCAGGTATGGAGTCACGTTTTCATCCGTGCAAGCAGTAGAAAGAGCATGCAAAGCATTCCGGAATGTTGGCATCCTGGGGTTCTGGCTTAAGAGGCTGTACCCTGAAAAGCCAGCCGGTGTGTCGCACACCATCCTCTCACTTGTTCGGTTGGGGAACGCTGCTAGCCAGCGCAAGAAGCCCAGTATCTCACAGGAGCAACTGAACGGGTTGGAGTACAGCTCGCAGGTGGTCAGTTTGGTTAGACCCCGGAATGTACTTCCATCCAATTGCTGGATTCTGTTCATGGAGAGGTCAACGTTCTCAATGGCTGGACACTCCCAGAAGGCATTGGGTGAGACAGATTCAATCAGGTTCGCCTGAAGGTACAGGTACTGCAGCCGTCCCAAGCCTCTCAACATACCCTCCGTCAAGTTCCTTAGCTTGTTAAAACCAATCTGCAGCACCTGCAGGTTAAACTGAGCCGAGAACGCTCCATCTTCTATATAGGAAATATCGTTCTTAGTCAAGTTCAGGTACGTGAGGTTGCTGAAGCGGCTTAAAGCGGAAAAATGGATGCTCCGTATCTTGTTTTCATTGAGTCGCAGGTCAACAATAGTGCTGTTAATGTGTAACGGGATGGCCTCGTATGGCGGCTGGTTCTGGCTGCAGATTGCCAGCCACACAAAACCCTTCTCCCCTTCAATCAGCCAACAGTCCGCCTGAGCAACAGGCACCCATGAAAATGAAAATAATGCAACAGCCACAGCCCACCAGAGTAAGGCACTGGTCACCATGCTTCCTCCTTTGCCACTTGGCCGAGTTGGATTGGATATGTGTGCTTCATTCATGATTCACCCAGGTGGTAGCTCAGGTATGATGTTGCGAAGTAACCCACAAGGAGTGAGAGCAAGGCTTTAACTGGTGTTGAACGAAATGTGGAATTTACTGAGAGGCGCTCACTTGTCAGGCCTGTCCCAGATGAAACGCAAACACGTTTTATGGCTGATTTTCTTTTCAGCAATGACTGAGTTTGGTGACTGTAGGAAGTGTCCATTGGGCTGGAAGTCCAGTTAAAATTGGAAATTTGCTTGTGCACAACTTTTCTTTAGACTGAATGTCCGAGCCACTCCATGCAGTGCCCCCTATAGAGCTGGTGGTGAGTTTTCGGTTCGTAAGCCTCATTTCTGACCTTTTGGAACCTGAAAAGACAAATGAAGATAAAAATTGAGGCAAGACATAACAAACCGATAAATAAATAAATAAGCATTAAGCAAACATATTTGTACTTATTTTTTACATGTTTTATATGTGTAATTCTACTTCTACTACTTTAATTCTACTCTATACTATCTTCTACATTTACATTTACATTTATTCATGTGGCTGACGCTTTTATCCAAAGCGACTTCCAGGACAGAGGAAACAATCAAGCGTTTGTATTGCATAGAGTAACACTGAGGTGGTGCTACAAGGAGACCAACACATTGCTCGTAGTTATTAAATAAATAACAGACGTAATTACTGTAATACATACATACGCTAAGTGCTTATACAACTACAGAGAGCAACTACTGCAATAGATACATGTGCCAGGTGCTTACAAAAACTACTACAGTAGAACAACTGACAAGTGCTAAGGTAGAAGCTACAATAAAAACTAAAAACTATTTCCTGGATGACGTCTGGTTGGTTATCTGGGAGCAGTAGTTAGTAACCGCTGATACTATGGGGAAAATGGGTTTGAACCAACAACATAACATTTTTTACAGCATTATTAACGTCTGATTTGTGCATTTACATTTGCTAATGGACACATCTTTTTTAAACCAGCATGCACAATTTATTTTGCCTATTGACTCTTAATAGAGGTTTCTAAATGGTTCTTGGCCTTTCCATGTATATAACTAGTACAGTTTGCCTCACGTGGAGGTGGTTAAAGGTTCTTCACGTTATAAATGAGCGTCTAAAGAATGTAGATGTAAACCTGGCGCTAGCTTATCTAATTAAGTAATTGAAGGCATTAAATTGAAAATTATACAATATTGATTTATTTGCGATATGGCAACGCTGAAAGGTATTGAACTTTCAATAAACAGTGCAACTACATCAACAACTTGTTCTGCAGAGGCAAGAAAGCCTTTTAAAGACAAGTTTTGTTTAGCTGACTCCACTTTTTATTTACACAGTCATTATGTTTGCTTCCTTGCTCGGAGCTAAAAATAGCTTAGATCAAGCACCACCACCACCCACCCACCCCCAACACACACAGGCCAATTACTGTCTGACAGCACGCAGGAAACAGCTTAGCCACTCATCCTGATAACATGCGCACACTTCACAGAAGACTTTGCACATACATCTTGGCACCCTATTAGCTCTGAAGGCCTTTTGAATCAGCTAATGAAGGCAAACTCTCAAATACGTTTATCTAATTAATTAATCGGTGACCCAAATCAAAACAGGGCTTGAGAGAAGCAGCCATGGTTAGGTCCTCAACCATCCAGCAGAAACTAAGGCTAGGAACATAGTTTTTCACGCTTTCTGCATGTGCCCCAGTGTATGTCTGCATAAAAAGGTACAATGCTGTAAACTTTACACATACACTAATGTCATCTCTGACATCAAGTGGGCAGTGGAGGCCTAGTGGTTAGGACACTGCCTTTGAGACCTGAAGGTCTCAGGTTCGAGTCCCGGCCCGGGCACTACTGAGGTACCCTTGAGCAAGGTACCGTCCCACTACACTGCTTCCTGGGCGCTGTTGATAGCTGCCCGCTGCTCCACGTGCACGTGTGATGGGTTAAATGCAGAGGTCACATTTCGTTGTGGTGCTTGAGTCAGTTTTAAATAATAAGATATATGCGAATGTGTTGGTGACATCACGGCAAAAACGGGCTGTTTTTAAAGCTTAGGTTGTATGTATGTCCTGTATGAATGTGGGGAGTGAATGTGTATTGTGAAGCTTTAACAATGCCTACACACTTTAAGCCTTTTTATCTCGAGAAAAGAGATCAAGACCCTTTAATATATCGAAAAATATCACAATCGCAGTCTGTAGTGGTATAATTGCAATACTGATATTTTGTCCGTATCGTGCAGCCCTAATGTGAGGCCTGTATCTTTGGACTAGCACAACGTATTTATAGATGTATCACATCGTATTAGCGTGTAACACAATTATACATTTATCTTCGAACAAGTATTGTTTACATTTTTATGGAAAACATTGATTCCAAACTGTTGTCACTTCTCTTCCTCAGTGTGGTCCGATGACGACTGGCTGAAGAAGTTCTCAGGGAAGACCACCGAGGAGGCGGAAGAGGCGGAGTCAGCAGGACAGGAGAACAAAACTGCAGCCCAGGAGGTGAGTAAACAGAATGAATAAGGATATAAAAAAAAGCAAAAGTCATAAAGCATAACCGCACACATTTACACAGTCCTTCCGCTTTGTGTGTGTGTGTGTGTGTGTGTGTGTGTGTGTGTGTGTGTGTGTGTGTGTTTGTGTGTGTGTTTGTGTGTGTGTTT
>JBBPDA010000081.1:31006514-31025032 GCA_037974385.1 Arnoldichthys spilopterus
TGGAACAGAAACAGTGTTATTGTACCGTCAGTGTCAGTATCGTATTGGAACAGAAACAGTGTTATTGTACCGTCAGTATCAGTATCGTATTGGAACAGAAACAGTGTTATTGTACCGTCAGTGTCAGTATCGTATTGGAACAGAAACAGTGTTATTGTACCGTCAGTGTCAGTATCGTATTGGAACAGAAACAGTGGTATTGTACCGTCAGTATCAGTATCGTATCAGAACAGAAACAGTGTTATTGTACCGTCAGTATCAGTATCGTATCAGAACAGAAACAGTGGTATTGTACCGTCAGTATCAGTATCGTATCAGAACAGAAACAGTGGTATTGTACCGTCAGTATCAGTATCGTATTGGAACAGAAGCAGTGTTATTGTACCGTCAGTATCAGTATCGTATTGGAACAGAAACAGTGGTATTGTACCGTCAGTATCAGTATCGTATTGGAACAGAAACAGTGGAATAGTGCTGTTGGTATCGGTATTGTATCAGTGATATAACGGCGTCAGTATGAGTTTTATATGAGGACAGAAAAAGCAGTTAATGATGTTACTGATGTTCATTAGAAGGGCGCCGAACTAAAGACACATTGATTGTATTTTAATGATGTTCCACTCAAACGTCTCAAAGTTTTATAAGAAACTTTTTTCATTTTCGTTTTTTGAGTCCCTCTTTTTATCACACACCCAGCTCTGTAAATCCCTCCTCCTCATCTCTCCACTTCTCCTCTGCTCTCACTTTTTTTGTGGAAAAAAAGAAACTCTCCCCTTGAAATGAGATCAAAGCGTTTAAGGCAAAATTATCTTCCTTAAGAATCGGATTAAGGGAGCGAAAAAAAAAGAGAGGAGTCATTGCCTCAAAGTAAGATCTCCCTCAGTAATCGCAAAATTCATCACTTCAAAGCAGTGAGCAGCTACTGTAACTGTGTGTGTATGTGTGTGTATGCATGTGTTAGTGTGTGTGTGTGTGTAAGCACACTGAGTGTGACATCAATAAAAGAACAATTATTTTTTCATATATAAAGGACTGCACCTTTCCCCAGTTTGAATGTGTTGCCCATGTCTGTTTATGCAAAAATGAACACTGAATATGAAAAGGCCCCGTTTGATCTAAAAACACGACAATTTCAGCTAGGCCTTCAGTTCGGACATGAAAATGGTCCAAAAGCTAAAACAGCTTTCATCTTCTTCTTCTTCGAAAAAAAAGCCCATTTCTCTTGCCTTATGGTATTTCCAGTACTATGTTAGCACCAATCCAGGGGTGCACAATACTGGTCCTAGAGAACCAGTTTCTAGCACAGTTTGGTGAGTTCCCTGCTCAAACACACCTGGTTCAACTCAACTCAGCTGCCAGATTTAGTGAGCGTGTATGAGGAGGGGTTGCTGTCATTACTATCCTTCTGAGTCTTGGTTTCTCCCAAGGTTTCTTCCTCCAGAGTGTTTCCTTGCCTACATTGCATTGGCTTGCTCATTAGAGGCTTGGACCCATACTCTATAAAGCTGCTTTATGACAACACAGTTGTAAAAAGTGCTATAGAAATAAACTGAAATTGAACTGCCAAACTTTTTGGACACCAGCCCTCTAGGACATGAGCTGAGCCCCTGCTCTGAGGTGTAACATCATAAAGCACTTGGGGAGCTTTTTCTTATAATGCATCTCCACTGCAGGAACTGAGGACGATTATAGTTGTTAGAATGACGTTTTGAGAAATCTTTTAAGCTCCTACTTTAGAACAGGCATTTTCCCAGCACAAGAGGAACCATGAGTGACAGTGTACAGTGACTGGTGCAGTCGAAAGTGTAGCATGATTCAACCTCCAACTTTTTCTATGCGGACGCTATACCAGCCATCGGCTGGCTTACGTCACTTCAGCGTTCCTACTGCCAGTGCAAAAGCACACAGAAAAAACACCACTGAAGGTGTGTAGTTCTCATGGGGAGCTCCCCAGTGGGTGGTCCCTGTCAGAAAGTCTCTATAACTGTTTGGTCTAAAGACGTGTGTAGAGATGTTTAAAACTCCTTAGTAGCTTGCGCTACCTTGTACAAATATCCTGAAATACGGACATGAATGCAGAGCTATGATGCATTACTCCATACTTATTTAACATTAGCATAATGGCTAATTTATGTGTTTAAGGGGAGCTGAGGCTCCCCCTAGAGGGCGTGCAAGGTCGGCCTCTCCTGAATATTAGGTGCCACGCCTCTCCCAGCTGGAACTCATGGGGACTAATCAGGGCAGGACTTTAAAGGGGAGCCAGACCGGCAGGAAGGCGCGAAGTCTCGTCAGTTCCCTGCGATTCTAAGCGTTGATAGTTTTGTATTTGGATTTCTGGTTTTGACTCTATTTTGTATTTGGATTCTGACTTTTGCCTTTGCCCTTGATGTACCTGTTTGCAGTGTTTTTGACTTCTGCCTGGATTTTTGACTTTTCCCTGCTCATTCTTTGATGTACCTGTTTGCCGTGTGTTTCGACCTACCTGCCTGGACTACGTTTCTGAGTCGGATTGCCTGTGACACAGTCTGTTTGCTTCGGTGTTTGACCTTCCTTTGGCTAAGTGGAATTCTCATTAAACATCTTAAATTTTACCTGCATTTCTCTCCTGCCTCACTACAGTACGTGACAATGTGTAATGTTGCTTATGGTCAAATGACAAATTGTGTTGATTTTCTTGGGGAAAATGAGTTCGCATTCACTTCTCTGTGCAAAACATAAAATGTGGTCCGTGCAAAAGTCACTGCACATTGTATGAAATTGAGAAATTCTGCAGCAAAATTGGCATGGCTACAGGAGTGTGTTCTCTGTAGAGGATGTGGGTTTGTTTTTTACTTTTTACTTTACTTTTTACTAAATTTTGTTTGGTTTTCTAGACATGAAACTGAATGGGAATGTTATGTAAATGCAACGAATCTAAATTTTTCCGGTGCAACCAGGAAGTACAGATCTGGTCATGTGAGAGTTTACACTTCACATATGACACTGCACATATTTCACTGAGACCCTTTATTGGTTCAGTATTTGCTGCAAAGTTCTGTCCAGTGACATTTCAAGAGCCATATAACTGAAAGCGATTGGCGGTCACTTTTGTGACCCGTGGGATTAAACGGGTTAATCGTGTAATTATGTCATTAAATTTTACACAACTCCATTCACGCTGCACCCTTAAAGGTTAATGAAAATGTCGAAACCGGTTTGCGAGAGCTCAGAATGCATGCTTAAGAAGTGCATTCATACACACAACTACCGTTTGGACAGAAAACCGCGTCTGTGGTGGGAATGAAAGGGAACGTTCACAAACCGCTCTGACAACCCAGCACTGCTCATTGCCATGACACTGTCTCTACAGGAAATATGCAAATGATGCTTCATAAGGAGGAGACGGTTCTAAAAAGCTACAGTAAGCAAAATGTTGAAGCACGCACGCACAACTCTTATCACTCGCTCTCTCAACCCACTGCCGCTCGTCCTCCTTTGCGCTTTCAAACAAATTCAAAACGTGCTGCGTCTTTGAGCATGTTCTAATGCTCATTAACGGCCCAGTAAACGCCTCGCGCCAGCCTGACCCGTGTGCTTTGCCTTCACGCAACTTCTAATGTGTCAACAGCAGTACACACAGGGACCATCAAACATCAGCCATAACATTAACACCATCTGCCTAATAGTGAGTGGGTCCCTCCTGCTGCTGGAGCAGCTCTGACTGTGCTGCACTGTCTGTTCTGACCCCTTTCCATCAGAGTCAGCGTTCACTGTTTAAACCCCAGTAGCTCTTCTGTGGGATCAGACCAGACAGGCTCCCCACATGCATCAGCGAGCCTTGGGTGCCCATGATTTTGTCACTGGTGGTTTACCAGTTGTCCTTCCTCTGATCACTTTTGTTAGGTACTAACTATGGCTCACCTGGAACACTCCACAAGACCCTGCTGTTTTGAAGATGCTCTGACTCAGTCGTCTCAAACATGACAATAAGGCCCTTGTCAGAGTGGCTCAGATCCTTACGTTCATCCATTTTTTTCTGCTTCCAGCAGATCAACTTCAAGAACTGACTGTTCACTTGCTGCCTAATATGTGCCACCCCCCTGACAGGTGTCAATGTAATGAAATAACTACATAATCAATGTTGTTCACTTTGCCTGTCAAGGTGTTAATGTTATGGCTGATCGGTGTGAAGCAAATGGTTCCGTTTCTAGAATCTGATTTGAAAAATCTGGTGAAAATGTGAAAAAGTGAATGTTCTGCTCTGTACAAATAGTCAGTTTACAGATGTATCCAGTTCATGAGTTGGGCCTTGTATTCTGTTTATTTATTTATTTATTACTTATATATATTATTTATATGACATATTGAGGTAAAATAAGAAAAATGTAGCACTGGGTCAACTAAATGTTCTGCTCTTCTAGAGTGAGATCAAATATTGGTTTGAAATATCAGTCAGATCTAAACATTTGCCTGATACTGTTTTTTTTCAATAAATATCTTCCGATACCACATTGACATCTCATTGTGCACCCCTAGTTTTGGCTCTTTGACACTGCAGCAACAACAGTGATAAATAACAGTAAAGTAGCAGAAAAAAGTGTTACTAAGAACATTGGAGATGAACCGATGTGGGGTTTCTGTGATGATGCTGATATTTTTCATATACATATCTGCCGATGCTGATGTTCTGTGATACTGGTATGATTCCAAAATAATTGTGCATGCCTAATGTTAAGAATTCAGATCACAGCTGGCACTGTTGATTTTTGCAAATATCCTACACCTTTATGTACATGTGTGGCGACGTATAATTCACAAAACGGCAGCTTCCAAGCACTTTTACGGGATGTCTGCAGAGTTTGCAGTTGAATTTTTTAAATTTTTACTTTTAGATTTCTGTCACATGTAAATAGCTGACAAAAAATGATAAGAACAAAAAATTGTGCATAAAAAAAACACACATGCGCTTTAACACTAATTAATTAATTAATTAATTCATGCTGTATTTCAGTAATATTGCACCCACACATGAACCTAACCCTCACCTTAACGTCAGTAAAGAAAGGACAATTTTTTGCTCTTTTAGTTTTTTCTAAAATTGTTAAATTTGTGGAGAAAACTGCACCGAACCTTCTGAGGCCCTGCAAAACGTCATCAGATCGACAGATTTGTTGTATTCCACTCATTATGACATTTGGTCCTCACAATGAGTTAAGTACACGTGTATACACACCCACAGCAGTGTGGCCCCACCCAATACAGGACAGTCTGTCAGAATAAAGCCTATTTAGATATATTGCTTTAAAGGTGCAGTAGTAAAAGCCTGTTTAATTTTAAGGGGTGAAATGTTGTTGGTTGGTCCTAATGCAGACACTGTGCCCTCAGTTTTGAAGTATTGCAGCCCCACACTTTAAAGTTTTTCTCTTTCAGTTTGACTTTTTTCACCCTCATTTTGAAGGTGTTCATCCTCAGTTTAAAGTTTTTCACCCTTAGGTTAAGTTTTGGGGAAAATACACTGAAATCTACATACTTCCTAGCTAAGAACAGTGCCATATAATGCAAATTACTTTAAAGGTGCAACCATGCTACTGTAAGGAAAACACATCTACAATAATGATCTGCTAACAGCAATAGAATCGCTATGAGATTCTAGCAGTATCAGCACCAGCTAACAGCACTGCACACTAACCTTTTTGGCCAAACTAGACCAACTGGGACATATGACATGAAGCTTGCATAACACACAACACTATGTTTTATCTAAGTCTTGTAATAAACATATTAACATTGGGTTTGCGGTTGAATTTGAGGTTGCATGTAACTTTACTAGAGGTTAATCCTTCAGCAGAGTCTTGGCACAGAGCTAAAGGTTAGGCTGTTGCTTGTATTCAGTCAGTGACATACTGTATATAGAACTTCCAGAAGAAACATCATGAAGATGGTCCATGATTTCACTGCCAGTTCCTTACGGCTGATGTTGGTGGTTTATCTGACAAGTCCACCTCCTAAAGGCCTAACCAATGGGAGAGCAAGCTTAGCTACCTGTATATCTACCTGAACTCCACAGAGAAGAAGAATTTTGATCTTCTTTTGGGTGTTGCGTTAATTTAACCCTATTGTTTCTAACTGAACCTCAGTTAAATACGAATAGCTCTGCAGTATTATCATAGCTTACATACAAACATGCTTCTACTGCATAAAATAAGGTTAAAATAATACCTTTTCCTGTGTATAACCTCATTTAATACTGATGCACTCTCATTGGCTTCTGGATCCAGGGCCTGAACAGATGTCGCTGTAGGTTTCCATACTGCCTTAAAAGTCTGCTGGGGTTTTGTTTATCTTTATGGCTTTGACATTGAGTTGCTGGGTGATTTATTCAGTTACTTCCAAAACTTGTCACCAGTGGGAAAAGGTAATCAACCCCTTAAACGTCATTACTGGTTGGACCGCCAACCAGTCAAAGCTTCTAGGGAAATTAATTGAAAATGACATGCAAATGTGTAAAGTTAGCAAATCTGTCAACATAGTAAACAATATTTACTTAGTGAGATTCCTTGGAATAAGTATTTTTGAAGAACTGTGCACTTTTAATACTGATGCACTCACAGTGACTTCTGGGTGTGGGCTTGATCAGATGTAGCTGTAGGTTTCCATACTGCATTGAAAGTCTGCTGGGGTTTTGTTTATCTTTATGGCTTTGACATTGACTTGCTGGGTGAGGCATCATTAGTATTGCACCCACTCGTGTGCTGATTGTAAAGGCCTGATGGATGACACATACACTGCTGACACTATCTATTTCCAGGCAAGCTGATTGGTGGACCCACATGCAGTATAGTGGTTTACACTGGTCAGCTCTGGTGCACCACTGTAGTCTTCAATCCTCAATATAGACCCCCTTATTTTTGGATGACGGCCCATTGCCAAAGCAATAGTGCTGCAAATCTTTATTTTGGCAAGTGAAATCACCTTAAATGTAGCTAATATACAGAAAGAACCCTATTTTGCAGGGTAACACAAAGTGTTTTTGCTAGTTTAATACCAGCACATTCCTTGTTTTCATGTCATGGGCGCATGTTTTCAAAATAACCAATTTTCAGTGTATTTCCTGCTTCTAGTAGTGGTGCTTTTTAACTGAGGTGAGGCTGGATGCATTATATTAGCAATCCACCATAGCTCTTACACCTCTGCCTTTTAAAGGTGAGGTGATGGGCCATTCTAATTTGGTTTATTGCATGTTAAGCCCAAAACACACCTCTGAATACTTAGGAGAGGTAGGACAACCTTTTTGGTCTTTGTAAAATCTGATTTTTCCACCAGCAAATTAGCAAAATAGATTTGGACACACTCGTAAATGGTAGTTGCTACTCTGGCTTCAGATTTAGGTTAGATTATCCAAATGGAGCCCATTATTTCCTCTATTTTCACATATTTGTCACACATATTTTTAGATCCTAATGGAACATGTAATATAAGAAAAGGTGAACAAGAGGAAACACTGTTTTTAATGATGATTTACTGAAGCAGAAAAGGTTTTGTATCATTGTATCACGTGTTATGCAAGATTCTGAAAATGAGTAACTAGTTACAGTGACTAGTCATGTCTTTCAAAAGAAACTAAATTACCAGTTACACCATATTTAAGGTCAATAGCTACTAGGCAAAGTAACAGTTTCGTTACTTCTAAATGTCAGTTTTCGTTGGCGATGCTGTTTAAGCCAGACTAAGAAAGAACAACATCATCAGAACCGTGGCTGTCTGAGTTCCTGCACTGAAATGGGCAGCCGCAGTGAATGCACTGCACACAACTTTCACTTTCCAACTTAAATGAGTAAATTATTCAACAACACCCATGTGGTAATGATGGCAGAGACTTCACAGCCCAACTTGGCCAGAGAATTTGCACTCCAAGTGATCTTAAAACACTTTTGAGTATTTTGAAGAGTAGGCGGCAAATCTCGAGATAAAGTTGTAGGCAAGGTCATTCATCTCATGGGCACAGTACACAAGAATAAATATCTGAAAGGTCAGAAGGAGTAATCGAACATCATGTTTGGACAATTCTGACTGCTGTCCGTTAATATTGTGGCAGCGGAGGCCAGCAAACTGAATAAGTACCATCCCTTTAATGGAGAGTGGGTTGCTCAGCATATGTTGTTTTGCTTTGTTCCGACATAGGTCTATGTGCTTTTAGTTACGGTTCTGTGTCTATGGTTGTGGACTTCCCCATGTGATCAGAGGGTTGCTGGGTCAAGTTTCAAGAAAGGTACCACACGAGGTACTCTTAAGCTCTCTACACTGCTCCCGGGTGCTGTTGATAGATGCCCACTGCTCCATACGTGGATGTCTGATCAAGATATTTTTGCTTATTTTGCTTTTTGCAATAAAGTACTAAGTAAATGTAATAAGTAAATGTAGCCTACCCCAACAGACAGATATTTTTGTTTAGTGTTAGCATTGGCAGTATAGTCAAAATTGTGTTTTTTTTGCAGTGTCTGAGTTAGGGGAGGTTTTTTTTACGATGAGATGCACTTGTACCAGTGCCACCCTCATAAAGTGGCCAGTGAGGGACTGAGTGCCTCCAAACCGACAGCTTAAAACGGCATTAGCTGCCCAAACCAGAGAAAAAGATGCGTACGCACAGACGATTCCGTGTTCGAGGAGCCTTAAAGAGATCACAGTGAGGGTTTTCACGCCTTCATAATGCCCCCCCACCCCGTCTGCAGCCTGAGGAGAAGGCCTCAATATCCCCTTCCTTTAGGCAACGAAATTCATATTCCATCCAGGCCGCCGTGTCGCATTAAAGGCACCATTCGGATCAGGTCTCGGCGCGCGGCCTCCTCTCTTTCTTCTACCTATTCCTTCTAAAAATCAGCGTGCCCCGCTCCCAGGGGTTTGGCATAAATGCAAGCGCGCTCGTTCTCTGAAGTTTTCCGAGGCGCTTTGTTTCCATGGCAACCCCGGCCCTTGTTCCCCTGCAGTCGTCTACTTGGGGTTTTTACGTGGTTAATTATGAATGAAGGGGGCTGATAATGAGACGGGTGGGGGGGGGGGGGGGTGCAGAACCACTCCTTTTCTCTCTCCCTTCTCCTTGCTAAAGTTAACACCTTGTTAAAAGTGTCTTCCTACAGAATCAGCATAACCTCAGCACACACACACACACAGACACGTCAGTATTCAACTTTAAGTGTGAGTTTGTCGACAATCAGATGAGCTGCTTTGTTGGTTTGCTGAGGCCAAACCCCCTTCCAAGGGACAGAAACAGTCGTTCACTCATTTCTGTTAGTTTTGCAGCTTTATGCAAGACATAGTCAACGTAAACACCCTGAAACGGATGATAAAACTGACCAAGGGTGGAAGATCAAATCAGACCAACAGCAAAACCTCCATCTTTTCGAAACCTTAGATGCTTTCTGACCAGAGGAACTTCTTCTGAGAACCACTGGAGGACTGGAGAGAGTTCCCCCTTTCTTATGGGGGCAAGAACTGAGAATGATTATGGGTCTTAGAACAGCATTTGAGAAGCTGTGGTGGCTCATGCTTTAGGATTGGTACTTTCTTACACTAGAGGAACCATGAGTGACTGGTGAACAGTGATCCACCATTAGCCACCATTTTTAACCTGTGTAAGTCATTAGTTGTGTGATCAGCTCTAAGCACTAAAAACAAAGACATATAGATCAACAGTAAAGTCCAGTAGTAAAGTGCGATTTTGATGTGAAAGTTTTGATGTGTCTAAGCTCTCTGATCACTGCAGCCTCAATCTTCTATCCCATCAGTGTTCTTACTGTCGGTGCGAGTGCAAACAGAAAAAATGCCACTGAAAATGTTTTGTACACAGGGGAGGTCCCCGGTGGGTAGTTCTCCTCAAAATTTAATTGAAGTGTTTGGTCCAAAAACACTCTGCATGCTATGGTCCTAGTGAAAAAATGGCCCCACTTTGTAATAAGAGTCCCTAATAACTGTGTAGTTGCACATTAACAATGCATGTTACAACAGTGTAACTACTGATATAGTCACTGTAAAACATTACAATATTACAGTTATGTAGTCACGTGTGTGTTTATATGTAAATACAAACATTGCTGGATGATTAGTTCTAGCTCACAAACGCCACTCCAAATCATCCTAAAGATCCTGAGCTCTAGAACTCACAGTTCTACTTTGGGCATGGCAATTTTAGGCTCCAGTGTCTCATTCTATCTGCAATGCTGTTCTATGAAGATTACACAATTTGTTGACAACCACTTGTGTAATGTGTCCACCTGAAAGTATCTGAATTACTCACTAGAAGAGGGTGTCTAGATAACTACTGCACATAGTGTATCTCTGTGGTGGACAAGGCTTAGAGATTCTACATTATATAGATTTTTTCTGATGTAAGTAGCCAGATCTACATGTTGAACAGAATTTGTCAAACCCAAGGCACACGACTGCTCTCTGTACTGCTGTACATAAATAACGTCAACAGCTCATGTTTCAAATCTATCTCTAGCTCAGTGATATTGGATAATCAAGTGGGATGCATTGCCAGGACAGTTCAACTAGATTGGCATAGAGTTGCCAGGAAATTTCAAGTATGCTGCTGCCATGTTGCCAGGATATGCAGCTTCATTGCTGGTGTTTTGCCAGAACATTTGTACAGCACTAGGTTTTTGAGCACGTTATTTCAGCCTCATTGCTAAACTCGGCAGAACATTAGGACATAGGTTCCCAACTCTAGTTCTTGATCCCACCCTGCTCTGAACATTTTAAGCCCAATCCTAAATGGTGCCCTAAGCCCTGCAGACATCTTCAAAGTCTACACCTAGATGAGGTCAACAATGTTCAACAACATGCAGACCTAAAGGGCAGGAAAACTGAAGGGGGCTTAGCTTGAACGTGTGTTTGGAACAGATCCATGTGATATGTGTAGCACTCTGCGCATCAGTGGTACTCGTTTTTGCAAATGAGCGTGTCTGCAGTGGCTCAGTTCAGATTTACAAGCTGCTTAATCCAAAGAAACAAATGCATTTTCACTCACTTCTGAATATCTACTTCCCTGCCATGTTGGCAAGACAGTGGTAAACAAAACACTTAACTTAATTGTTTTTTGCCAAACAAATTTTGGGTAAACGGCATCTGCTGTATCTGCATCGTTGAGATCTTTGCCAAATAATGTTGCAATAACGGCAAATACAGAGTTATTGTGAGCCAAAATGAAAGAATAAGACACCCTGCAGTCTTGATGTTCTCACGTTCATGGGTAGTTGTGGGAGTTGTGCAGGATCACAAGTGCACCATTTGGGACAGGGCTTTAGTGTTTTCTCTGCTCTCAACACACCTCATCCAGCTAATCAGTTCATTCAAAGGCATTTCCTGGGTTGATGTAGGTGTGTTAAAGTGGCAAAACACTACAATGTGCAGAGCAAAGTGAGCTCTAGGACCACAGTTGGCCAACTATCATCCAAAACTGATTGTTACTAATTAGTTTAAAATAAATAGCAATAAAAAATGTGCAAATCATTCATCACCAATATACCCTACTACTCACTAGTCACATGGAAAGTGGTGGTCTAGTGGTTAGGGTAGTCGCAGGTTCAATCCTGGCCCAGGTACCACTGAGGTACCCTTGAGGGAGGTACTGTCCCACTACACTGCTCACTGGGAGCTGTTGATAGCTCCATGTTTGAATGGGTTAAATGCAGAAGTCAGATTTTGTTGTGGAGAACTTTGTGTTCACAATGACAAATCGTCGCTTTCATTTTACTTTCACATCACTTCATCTCTGGCTAGCTTACTGTGTGATGTGTATCACTGAACAAGCTTGTTGTTTTTTTTCAGAAGCCCCTCAACACACCAGGAGCAAGACCTCTGGTTTGTTTTTTCCACCAGCTGCTTGAAAGTGAAATGCTGTGGAGGTGTATTTAGTACATGCTTTTACAGACAAACAAATTTACTGAAAAACATGTAATTTATCTATGTTGCAGTGCAGCACTTGGCCAGTTTATAGTGCCAGCCATACTGATCAATACAGGAGTGCACTGCATGTGGTGCAGTTACTTCTTTTGGTGTAAAATGCACTTCCCTTCACATAGCTAGAAAAAAAACTGAAATAAATGATTTTTTCCCCTCATGAACATTCAAAATACTGGCCAAACAGAGACCAACACAAGTCTGAGTTAAAATAATGCAGAGGCTGAGTAAAAAATACCCAGCGAGGCTGAGATGGAGACATAACTGAGTCAAAATACTGGCAGGATGAAGACAATACTGAGTCAAAATACAAGTGATGCTGAGACCAAGACAACACTGAGTTAAAAAAAACTGGTGAATCTGAGGCTGAGACAAGACAGAGTTAAAATACTGTTGAGACTGAGCCATGACTGAATCAAAATACTGGTGAGGCCGCGCCCAAGCCCAAGACAAGACAAGACTGAGTCAAAATAATGGCGAGGCTGAGACCAAGAAAAGAGAGACACAAAGTACTGGTGAGGACATAAGGTAGAATGTACTGAAGAAGACGAGAAAAAACAGTCAAAACACTGCAGAGACCAAAGCAAGATTGAGTCAAGACACTGGAAATGCCAAGACAAGATCCAGGCAAAACATTGCAAGACCTAGACATGAGACTTGTCAACACTCAGACGAGACTGAGTCAGAATCCTAGTGAGACCAAGACGAGACAATCAATAGATGAGTCGAAATTAAAGGGAACAGAGTCAAACTACAGATAGAAACCAGATAAAACTCTGGCTGGACTGAAACAAGTCAAGACACTGTCAAGACCGAGACAGGTCAAGATTATTTATCAAGTGCAACATGAACATGAAATAAACTTAATTTAGTCTGCAACACATTGCAGACGCTCTCATGAAGAGAGACAGTCTAATCAACTTTGCACAGGAAAAGCATTTATCCCAAGGCAGCCAAACATATTGGCATTATCACTTCAGCAGGCATCAGGACCCTGATCTCCAGCACACAAGCCTGTAATGTTACCTTTGTTATCCATGTTAACTCTATTTAGAAGCTCCACCGAGCTTCACTTACTGTCTTTTACGGTAACAAAGACCTGATTTAGCAGGTCATTAGCAACTGCTGACAACTGCTGCTATTGTTCAAAATCATCACATTATACAACGCGCCTTAGGTTAGAGGTGAAACCTCCACAGGGGGCTGGATGCCGCATCAGAGGGGGTGGTCAAAAGCGATGAAGCTTGTCAGGTCAACACATGAGCTTTATTCCTAGGGCAAGGCTACAAACGGATCTTGAATAAAAGCCATTTAAACCACCAATACACACGGACCACGAGGGCACATGTACATTCTACCAGCCAAAGGCCAGGGGCTCAGGCCTCCCCCCGAGGGTCTATCTGAGTATATGTGTGTGTGCTCCACCCAAAGCTTTTACTGCACTGGTGAAAAGGGAATTGCTACACTGTGGAAGATCAATATTTTCCTGTGCATAGTCAAAGTGGATTATCATCTCCCCAGGTTTGATTGAATAATTAAGAGGGCAAAATGTGCCTTTACATTTGAAGCCATATGCTTTGTATTGAATTTCCCCCATAGGGATATGGAGAACGAGCAAAAGCAAGCATAGGTGGATAATTCCTTTATAAAGCTGATTTTATCAATTAGGGCTGCAAAATATAAACAGAATGGTAGAATCATGATTGTACTGACACACACTGAGATTCGTAAATGACTTTTAGATATTAAAACTGACCTGCCTTGTGTCTACATGAGATGGTTAAAGAACGGCTTGCATTATTTTGACCAAAACATGGATTTCGTGAATACGGCCTTTTCCACCATGCAAATGCATGGGGCCCTGCAGGTAAGGTAGATGTTCACATGCAGTTGGCTGAATAATAAGCTAAAGAAAAAACACATTTTCCTTTATTTTTTTATCTAGAAAATATACTGAACACTTTAGTTTGAGAACATCAATGACATGGCTGCTCCTGTTGCAGAAGTTAATTGCTCCAATCAGCAATTAATTGTAGATAAGGTAATGTACAAAGCTAACTTTCCTTCTTCCAAACCCAGCACTTAAGCCAGAGATGTTAACTGAACAACACTCAGGTCATAATCAAAGCTTTTGCTGAGTCAAATCTAGCATGGTCCAGTTCTGGCTGCAAGAAGCTCTAAGAAGCTTTAAGAAGCTCTGAGGCAAGGCAAGGCAAGGTTATTTATATAGCATGTTATCATACACAGAGGTCATTCGGTGTGCTTTACAGGGATAAAATAACAAAAAAATAAAACTAACCGATAAAATTAGAAATAAAATCAGATAATAGAAATAAGAAATAAGAAAAGGATTTACAATAATTTAGGCCAATATAAATGTGCATGATAAAAGTACATATTTGGAGCTTCTGTTTACTTAAAGGTTTTAGTAGTTTTTAATGACTTAAAACATAACAGTTGAGGCAGAGCTGGTCTTCATGGGAAGCTGGTTCCAGCAGGGGGCAGCATAATGACTAAACACCCTTTCACCCTGTTTATTTTCAGCTCTGGGCACCACTAGCTGACCAGCTCCTGCTGATCTTAAAGACCTCCCAGCCTGAACTTAATCAAACATTACAGATGCATATTTAGAGCCCAAACCACTGACTGACTTGTAAAAAATGAGTAAGACTTTTATTCAAGGTCAACGTTATGTTTTGCAGTGAAAGCAGGTATCTTTGATTGTAGCCACGACTTGATTCTAGACATGACATTGCTTGGGGCCCCCAAAACACTAAATCTATCCAGTTTGATTAAAAACAACCAACTGAGTGCTCACAGCATGTCAGCAAGTTCGTTTGCGTATTGCCTCCTTCTGCAAAATCAGCATAGCGATGGCCATTATCGCAATAAACATTTGTTTCATTTGCAGTGCAGTGCGTCTAATGACACAAAGAACTGACACCCCCAGTGGGGTGCCTGAGTGTGGCACAAAGCCTGTTGACTTGAGTGTTAGTAAAACAGTGAAAGTGCTCCTCGGCTCATTGTTTCCAAAGCAGAATCACTTCTCATGCAAATGAATGTGAAATCCAAAAATGACATGTATACTAACACCATGCCTTGTGCAAAAAAGGTGCTAATGGTGGGGGACATGCACTTTGTATGAGCCCCCGCTCGCTCAGAGAGTCTCAAATTCTCAGAAATTCCAGTGTTATTCCTGGCCTTAAGAATTACTATCTACATTTGATCAGAACCACCAACCATAGAATTGTCTTTTGTAGGTTTACAGACTGTAGCCCACCTGCATTTTAGCCCCTTTCTATCATGTCCATCAATGGAGAGCAACCACTACAGTTTCTGACCACAAGAACCAGATGGATAGATTTGGTTGACCACAGCAATGACATGGCTGTGATCCAGGACCCAGGGATCCAACACCCAAATGATATCTGGTCAGTGGTGGTCCTATGGTGGTCCATTTTCATTGATGGAGGTGCAAGAGGGCTGTTAAACAGTCCAGCAACAAATGTTCTACAGTCTGTAAATTTCTATATACTATTATGTCGAATGTCTATAGTGAAATGACCAGTGAGGGCAGTTATTAAGGTGGATGGGCCAAATGAACTAATTCCTCCATAATTCAGGGATAGTAGAAGCTGGTGTGTCTATGTATATTAACCCTATTTCTTTATCAGCCATAATATTGAAACTACCTACCTAATTCTGATTGGACAGCACTGACTGTGGTGCACTGTGTGTCCTGACATCTTTCTATTATATCCAGCATTAATTTTTGTGCTACAGAAAAGAAGTATAGTGGGGAGGCAGCTTTTAGTCAAGCGCTCCAACTATGGAATATACTACCAGCAGCAATTAGAGAAGCTGAATCACTTTCTTGTTTTAAAAAGCTGTTAAAAACATATTTGTTTCTGGCTTTTAATACTTATTATTTTAAATTTATTGTATCCCTATGTTTCTCTTTCTCAATTATTTTAAATATTATTTTTTTTTGTGAAATCCATTCATTTCTTATTGTATTCTAATTTGTATGATTTGCATTTTTGTACAATTGTCTTATACTCGTTTACAGTCTAATTGCTTATTCAGTTTAGTTGCTTGTCTCTTGTTTCTAAAGTGAAGGATTATTTTATTTTAATTTAATTTAATTTAATTTAATTTAATTTAATTTAATTTAATTTTATTTTATTTTATTTATTTTTATTATTATTATTACAGAAACTGTTCTGCGGGATTGGACAAGACGGGCAAGCCTTCACTCCCCAGGCACATTAGTGAACCTTAGCTGCCCATGACCCTGTCACTGATTGACCAGTGTCCTTCCTTGGGTCACCTTTAGTAGGTACTAACTACTGCACACCCAAAACACTCCACAAGGCCTGCTGTTCTGGAGACGCTCTGACTCAGTCGTCTCTAGAACATCACAATAAGGCCCATTTTATCTACTTTAAAAAGCGACTATTCATTTGCTGCCTAATATATCCCACCCCCCGACAGGTGTCAAGGTAGTCAGATGTTACTACTTGACTACAGATGAACATTACATCATATTTTTTAAAGTTGACTAGCTAGCTATCCTTGTGTGCTGATGCTGCTTGAAGTTTATTTTCTCCCTCCCTCTCTCTCTCTCTCTCTCTCTCTCTCTACCTGTCTACAGTGAAAGAGCAATCACACCTCCTCTCTCTCTCCCTTGAGAGCTCATTACACTGATTGGCTTAAGGACCTTCAGCTAATGATGACACCCTCTACATGTTATATTAGCATCCATGTAGTGTGTGCATGTGTGCATCATGGAGAGAGAGAGAGAGAGAGAGAGAGACAACCAATCTTCCAAGCATAGTATTTTATTATATTAGGCTTAAGTATGGCCTGCATTCAAAAAACAGAATAAACTGCTTTTTTTTCTTTCTTTCTTTCTTTCTTTCTTTCTTTCTTTCTTTCTTTCTTTCTTTCTTTCTTTCTTTCTTTCTTTCTTTTTTTCTTTCTTTCTTTCTTTCTTTCTTTCTTTCTTTCTTTCTTTCTTTCTTTCTTTCTTTCTTTCTTTCTTTCAGTCTTAATTCTCTGTTTAACACACAGGCTTTGAGTCATCAAGCCAGTAAATGGTAACTAATGTATTTGACAGTCACTGGAGAGGCACCATCATTAACAATAATGACAAGCTCAGTGGCTCACGCTGAATGATAAAAGCCTCCAGTGCGACTTTTTTTTTTTTTAAAGCACCAGTCATGACGATGCACATGCACAGCAATATGACATCACAGAGGCAAAGGTTGCCATGACAAATGACGAGCTCTAAGGTTCATGTCCCTGGCGATGGTGGAATGCATTTGTTTCTTTGGGTATTACCATCACCTCGTAATGAGGTATTAGCCAGTTAGTGGTATAGTACCAACAATGCTGAGATGCTGCTTGGCTAAAGTAGTTGTAACTGCAATGCATGAAAAAACAAAATCTGCACAACTCAATATTTGCAAGGCACAAACATTAAAGAAAAGTATTGCTAATTAAAAAAAACTCTTACATTAAGTGAAATTCTAATATAATTCTAATATATCATACATTCTATATATATATTTAATATATATTAACTGCACAAAAAAGAAAATATTCTTACTAACTTATAATTAGAGAACATTTACTGAAAATGAGATTCAAGGGTTGATATTAAGCAAAAGCATGTGCCAATGGGGTAAGAAAAATTCACTAACTGTCACTTAGTAAAGTGATGTTTTTTTGACATTTGTTTAATTATTTTATTTTATTTTAGTTTATTTGTAACCTTTATTTTACCAGACAAGACATTAAGAACAGACTCTTATTTACAACGACGGCCTGAAATGTTAAGGCAGTGCATAAAGGCAGTACATAAAGTTTTTAGTAAAAACACTTTTTTTTTTAACAGTGCAGTTCCTCATTAGGTCAAAAAGTGCTTTTGCTAACATTCCCTAAAGCATAGACAGGTCAGTTAAAAAAAAGATGGCAACAACATAGTGTTGAATACTTCAGTCTTGACTTCTAAGGCTTTTTTAGGGAACAAGCAGTGGCCTAGTCCTTCTTAATCTATTGGAGGTAATTATAGGTCCCACACAGGTCCCAGTAACCCTGTGTTGGCCCCTTTCTCAGCATGTAATTTAGTTAAAGTTGTGAATGTATGAATCCTGCTAAAACTCAGTGTCTATCTATCAAACAATATTTTGTACATGACACTGACAACTGTGACATTTTATGTAACTAAATCCTCAGGCTGCGGTGCATATTCTTGTCCACTGCATAAACGCCCGGGGAGGAGCTGCAGGCTATGAAGGATGGAGGGCAAGTGTGGAAGGAGGTAAGCGCGCATGTGTGTACATGGGCCTTCACGAAGGACAAAACGAATAAAAGCAACGTACGACAATAATTCATAACCGAGTCCTTGTGTGATCTTGAATCTCTCCGAAAGCCCTCTCAGAAAGCAGGTGTCTGTCTTACAAACACAAATGCGTTCACTTCTCTCTCTCTCTCTCTTGGTCTCTCTCTCTCTCTCTCCCCTTCTCTCTCTCTCTCTCTCTCTCTCTCTCTCTCTCTCTCTCTCTCTCTCTCTCTCT
>JBBPDA010000081.1:31032603-31043781 GCA_037974385.1 Arnoldichthys spilopterus
TGATTGTTTCCTCTGTCCTGGAAGTCGCTTTGGATAAAAGCGTCAGCCAAATGAATAAATGTAAATGTAAATGTACAATTGTTTGGAAAATATATGCTAATCTTGAAATTTGATGCAAAATGAATAAATGTAAATGCTAGAGTTTTGGAAATCAGGTTAAGCCTCTGTTATGGGCCTCAGTTTCTTTACTATCTATGTCAACTATTTTCCGTCTATTTATGTAGCCATGTGGTCATGTTTATTTCTGTTTCATGTGCTCTGTAGACCCGCCTTAGCCCCGTCCTGATTGCGAGTCTTGTCAGCTGTGTTTAGTCTTTGTCCTCCTCCCCCTCCCAGGTGTCAGCCATCTTGTTTAGTGTATTAAACCCCTGTGTTTGCTCTTGTCTTTTGTTTGGTCTCTGTTGTCAGTAATCTTGTTAGCACTGTTTTTGTCAGTTTTCAAGCTCAGTTCCCACTATGTAAGTCCTGGTTTTGTTTCTGTGTAGTTATGTTTAATCCTTCTGTAAACTAGAATTGTTAAATGAACTTTTGTCAGTAAAACTTACAATTGCTTCCTTAAATAAATCCTGACACATGTATAAGGGTTCTATAGGATTTGAGCCACTCAACTGTTCTGTCATATTTTTTTAATAGATGACATGTCTGAACTGCAAGCAGCCCATAATAGGATTTGAATTCTTCTACCATGGAGCCATGCTGTTGTAATGCATTCAAAATGCAGTTTGCCATTGTTTTGTTAAAGTAAGCCTTGTAAAAGACATCTGGATGTTTTAGCATGCATTGCTCCAAAACCTCATCATTTAGCATTAATGCACCTAATAAGCTGGATGGTTCTGCTTCTCTTAAGGACAGAGACTGGACAAATTTGACCTGCATGGGAGGTGTCAGGAAAACTCTTTGCTCTTCCAAAGTAACATTAGAGCAAGGCAAAGATCAGGCTTTTTGAAATAATGTAGGTGGTGATGTTGGGCCACTGTAACGGTACACATGTGTGGTTTAGACCAAACCCATGGTGGTGGAAATGTTATGGATTTGCTTTGCTGCCTCAAGGACTGGGAAGGTTGCAGCCATTGATTCTGCTTTGAATTCTGCATCATATCAAATTGTGTATGAAGATAATGTGAGGCCATTTGTTCAAAACATGAAGTAGCACCAGGGATGGACCTTTCAACAGGATCATGATCCTCAGTACACTAGCAAATCCACCACACACTGGCTCGAAAAGATTATAGAACGGCCTTTCAAAAAAGAGGCTGCTGTTGCATTAAGTTGCCTGAAATTGTAAAAAGGGCAGTACATGCAAGAAAACCCCACAAATATCTTGGTATTTTGCATGGAAGAGTGGTCAATATTTTCACATTCTTGGAGAATTAAGTAAAATGACTACAAAGATATTTCTACTTAAAGGGGCAAACCTAGGTCAACTTATTTTCTCCACTGAAGAATATTACATTTATTAATATTATTTACTTAATGAATGATTAAAAAAGCTTGTTCAGGTTTATCACCTTGCAGGCCAAAAAGGGGTAAAATGTGTTTTTTTTATTTGTTGAAATAAATGTAATTTGATGGGGGTTTTGGTGACTTTAAGCTGTTCTCGTATCTGTAACATTTGAATTAATTCTTGATTTTCTCACTGACCGTGTTGTAGTCGTCTGTGGTCAGGAGTCCAAGAGAAGGTCACTGGCCTCACTCTCTTTGCCTGAGTAAGATTGACCTCCTCATATATCCCACTTGAGAATTAGCAGTGTGTTGAATTGTCAAGTGACAATGTGTTTTTGGCAGCTGAAAAAGATGCTTCACATGTCTGAGTTAGCACATGCTTGGCTTTACCCTCGTAACTTGGTAGCATTGTGGGATACATAAGGCCTAGTAAGTGGATGGGAACTGGGAAGTGACCAAATTGGAAAGAAAAACTGGCCAATGGAAAAGCGAATTGACAATAAATAACTGCAATATTTGTGTTGGAGACATCACTAAATCACCAAACTGTGGTGGACGCCGGCCTTCCAGTATCATTGTTGTGGAACCCTGCTCTAAAAGATAAATATTTTACTTTTTATCTTTATTTGTGGCCTCTAGAACCTGACTTATGCGAAACGTTGATCCAGAAGACATTTTGCTTCCATCCCTTTGTTGCTAGAGCGGACAGTTGAGCATTGTAATGTCTGGTCAGTGATCACTGGCCATCTGGCTGCAATCTTGGCTTGGTGTTGGTTTCTGCAGGGTTTGCCTGACTTGAGGCCTTGTTCCTCTGCAGAGGAGCTTAGGTTTCCTAATTAGTGTCCTGTGTCCTCTCCGTGTGTCTACCTGGACAACGTTAAGATTCAGGCACAGTGTGAGAAGTCTCTGTTTCACCAGACTTGCTTATGGCTTTGTGTCAGGAGGTTTTATTCCCCCTCCCATTGTTGCGACCAAGTGTACTGGAGAGGGAGCGAGAAACTGATGCGTAATTCAATGTGGCACTGCTTTTTCACTCAGAAGTTGTGAATCATTCCCATTGACGTGAGTGTCAGAGTGCATGGACGATTTGTCATATGTCTCTGTCTCTCCCTAGCACACACACACCAAGTGATAACTCAAAATCATGGTCGAACAAGAATCAGGTGCCAAGACTAACATAGTTGGAGCATAATTAGTGCTCTGTGTGTGATCGCGTTTGTGCGGCCACTTGCGGATGCGCATGCACAAATTGACGTCAGTGGCAAATGACGGGTTTTCGTCTGGTATTTGTGTCGTCGCGTGATTAAATACGGCCTCGGCCCTCGTGCGGTTTTGTCTCGTTCTCTGCAGACACTCTGTCTAAACGCAGACGAGTGTGACCTTAGAGCAGAAGACGTGAGCCGCGGAGCCCGATTTGGGCACTGTCCGTCATCGTGGCCATAGCTCTCAGTGACGTTTATTGCAGTCTGACTAACAATCTCCCGAAAAAACACACCACGCCAACAAGTCGTGGCCCAAAATATGACAACTTATTCAAGAGTTATTCCATCCTGTATTATTCCAGCTTAAAACGCATTGTCCCATTAGTCTGCTAAATACTGTGGAGATATAAGAGTATGTCAGGCTTTTTCCAAGAGATATTAATTTGCAGAATCAAGGCCAAAGACATAATTGTCTTGGTGCTACTTTATGATTTGAATCATAAGTTACCTAAAGGATATCTTAACTACCTTTTTTTTTTTTATTTAATCTGGTATATGCAGTCCCAGCATAAATAACTCTTAGCAAATCAGAGGAATTGGAACTAGAAGCTGGTAAAGCTGTGTTCAGTGCAGATCGAAAGTGAAAAGTCGAAACTCGAAATTTCGTCATCAAAGCATGTTCGATATACAAAATGGGAGGGAAAGCATGGCAACCTCAACGTTTTCGGTTGTGCTTTTCTTTAAGAATAAAAAACTCACAGAAACAGTGAAACGTCCTAAAATAGTGTGAAGTACAAAAATAAATGTGTTTTTCAAACTTGGGTTTATATGCGACATCTGATGAAAGTAAAATGGTGTTAAAGCTGTAACTCATCAGCAGTGCAGACAGAAACTGGGTGGTTTGGGTCACACACAGATAAACATTTGCTCATCTCTGAATCCAGGAAAGGACTCATGCCCGTCTCTGCATAAACTGGAGGAGTCAATACAAAAGTGACGTAAGTCTCTTGTCGTTATAACATTACATTTTGAAGATAACGACCGTGACTGATGAATACATTATGATGTGATCGGCGAGTTGCACACTGATGTGTTTTTATACTACTGAACATGGCTAAACACATAAAAGCATTAGTAGTATTTTACATCCTGTTTACCATTTCGGCAGCCATGTTGGAGATGATGTCAAATTTGGAGGTTGATGGAACTCCGGGTTGAGATTTCATGCTAGAGTTAGAGTCAGAAAACCAATGCATGCGTTATGTTGCCTTGACCTTGAGAGAAGTGTTACACAGACACTAAATTAATGTTGCAGCACGTTAGTATATCTCCACAGAACCAGCTCCTGAGTGGTGCAACCAAGTGTTGGCCCAATCATTGGGAGGTCATGAGTTTGCGATGCCACAGGCATCCATGGCTGAGATTTCATGAGAGCATAAGTGGCCTTGCTCCCTCTGGGATGGGCCTTCTTTGCCCCACCCCGTTCAGCATGATGATAACTAGCGTCAGCTGATGTTACAGGATTGGTGGTTAGAGCTTCCCTCCAAGCCTGGTGAGTTGACCCTGTGTTAGAGACACTTTGAAAAGATATGGTGTTACCCTTCAGTTGTTGGTAGAATCTTGTGATTGGGAGAGTCCAAGCTAACAGGTGGAACCAAACTAAAATGAGGAAAACCTTGGAAAATGCAAAAAGAAGAAAGCTAATAAACTTCAAGGATTTTCCCAAGAACCTTACATCCGAAACAAGAACCTCTGAGGAACCTTTAAATTCATGAGTGAACGGGATCAACTTCTCATAGCTTCTAGTATGTTTTAAGCCAGTGGTTCTCCTACATACACCTCTGCAAAAGTGACCGTGGTAACTGACCATAGTACTGATGCACCTTATAGTTATTGCATAGATAATGAATGTTCGAGCTTCTATGGATCCTCATTGTGTTGTCTCCTTACTGGCCATTTGCGTTTGTTTCTTTTCTTCTTTACTTTCTCTATCCCTGACCTTCCATTTCTTTCCTCTCTCATTACACCTCCTCTCCCCCTGCCCTCTCCTCTCATTTTCGCTGCTAACCTGATTTCGGCCCATGTAGTCTGCACAGATGAAGACAGATCCTGCTCCATTTAGTGGATTAGATAGTTAATCACAGTATATTACAACCTCTCTGTTGGCTTGCCATTGAAGCTGAGACACCTCTCTCAACCAAAGCACATTAGGCGCCATAATCGGATCGCTGCTCCCTCTCTTACAAATTGAATGATATAATATCCCTCAATTTTCAATATTAAAAAATCCACCGACCTTTTAGTTTTGCCTTTTCCACGGGTGTGTAAAACTTCATCACGCGCCTATGATGGAATTAGGCGATATCCGAGCTGCTCACTCTAAAGGGGCCCTGCGCTGTATGGGCTTCCTCTAAGGCTGGCTGATTGAATTTGAGGGAGGCTACACCAGCCACTTAAGGATTTCTGCACGCTCCTGATTGATTATGCCTTATCGTATCATCTTGCCTAGAGTCGTTTGATAGGCCTGTTCGCTCGCTTTCATTCTGCCTCTCCTCGCTAATAATGCCGTATCTTCCCTTTTGCACTGCTCTGTTTCACTTGTTGTGCATGTCATTGGAAGATAGTAACTAATAGCTGATATCTGAACGCGAGGCAGCACTTATAGGCCCATGTTTTGCCATTTCCATGTTGTAGGCTGTCAGTACTGGAGTAGTGCTGCATATAGCCACCTGTCAGGACAGTGATTTGCCATATACAGAGCTAAACATGGCCAGTGGTTGACCATGACTGCGGAGAGCAAAGACTATACTCATCTAGTGCTCGATGCCAGAAAAAGCAGATTCTCTTATTCCAGGCATGAGAGTTAAGGGTAGACCCAAAAGATTTGCACTCAGTCCACATGATGACGTTCAATGCTCTCTAGCAGATATTCTGCTTTTACTGTCTAAACATGGGGGGAAATGCATCCTTCCACAAAATTAATAGTTTAGCTGTATTTTACTGTGGACAAGTGGGAAATGATGTAAAATGTTGACATGTTTACTGAAAATGCCTTACAATTGATATAATTAAGTTTGATATGCTTTTAACATCGTAGCTGCCAGGGGTGTAGATCTTCATGAATCGATCTGTATTGATGCTTCGGCCAAAAATAGCACATAATCCAATGTATCGAAATGAATAAAATCTGCAAAAATGATCAGATAGGATTGATTTGTGATGAAACTTGTGATTTACACCCCAAGTTGCACACTCAAGGGACTCAAAAGCAAAAATGTTCAGCTTTGCTCACCATAACCAAGACTGAAATATGTCAATTTCGGTTTACAGATGAGATTTTTTTCAGAGACTTTTCTTGGAATTTCTAAGTCTGGGGCATGCTGCCATGTCAGCCTTTACATGTATAGTTTGTGTTCACCAGGATTTGCAAAGATTAGTTGGATAGTTGGCTAATAATTCCAACAATTGGCACCATGGCCAGTCGAGATATGTGGCTCAAATGCAGTGAATAGTGTGAAAATATTACACAAGATGAAACAAGTTTATCATCTAGATATTTGGCCCACACTACAATATTATCACAATACTTGAATGCAAATGTTGCAGCCATCTTGGCGCCTTGGACGTACAGTACAAATTTCCTCTGTGGCACAAGAGAAGAACGACAACCATCCTTTGGACTTCGGAAGCAATGTTATCCAACGTAGATGTATGGTACCAAAATACGTATATAAAATATGTTTTAGAAATGACTATTAATTAAATAATCATGAATATAGGTTTTTGGTAGCAATGACCACTCAATGACTAATTAATGACTAGTCAATTTGTAAAAACCACTAACCATGCAAGGCGTAGTGTTCACACTTAACACATTCCTGTTTTACCACTGTGTAATTCCCATGCATGCGTCACAGGAGCTTATTACGCCTAGATGTTTGGAATAAAGAATTGAGAAGTTTTTTTTAGTTGGATCAAATCTATCACTTCCCCTCACTTGGAACTGGAAATGGACTGGACTCCGCAATGTCTTGCAATGAATTCCAGTCATCAATCTTGATGCTTTTATCCATAACAATGTTTTCTGAGGTCGTTCCTGGCAATGGCTCCATATTCTTTACTGGCCATTCCGAACTGGTCATGAAAAATCCAGATCCAGTAGAACTGAAATTCAATGACATACAAGAACAAAGTATACGGTTTTAGCCCACAGCTACATTTCTAAGACCAAATACTCCATGTCTGTGTGTTGGCTTTGCTTCATTACTCTCCATGTGCTGTGTGTGTGTGTGTGTGTGTGTGTGTGTCATGAGGGTGAGACAGACCCTCTCTCACCTGCTCTGCCCGGGCGTTAATTAGTACACACATAATCCCAAACCCACTCAGCATGAGAACAGACCTGATCTGGAGTCTGCCCTTACAAACACACACTCACACACACATACACACTACGCAAACACATGCGTCAGTAACAAACCACCCCCCATTGACATCAGCAGCAGCAGCAGCACTGATAATAGTGCTAAAGACATTTCTACCTTTCACAAAAGATCCTGATGCTGATAATTTTTTTATAAAATTCCAGACTTGGTAGAAATACTTCACATAAAATGATTAAATGTAGATTACAGTTTTCACAACAGTTGTGCTGAAGTTGTCTCTACCTTGCTGCTATGTGATTTTGTGAATGGTGTAATAGTAATAATAGTGGTAGTTTTTTAGCTTCACATTTACCATCTGTTAACTATATTACAAATTCCATTATCTTACAGGTTGGGACATTTTTGCAAAATGCCATAAAACAAGAACTTGTTTTTTACAATTTGTTGCCCAGAACACACTCAAAAATGCTGGGAACTGGGAAAGATTTCCACTGTGTTACATCACTTTTTCTTTGAATTAAACTTTTCAATTATTTGGGAACTGAGGAAACAAATTGTTGCAGTTTTTGCAAGTGGAATTTTTGTCCATTCTTACTTGTTCCCTGGCTTCAGCTGCTCGACCATTTGTGATTGCCATTGTCCGATTCGCCTTTTTCTGATGCGGCACACATTTTTACTGGGAGACAGATCTGGACTGTTGGCAGGCCAGTCAAGCACACGCACTCTGTATCTACAAAGCTTCACCATTGAAGCATGTGTGGGATGTGGCCTGTCATTGTCTTGCTCAGATAACCATGTACTTCCTGGGAAAACGTTTGTGCAGAAGGGATATATAAATGCAGTTGAAAACTCAGGGTCATTGCAGATGATCTGTGACCAAATCACACATGATGTTACTCGCAATTACCTACTTCCTCTTGCGTTGTTCTGCCTATTTATAATATTATAGTCAACGTAAGACCCAAAAAAATATCCACTGTGCTGGTGAAATTCATGTCGAAGTCCAACATGATGCATAATTTAGAGCCAGTGACTGGATTTGTTACTGAGCAAAATATAGTCATAGATTGGGACAGAAAAAGGTTATAATAAACCCTTAAACTCTAGCAAAGGCATTAGCACAGTCATGTGTATATCAGGGCTGAAACAGGTGGGAAAAGGGCATATAATAATGTATTTTATGATTAATATTGAGAAATTTGAAGTTATCTCTCACTATAGCAATGGAAAAGATGCTTTAGGAATATGGAGTAGGGCAGCAGTTCAAAATCTTCACTGTCTAAAACTTGACAAAATAGCAGAACCTCTTGTCGGTTAAGCCATTTCAATGGAGAGGATTTTTGGAGCATTTCTATTGACTCATTCATCACAAATGTTTCACAATGTAAAGGCCAGCTGCTGCATTCAGATGACCCAGAAAAGTGAAAATAGCGGAGATGCACCGTTTTCTCTTGGCTGCACAATGTGCACACAGTCCCATATTGAGCGTATATTGCTGCCTTTTGTGAACGCAGTGCGTCCTCCACACACCGCTGAGCTCTAAATGTACCAAAATGATTTGCATTTTTTTAATCACGTGAATGCCTTCACACATTAAAACACCCAGACAATGTCCAGAGCACAATGCAATGTGTTTAGTTAGACGCTTACTTACATATTACGCACTTGTGCGGTGTCAGTATTGTCAATGATGACGATTAACAGACAATAGGCTGTGCAGCCTCAGTGCACAGGCCTACTGTTGCAAAAGACTGTTGCATGTTTAAAATTCATAACCTTGTCTTATAGGTCTAAACTAGTCGTATGTGTCCGGAGGATCAACACTAATGGAGCAGCAAACTGTTCCATGCTACGGTAGCTTCACACCTCCATTTTGCTGTGTTGCTTAATCAGTTCTGGTAAAGTGGTAAAGGGGGGGGGGGGGGGTGGCGGGAGGTCACAGAGTCGTACGAAAACAGTGTGGTGAATTATAGGCCCTTTCAAACTCACTAGCCAAGTTACACAGTGCCAGTGGTTCGCATGCATAATGTATGAGCAAGACATATTTCATCCCACCATTTGGACAGTGATTAGTAAAACAGACAGACTTAGACTGCTCTCTCTCTCGCGGAGGAGAAAATGATGGTCCTCTTTAAAACGACTCTTTTTGGACAATTGATTTATTCGGCGCAGGTTGGACGGTCCCGGTGTCCGCTCGCAGCTCTGAGCGCCGTTTAAAAAACCCTGGCCTGGAGCATTTGGAAATTTAAGGACTTTTCCATGTGGGGAGCGTTCGTATAAAGAGCGTAGTGTAGGGCTGGTGATTCTGACAATGCCACTCTTCAGATTTTATGACGAAGACTTAATTCACCTAATGAAACAGTCCAGCACTATTCCATCCATTCTCTAGTGGCTGTATGTTTTGTACCATACGTCGCCACTGACAGCGTTGATTTACTTGAGAAAAAATCAGTATACGGTAGATGAGCTTTACAGAATGCTTGGAACAAAATAACACTCATGTTTATCTGGTAAATGTTGAAAAATCAGAGCTGAGCATGATTTTGCAGCAGTTCAGGGCTCTATTCATAATTCAAAAGGCTGCTTTTTTTGGAGAAATGAATAGCTGATATTAAACATTTGACATCACGTTCTGAGCTTCTTTGCTTCACTTTTCTCTTTATTTTGCAAAACGGAAGTATAAAAGCAATAGAACACTGTTAAAGAGCTTAGTGTGGGCCTTGTGATTCTGATGTTGTCACTCTTCAGATTATGCTACAGTGATTTGACTCATCTCACAGTCCAGCATGTCTCTATCTATTCTCTAGCAGCTGCATCTGTAGCGTATCATAAATTACCACTGACAAAGTTGATGCAGCTCCTCTGTACTTAGAAAAGAAGAGAAAACCCATTGACTTGAGAGAAGCCTGTAATGTATGAAAATGTATGAAGTAAAAGTGACAACTACAGAACTAAAAACTGAAAAATCCAGTTTACATACAATAAGCTTACAGTAGGAAACTCTGTGTACCACAAATCAAGCGTCTTCAACAAAAGAGAAAGGTTGTTCATCTAAAGCAGGTAAATCCGTTACATTTTAAATGATACTTTGACTCTGTTTTTGATCTTTTTTTTTGCCATTTTACTGGCTAGAAAGGGACGTTGTGCTTTTAAGTGGAGTCAAACCAGTAATGGAAAAGTCCTAGACATTGTATTCCCCCTTTTTGCTTGAATAAACATTGGTTACAGCTTAATTGTCTAACATCTCTAATGAAAACTGTGAAATAGCTCCAATCAGCCAACTTTTTCTCTGTTTATCTGCCACTTGAACCTCCTGAAAGCCTCTGCGCTAACCAGTGGTATCCGTGAAAAGGGCATGTCCATTAAAATTAAAGTCTTAAATGTTGAGAGTTAGCTGTAATCCCATTTCACCCATCGGTGGAGCCTCCTGATCACATGTCCTAGACTATTTCCACTACTACAGATCATCTAAAAAGGTTCATCTAATAAAGGTTCCTCTTATCTTATAATTTCCATGTACTTTATGCTTTATATGCATATGCTCGGTATGCAACTCCAAGCTATGTTTTTTAGCTGCCAACTCCAGAAACTGAAATTGTTTTTGTTATCCGATGGGTTCCCCCTCTGAGGCTTGCTTCCTCCCAAGGTTTCTACCTCCAACTTCAGGTGTTTTCCCTGCCTCTGTCGCCATTGGCTTGCTCATTAAGGGATTCTGTAAAACTGCTTTGTGACGTCGGTTGTAAAATAGGCTACACAAAAAATAGACTTGACGTTTTGAAATTTTTGTCCATGGTGATCATTCTTAGGTTAAAAATGCAGTTGATTAAGGTAGACGTGTAATGCTGAAGTGTGTCTTTATTATTCAGTCTTTGTCCTTCTTGGTCATTCACTTTTCAGCATCTCTAACAATCTCTCTCTCTCTTTCTCTTTCTCTCTCTCTCTTTCTTTCTTTCTCTTTCTCTCTCTCTCTCTCTCCCTCTTCCTTTTGAGCTACCCTGCTGAGATACCAGTGATCCTGCCCCTTTCGGCTGTCTGGACCAGCCTGTCCTGCACTGATACCCTCTTAGTGGTTTGAAGTTTTGTGGCTTTAAACCCACTCGGTCCTGCTGAGGAGTCCATATGAACACCCCTCTCTGCCAAAGACCTGATCT
>JBBPDA010000081.1:31098963-31110436 GCA_037974385.1 Arnoldichthys spilopterus
TGCCCGGGCTGGGACTCGAACCTGAGACCTTCAGGTCTCAAAGGCAGTGTCCTAACCACTAGGCCACCACTGCCCAAACTAGGCCACCACTGCCTAATAGTAAATACTATATAATAGTATATAATATATAATACTATATAGTAAAAGCCAAAGGTCAGAAACTGAAGCACCTGCTCATTGCATTCTATTATAAGTGAATTCAGATGAAACCAGTTTACTGTTCTTCTAACTGCATGCAAATAGTTGTCAGATTAGGTTGAAACATACTAAAGTTTTCCTTTAATGTCTTCACGTTTTGTGGATCTTTTGGCTTTGAAGTGTTTATTTACGCACACCCAGGCATGCACATGCATCCAAACCCACAGGGACACAAAATGAAGACACCCCAGATCAAAAGAACCCGTTTGACAACCACACATCATGCTCTTTGTGCAACAAACGCTGCCAATCCAACATGACAGCTGTCATCTCTTCTCCCTCCATCTTTCTCAATCCTCCATCCTTCTTAAAACCCTGTCCATCACTTTTAAAATAGGGACGAGTGACAGGACGAGACAACACAGTAAATCGGTGAATGTAATAACTCCATCTCTTTCCAATCTGCCTTTTCATCTAACTTTACATTCGGCTGACCTTGACAATGGTCTCTCCACCTCTTTTTCTCTCTCTCCCTCTAAAGTGGAAGCAGATTGAAAAGATTGAACGGCCTTCCTAGTATCCAGGGCAATCAGTGGGAGGCTAAACACCGGGCGCAATCTCGCAGAAATTCTTCTTTAGCTTCACGTTTACAGCAAGACCTGTGTTTTTTTATTCCCAAAGCTTTTCCGAAGTGCCAAAATGCCAGACCGGATAACTACCTATTATCCTTCAGTGCCGCTCCATTGGGCCACCCAATAAAACCCCAACCGCTGTATGTGTGTGTGTGGGATGTGTGTGAAAGCCTGTAGTTTGTAGTGCTACTGACTATGCCCATGGATGTAATCATGCAACATAATAGGGAAAGACACAGAGATCAAAAAGCAGAAAGGTAATTATCATATGATGCTTTCTATGACTATGGAAACACCTGATATTAGCATTGTGTGGCTTCAAGACGACAACATACTCTCACAAATAAAGGTTCCTACACTGTTCTTGACTTGGACGTCCAGTTGTAGGGAAACCTTGTACAGGAATCTGTTAGTGAAATGTTCTTTAGGACTTGTAAATAGGTCCTTCAGTGGTCTTACACCCCAGAACAGTTCCACCCATGTGTCAGATTTCTCACACACAACACCACCAGCACTGCATGACAGCATGGTGCTTGAAGGAAAGTGGTAATTCTGCTGTGTAAGCTAAAAGATGCCTGTGCCAGCTAGCATGAAGGGAGGAGAGGGAGGGCCATCCTTTCCAACCAGAGAGTAAGGCCAATAGTGTTCACTTAGACTCCTCGGTACAAATGGCTGTGGCACCACTGGGACTGAGCCTGCAACCTTCTGATGGTAAGCCCAGTGCTTAGACCACTGTTCCACTCAGGATCCTCCACATTACACCATTTTTAAAGATTTTTTTGTCCCCATTTGTAACTTTTGTCCCCATTTGTAACTAAACACCCACAACAACGTAGTACAAAGGTTGTGAAAAATTTCTGCTGAAAGTGGCTATTTGTCATTGTGAACACATCCCACATGCAAAAGTAACCACAATGAAATGTTACCTATGCATTTAACCCACCCACAAATCAAGCACTGGACAGCTGTAATGAGTTGCTCAATGGTACCTCAGTGGTACCTGGACCAGGACTTGAACCTGTAACCTTCCAATAATATGGGCAAGTCCCTAACCACTAGGCTACCACTGCCCAAAACTGCCAAAAAACCTTAGATTCAAGAGGTTTATTTGTCACGTACATAGTTATACAAGTACAACATGTAGTGAAATGTGCCCTGAATGTTCCTGAGACTGTGCATTTTTATATATAAATAATAAGGTTAAAAAGAAATTTAGAAGTAAAAATTATTACAAAAGTATAGAATATGAACTATAAAATGTAGGCAGGTAAAAAAAGAACGTATAATAATAAGTAGGAAACTACACTAAACCATAGACCTAACAATACAGTACAATACTAAAAAGTTAGGCAATTGTCAATATACAGAGAGGTGACAGTGAGGTGTAGACCAGATGAGACCTGGTGATTTATATATATATATATAAACTTACATTTTATGCTTTTAGCAAATGCAAAAATGAGTTAAAACAACAAAACAAAGAGGTTTCCACTGTAATCAACCACCAGCCAAGGGTGTATGCACCACATAGATTTTTCCACATTAAATACTGCGACAAAACAAGCTACTGCTCACCAAAACATGGTTAAGCCAACCAAAAACAGGAGAAACTAATATGTGAGGTGTGGAAAATAAGTTGTATTCCTCTAATACTTATAAGGATATTAGTGTTTCAGTTTTAGGTGTTGGTTTATCTTATGTTGTGAGCTGCTGATTTTTTATGTTGTGAGCTGCTGATAAACAGTGTGATCAGTGTGATCATGAAGTATGTATGTAGAATATGTATGCAGCAGTGCTTTATCAGTCTCACTATTTATTGCATAGTTATTTCAAAGCCTAATAACAAAATAACATACACTATGTTAAAATTGCAATACACTCATAACTGTGCTGTGTAGGGTGACTGGGGTGCTGTTACCATAGGCACAAGGCTGAAGGCCAAATGTCTCATGGTTCAGCACACTTTTGTGTATTATTGCATAAATAAGAGATAAGAATAAACTTCATAAAACTCTTACACATAAAGATGCTAGTGTTCATACTGAGCATATTCACATTATTTGAATATCTGATTGTGCTTTGGAATAAATAAATAAATAAATCTCTAATGTCTTTTGACATAAAGCTAATTATCATAAAGGAAAAAAAATATTAAATTAACTAGATAGGAGAAGTTAAAATGCCTAGGCCCACTTTACATTAACTTTTCCATTTCAGCATCATTTAATGAAGAGTACCCGTTCTATTATTTATTTCTTCATTTTTAGGGATAAGGAGAGAATGGGCAAATCAGTCTTTGGAAATGATGTGGTTTTCAGTGATTGGTTCCATTAAGGGAGGGAATAAAGGATAAAGATAAGGAATATGGGACTGTGTGTAATGACAAAACCAGCAGGAATTATAATTGTGCATAACTCATGGCCAATGCTGTAATGCCACATAATCAGTAGCTCAGTGAAGACACTGGGCACAGTAGGACAGTCTTAAAATGATGAGTTTAGCTAAATCAAATTTACACAACTTTATGAAAATTTCCCTTTATTTCAAAAGTTGTCGATCAGCCAAAACACTTCCTTACCATTAAACAGTAGCTACAAGGCAAATGTGGCTAATAAGTAATAGGGCATTATGACCACAAATATTATACATAACTGCATGCCTAACTAACACTTGTATCTTGTAAAAAGGTTAAGTACTCGTGAATAGACTTGTTTGACATACTGTTATCTAGAAAAATGGATAAATCTTACTTTACTAACTCATTCTAAATGTTATTAACATAGTATTGAGACAATCTAAAATCTAAAAACTGAATGACAACTACATTTGAAATGGTGTATTTTGACAATTTGACCATTAAATAGCTGTTGATCAGTGTTACCTCTGTGATGGTGTTGGGAAAATGTTAGCTAGCAGCCTCTGGTTTGCAGTCTACAAAATTTCATGGTCTGGAATTTCCTCTATTTGTACACAATCTGACTGTGAATCAGTGGAGTCCAAACTCTTTACTGCTGGGTTTGTAATCTTTTGTAACCAGCTTGATGAGCATCAATAACTCTTTTCTAAGGCCCTCAGAAATGTCCTTAGTTCATAGCATGACACACTTCCAAGAGATCATAATTACATCTTATTTATTTTTTTTATTCCTTTATTCATTTATATCATTAACTAATTCAGTCATTCATTCATAATAAATGTACTTTTGGGACTTTGGATAAATGGTTAATGTTCTAGGCCACATTTCTGTGGCAGCACAAACTTTTAAGCACCACTGTAGAAAAGTCCTGTTTCATGAAGCAAGAGTTATGTGGCTAATATTAGCTAGATGAAGAAAGGAGTCTATACTTTGCAGCCCACATACGTCACAATTCATGATGTCCTGAAAGTTGGAGGGTGGATGGTAGATAGCTGTCTCTACGTTCTAGCCTGTAGAAACCTTAACATTTCATGGTGTCACAAAAGAAAATAACAGTTGGAACTAGAGTCCATCAAACAGCAGGGGAGTTCCAACAGTTGCAGGCCCAACAAGAGATTGTACATCATCAACAACTAATGTTAACTCTACAGCTGTTCTTATCTCCACAGCTGCAGAGCCTAGAGATCCAAAGGAAAGTTTATCAGTTATGAAATGTTTGTATATCATCGCTGTTGAAGAAAAAACAAGTATCTTCAAAATTGTACCTTCACAGAAGGCAAAACATTCCTTACTTATAATGTAAGTTAAAAGGAAGAACATTCGAGAACAGGGGATTTTAGAGCATTTCTATTGGTCTGTTCATCATGAAGGTCTCACACAATGTAAAGGTCAGCTGCCGTGTTAGTGTAGAGAAATAAAAAACAAAGACACTGGAGATATCTGGTTTTCTTTAGACAGTGACGATAGGCCAGTCATACCCAACTTCAACAGCCCTGCTTTAAATTTTTTCCCGCGTCCCTGAACACATTCTCGACGGCTCATAACAGGGGTGCAAGAAGCAGCCCATGACTAACTGATTTCTTGCCCTGTCCAGCAACACTAACACTGATCACCTTAAGACAGGAAGCAGGTGACACCAAGGGTTACCCTGTCTGCCCTCATGTTCACAGGGTTATATTGAGAGGACTTCTCATACGCACACACTTTCAAAGCTTCCCACGGACCCCTACAAACTTTTACAAGGCATCCTGCGGTGGAAGGTAAACACAAGGTGACGAAAGTAAACACATGCTCTCCCCATTAGTAAAGTGGGAGAAAACAAAAACATTGTAAACTACATGGCAGAGACAGCAGGGACTAATAAACAGCTGTAGCTAGTAATAGAAATAACAGCAACTAACACTTTTATAATTAACTACTGCTACTTTTTAACTTGGTGACATTCACCAACCACTTTTAGCAAAATTACTTCCTAAAAAGCACTCACACAGTTTTTAAGAAGATTCTGACATTCACCTGCATTTTCTTATTTAGGATTCATTCTAAGGCAAGAATAGAATTTACGTACACTCAGGATCACACTTATACATATTTGGGTGTTGACATGTTTGTGAAAAATATCAGGTTAATGGATTTTATTCAATTCTACAGTTGTATATTATAGGATTCAAGTTACGGTAATAATATATCATGATTTCCATTGTTATACAAAACATTATTGACCCGACAGTAACACTTCAATCCTCAGCTAGTCAGCTATGTTACTTGGGAACTATGCCATCCAATAATCAGTGATTGATCGCGTTATTAATAGGCAGAATGTAGGCCTTTATCTTTACTCTGGGGCCTACTCACCCAATCGTATATTTACCCTCAGAGTCAGAGATTTTTTTAGGTTTTCTTTAGGTTTTACCTGCTGTTTTTACTTTTTTACCACAGTGGGAATAATCGGTCTAAGAACACAAGTGTGAACAATTCCATGGTTTCAGAAAATGTCATGAATTTAATGTAGACTCTTAATAGATTTCTCAAGAACAAGATTAAAAAACTTAGGAAGATATTGGTGAATGAGGCCCATTGCATATATGTTGTATATATTGTACTATATATTGAATATTGAGAATATTATACAGGACTGTCTATAGATGTAACTACATTGTCTGTACACATCTGTGTGTGTTAACATACTTGGAAAATAAATGTGATTCTGATTATTTTGAAAACTGAACAAAACTACTTAATGACAGTTACAGTCAAATTGACATGTGGCAATGTTTGCATTTGAATGAACTGAAAAACTGAATGAGAAGAAATTCTCATTCTATAGTCTTAAGGCTGTTTACATACTGCTGCCTTGTACTTTACAGCTATACAGTTTCTTCGAAAATGAAATTCAGTGCGAATGAATATTGCACCCTGTTGAAAAGAAAAGTAAGTAAATTCAGCATAACAGAAATGCTCACTATGGTGGAGATAAAATGTAAACCTGTGAATTAATGCGAAGGAATATACCAGTTTTAATTGCAAAATTCATTATAGAGAGCCAAGAGTTTAATAATAGCATACAGTATTACCTAATGGATTTAAACTGGGCCGCCACTGTCTAATGATATGGTATTCAAATTGGTCCTCATGGACCTCAGAACAGTCCATAGTTTCTTTAACTTCTATGTGCAAGATTTAAGAATTACACCATGGTGGCTTAAAATAAAGATATGCTTAATGAACCTGTTTTTGCCAAAATGAATTAAATATATAGAAAAATGTTAATAGGCCTACACATTCAAATGTCAATAAAGGAGAAAATGATAATAATTCAAACATCTCCTTAAACAAAAGTCTTTTTTAAGAATATAGTTTTAAAAAATCACGTCTTTTCAAGTGCACAATTTTTGCATTAACTTTCTGAGAGGAAACTAAGCATGTTTCTGCTGGAAAAAAGTATTTAAAGTTAACGGAAAACGTGGCAGCAAGTTGAGGGAGTAAGCCGTGTGTCAGGCTCAGATGATGTCAAAGAAGATGAAAAAAGTGGGCAGGCACAGGTGCTCTGTTTACAACTGTTGTGTGGTAAAAGGGTCAACACACAACACATGGTCTGTCCTCTCAAAAGCCGGCCTAAAGAAAATACCCTCCATACCAATTTGTTGGCCAAGTTTGACATACTGGAAAAAGGCCATGCCAGGACATTGGTGCCATAACTTCTGCAAAGGCATTTTATTCTTTATTTTGCCCCCATTGTGTTAAATAAAATAAGCAGTGTGTTTTAAAATGTGTAGAATGTGTCTTCTCTGTAGAGTTGTCACTTAGAGAATAAGCAAAACACATCCTTTGACCTGGGTGCCCAAAGTTTTTCACACTGTGATTTGAACAGCAGAGAGAAACAATTACAATGCCTTGGCTGAAAATATGATATTCAATGCATGGCATGATCAGTTGTGATAATCTAACGTAGAGACATATGGAAGGAGATGGTGGAGATCATGCATGAGATACTCACAGCAATGGATTAGACATGGTCCTACATGAGCTGCCCATGAGAAAACGCAACTTGATATGTATGTAAAAATTAAAATAAAAGGGGGAAAATGTTCTGTTTAAACTGGGTCATCCAGAGGGGTTGATTTCACAGTCCTTTCATAAAACGACTTAAAAGTGATGTAAAGTGATCATTAGAAGTTTAATCAGTTCTTGATGTAGTGTTATATTGTGATGTATACTACACATGTGAACATACCTGCTTCGAGCTGCAGGATTGGAGCTCATGGGAGAAGCAGGGTCCAGAAGATTCACACCTCCAAAGTCTAAACCTCAAGTTACGCAAAGATGAACTGGCTGTCTGATGTGGGGTGGGAGCCCCTTTGGAGCCCAACCAGAGATAGCCTAAACATATAAACTGGCTGGCAGAAGAGGTGCAATGTTCCAGACACTATTTAATTGGTCTTCAAGATTTTACAAAATATTCTTCACATCCTGGACTGAATTTGGATGGTTCAGGTAGGATGCTTTGTAGATATTAACCTTGCCCTAAACCTAACACTCCCTCTTATCACTAAACATAGCCCTAACACTAGCCCTACCCTGACCCCTAATGTTGTTGACAGTTGGTTCCCAACAGTGTTAACAATCTGAGCATGTTTTAGGAGTTGCCATTTTTAAATGCCCCAAATAACCTGGTGCTGAACCAGGTTTGTCTGAGCAGGGAAAATTCACCAAATTGTGCCGGACACCAGCTCTCAAGGACCTTATTCAGGCACCCCTCATCTACTGTACTTTGGAGTAGTACCTTTACATTTAGCAAAATTCTTCTAGAAGACCTCCTCAAGCCTGCACCTGATGATAGAACAATTTTATCCCTGCTGTCAGAACATGAAGAAGAGTCACTTTACAGGAGAAGGAATCATTCTGAGAGGTTCAGGGTAAGTTAATGTAACAAAGGCAGTTTGGAGCAGTGTGACTATTCTACTTGACACAGAATAAACAATAATTTTTACAGTGAAAAACGTAGATTCTTCATTTGCATTATAAATTATGTTTTTGAAGTATTTAAGTAAGAAAAGAGGGTCTACTGTTTCTACATGGTTTGGTTGTGTGCTGTTTTGTCTTTTTGGCCCTTGGTCCATGACAGACATTACCTTTTTTTCACCCCTGACAAAACGTTGAAGCACCCCTGCCATAGATGAACCAAGAAACCTGCAATGGATGGATCCTAATGGACCTTTCAATGGAAGGTTCAAAGAACAGTTTACCCAAATGTGTGTGGATGTGTAGAACCGTTTCAAATAAAAGTTCTAGACCAATTATGGGTTTTCCTTTATTCTTTTAAACGCTCACCTTTGTTTGTGTGGTGACTACTTCCTGTCGCTCGTTATTCTCTACTGTGCACTTTATGTCAAAACACAAATAGACTTAAGCCGCTTAATAGCAACAATCTTATTTCACAAACTCTCTATTTTTTTTTTTTTTAAGAGAGAGAGAGGTCCACAGGGTCTGGGGTGTGGTCAAGCTTGGTTGGCAAAACACAGTAGCAGGTGAGGTGGGACGGTGCCAGGAGGCATCCCCCCCTTGCTGAGTGATATCCCAGAGTGCACTGTAAATGGCAGGGCAGTGTTTTACTGCAGCACGGGGGCTAGCCCCACTGCTAAATCACTGGCTATGGAGCGATGACGGGAAGAATGACTGTTTTCATAACCTCGTGCAGCTCTCTGTGCTATACGGACGCGCTTGCACACACACATATGGGTCCCAACCCAAAGAAATGGTTTCTTTTAAAGTCCGCAGACACAGATGAAGAAGAAGGTGGGAAAAAAAAGATGTAAAAGCAGGCCGTCTCTTAAAGTACAACCATTAAAAAGGGTTTTCATTTGCTCATTGTCACTGGTTAGTAGCCTAAACCAATACTCACGGAGGATTGTTGTTAAGTTTATTAAAATTAGGTCTCAGGTTGAAGGTAGCAGCAGAAGTAGCCGAGCAAATAAGCGCCTAGCAGAGAAGAATCTGGGTCAAAGAAGCTACTCAGGTGCAGTTCCCTACAGGAGTGAAATATCTACCATGTCCATGCATAAGAAAAGAAGTTTACTGGGCTCTATTCTTCAAATTTCAGGATAAAGCACTGAAATGAGAACTATACAGTTGTTGGCAAATGCTCTACCAACTCCAGTCAAGAGAAGAGTTCTGCTTTCAAAGTGAAAATAATAGAACACCCCTTTTTTGCAAGTAATAATTCTGCAAATTTTAAACCAAAAATAATTTAAGTCAAATCATATTTATTTATATAACACATTTAAAAGACAGGTGTCAACCAAAGGAAGTTTTAAAACAATAAAACAATGTTAAAACATAAAATTATACATATATAAGAATAAGAATAACTGTCACGATCGGAGGTAAGGCAGGAAACCAGTGCGGTTAACAAAAGAGACTTTATTTCCAAAAAGCAAGCCACAAACACAAGACCGGTGCTCCGGCGCTCGGGGAGAAAGTTCTAGAAGCAGTTCGGTGTTGACTTCCTTCGCTGGAGCAGTGCTCCGCTCGGTTTGTGCAAAGTTCGTTCAAAGTTCGATACCGTATCCTAGGGTTTGGCGCTTAACTAAACGCCAGCATTGACTACCTGTCGCTGCTCAATAAATACTGTTACTCTCGGTCTGGACAACGCCAACTGGGGCTGTCCGCGCAATACTGAACCCACTATCGTCGCCTGTCGATGGCACACAACGAGTAACCTCTTCCCTGTGTCCCAGCCCTGCCTATATTGCCAGGTGATGAGGGAGATAACTAGCAGCACCTGGATGAGTTGACCCAGTCAGTACTCGGGAGATGGGGCCCGGCGCCGACCGCTGGATGGCGGTAGTCCCCCTTCACCTGTAGGGGGTCCTACCTGATCCCTTACAATAACAAAGATAAAACTAAAATGTTAAGGAACCAAACGATAGCCTGAGCTGAAAGAAAAGCTAACGTAAAAACGTATATAAATTATTTTTATATTATAAAAATATTTTTGCACAGGTTTTCCAATAGGCTCAATGCAACAAATAAACAGTAAATGTGTGCCTTAAATATAGAAAAATCTAATTTGACCGGGGTGCCCAGATCGCTTTTTGCAGCACCAGAGCAATCCAGGTGCTGACCCAGTGCTGTGAAACCCACAAAGAACGTTAGTAACTCTGTGAATATTTCCACATTGGAGCTGAGTAGAAAAGCAGGTTCCTTTATTCACAGATAGACTCAGTATAAGTACAAGTATCATCATTTGAACATGCTCAGAACATGCTTGCTCCATTCTGAACCCTGACCCACGGCAGGACTTCTACAATAACACTGTAACAAATACCCTTCGCTCTCTCCCTCACCTCCATGTCTTAATTCATCAGCCCCTCTTAGTAGATGATGTTTCCCACCAGTTCAAATCTGTTCTGGGTAGAAGGTGTTGAGGTGGGAAAAAGAGATAGAGGGGTATTTTGTACACCTTCAGAGAGCACATGATACTGTGCTTTCTTTGTGGGAAACAGAGGAAAGGGGAGTATTATTTATTACCGTTAAATCGCTTTAAATCTGCCAATGATCCACTCGGCACTGGCCTTCATCTTAAAGGGCAGGGTAATATTGTCAAGCTCACACTTGAAGGCCTGCTTGGGGGAAGGAAAGTAAAATAACTTGGACTTATGCATGTAGAGCTGCAAACTGTTTGGATATCACATTCAGGGGCACAAGCATCATTTTGATTTTAGGCATTCTGCTGCAATTGAAAGAAATGTTTTAGTTTAGGTTGTTTAGGCTGTGAAGGGGAAAAATGGGGGGAAAAAAATGGAAAAATCACAATCTCTAGTGCAATACTAAGCCCATCAGGACAGACAGGATCAACGGAGGCAGGTCTGACAGTAGGAGTTTTACACTTATCTCAGGTTTTATTACCCTACACCCATAAAAAAAAAATTCAAAAACAGAGCTGTGCCCCCTTTTTCTACATTTTTCATTTCCAGGTCTACACCTACTACAAATGCATTGAGAGGACTTGGTGATGATGCTACAGTGGGAGCTGTGTACATGGGGCCCTTATGATGGTTTACAAAGGGGCACTTAAAAGGACAGTGAAAGGTGCACTCTACAAACACAACAGAAGATACAAAAAAATGTTTTTTTTGGGGGGACAATGGCAACTATTGGTTACTTGACCTACCTTCCAGCGTAAAAAGAAACATGTGAAAACGTGGACCTGGTTAGGACGCTGCCTTTGGGACCGGAAGGTCGCAGGTTCGAGTCCCGGCCCGGGCACTACTGAGGTACCCTTGAG
>JBBPDA010000081.1:31134585-31148093 GCA_037974385.1 Arnoldichthys spilopterus
TATAAATCAGACACACACAATCAGACATAGTCATGCAAAAGAACGTCTTCAAAAGCGTTCAAAGGTCACTGTTTATTAGCTGGAGTTAACATATGGAAAGCACATACAGCATAAAAACAAATTTACAATTGACATTGCTTATTGTTTGGCTTTTGATTTCATTATATTTGTGTTTATTTTAAAATTTACTTCTTATTTCTTCCTTTTTTCTTCTTCCTCCCTCACCTTGTGTTCCTCCTCTTTCCCTCAAGTGTATTTATTTCTTTGCACTTCCAGGCTGTCATTGTAAACAAGAATCCACTCCTAATGCCCTGCCTGGTTAAAAAAAAAAGGTTACATAAATAAAACAAATGATATTTCTGCAATTAATGCAGAAATGCAACACACACAGACCCCTCCCATAACACAACGTTAACATTTAGATTTGATGAAATGCAGGACTTGATCTTTTCCCTTTGTTCATTCTTCCCTATTTGCACATGTTTTTAATCTTGTCTTTTTTAATCCACCTGATCTGTGTGATGTGCCAGCAGTGGCATTCTTGGTCATCAGCCAAGCCAAGACCAACAATGGCTTATTTCCGGCAACACTTTTGCTTATTCTTTTTCTTCTTGTACAGCAATTGGATAATGCATCTATTCCCCTGCTCCAAAAATGCTAATTGCTCTATCAAGGCGAAGTTGGTCTGTGTGTGTGTAGCATGTGTTTTTTTCACTCTGGGCATGTGTGTGTGTGTGTGTGTGTGTGTGTTGGACAATCAGTTTCAATGCCTTGCCAGTCCACGTAGTGCAATTCCCGAGTTGCGCTGGGACTTTTCTGATGAAAGAACGCGTGTATGCGGTTGTCTATTAAGATATGTAAATTTCTAATCTCTCAAAGCCTGCTTTCACACTATCCCTTCCCCTCTCTCTCTCTCTCTCTCACACACACACACACACTCAGTGAGAGAGAGAGAGAGAGAAAGAGAGAGAGAGAGAGAGCGAGAAAGAGAGAGAGAGGAAAGCTTGACAACAGTAGTATTAGACTCATGTGTAGTGTGTTTTTTCTGTCTTATGTCTTTGGAGAGCTCCGTTCGTTGGCTAATTAGAATCATAGACGCTCGAACAAAGCTGCTTGTCAAGCTTTAATTAGCATGCACTCAAATGTATATTAATACAAACAGCTCCTGCATGCACATGCTTACGCTTTCAAGGCAACGAGCATCTTCACCGATCAGTTGTCATCATCAACGGCAGCAAAGTGAAAAAGTATATGCATTATTTGTACATACTTAAATATACATGGTCAGGAAAAAAGGTACTGTGCAGGTACATTTGCGATTCAAGGTACAAACAATGTAAATGGCCCTCAAAGGTACAACATGGTCCTTGAAGTTCTGTTTTGTACCTTAGATGTGCTTTTTCCGAAGGGAAAGGAGCATATTTGTTTCGTTTTTGCAGGATAATGTTTTAATTAGAAAGTTAAAAAAGAACTTCTGGTGTCAAGACAGGGTGTGAGGAGTCGGAAAGGGGTGTGTGGGGTCAGAATAGGGTCTGTCAAGTCAAGATGGGTTGTGTCGAGTCAGGATGGGGTCTGTGGTGTCAGAAGAGGATCTGTGGAGTCTGAACGGGGTCTGTGGAGTCAAAAGGGTTGTGTAGAGTCAGGACGGGGTCTATGGAGTAGGGACAAAGTATATAGAGTGAGGACTGTGTCTGTAGAAATGTAGCTGTGGTGGCCTAGTGGTTAGGGTGCTGCCTTTGGGACCTGAAGGTCGCAGGTTCAAGTCCCGGCCCGGGCACTACTGAGGTACCCTTGAGCTGTTGGTAGCTGCACGTGTGATGGGTTAAATGCAGAGGTCATATTTTGTTGTGGTGCTTGAGTGTGTTCACAATGACAAAGAGTCACTTTCATTAATAATAAAAATGTCTTTATGTGCAATTCAAAACCATTTCAATGATTCTTTTCATTATAATTAAGCACCAAGTATTCTAGGAGGATTTGATGTGATCACAAAGTTATAACTACACTGTTGGGGAGCTTGACTTTTGAGATTTATTGGCAACAGGACATTCTCCCTGATTATTTCAATCATCCAGTGCAGTAGGTGTCAATGGAACAGAAAATTCCTATGGTGCATGAATGAATGCAGTTTTTTTTTTTCATTTGATTTGGTCTTTCTTCTGACTGAAAATGAAGATTGTGTGTCTTATTGCAGTTCACAACTGCATGTTTAGGCAGTCTAAGTGAAAATGAGTTAACACATTGTCTGCATCAAACCTAAATATGACATTTCCGCAAATGTTGGTGTTATAGACAAATGAAATACTAATCAGTCACAACATGAAAAATGTAACGGGTAAAGTGAGTAACACTGATGATCTCGTTATAGTGGCACCTGAGAAGTGGTGGGATACATTAGGATTATGATGGCTTGACAACTGGGTCAGAGCATCTCCATAACAGCAGGACTTGTGAGGTGTGATCCAAGGAAGAACATGGGGTGAACCATTGACAAAGTCTTAGGCACTGAATGCCCTCTAATGTGCGTAGAGAGAAAAGGCCAAGTGTCCATGCTGACCCTTGTCTCCTGCCAAAAGTACAATGAGCATGTGAGCATTAGGATGGAGGGTGGTGGAAGAAGGTAGCTTGGTCTAATGAACCATGTTTGTTTTACATCATGTGGACAGCGGGTGTGTGTGTTTTTCCTTACCTGGAGAAGATATGGTACCAGGATACACAATGGAAAGAAGGCCAGTTGGCCAGAGAAAGTGTGATGCTCTGGGTAATGTTCTGCTAGGAAATCTTGGGTCCTGGCATTTATATGGTTGCTACATGTACCACAAACTTAAACACTGCTGCAGACCACATACACCCCTTCATGGTAACAGTACCCTCTAATGCCAGTGGCCTCTTTCAGCAGGATAATGCATCCTGCCATTCTGCAAATTTTGAGGAACAGTTTGAGGAACATGACAAAAAGTTGAAGGTGTTAACTTGGCTTCCAAACTCCCCAGATCTCAGCCAGATCCAGCATCTGTGGAATGTGCTGGAAAAATTAGTCAGATCTATGGAGGCCTCACCTCACAACTTACAGGACTTAAAGAATCTGTTGCTAATGCCTTGGTGCCAGATACCACAGTACATTTTCAGAGATCTTGTGAAGTCAGCGTCTTAGAGCTGCAATGGCATCAAAAGGATTGACCTACACAACAACGATTGTGATTCAGGGTAACCACATGCTAGCGTCCACCCTCCTAGCTATATCTTGTGATTTAAAGACACTAGTGGTTGAAACCGAACATGAATAAAATGGGGTAAAACCTTTTATAAAAAAGAATTCTTCCAGTAAAATGTATTCCAATATATTCTGTTTTAATTTCATCGCATATTGCCAACAAATCACAGAGGAGAATTGTGAAAAGCAATCTGTGCCGTATCTGTCTGAGCACACATATCTATCTGACGTTACACCCCTAATATTACAAATTATTATCACATCTCTATTGCCCACTCCTTTTAAACCCCCTCACTCTAACAGGCCAGGTCTAATAGGTGCGAGACTGGGAGACATTTAATCAGCGGAATCAAGCTTCATATCTATTACAGTCAAATAATGCGCTGTGATTTACTCCCCTTAGCAACTGAGGAGAATACCCATAGCAACCAGTCTGGCTTAGGGCATAATGCTTAATCGGGCTGAAAATATTTCAATTATTTTGTTTGGTTTTGTGTGTGCGCATGTGTGTTCAGTGTGACTTGATTTTAATGGGTGAGAATAGATGGTGAAATAAACCTTAATGTAAAACCTGGACTTATTGCACTTGGGCTCTTATGGCTTTGTGTGTGTGTGTGTGTGTGTGTGTGTGTGTGTGTTGCACTTGCATGGGTAGTGGCTGACATTTGATTTTGATTTTTTTTTTTTTTTTTCGAAGTAGCTCAAGGTAAAGCAATCTCTCTTGCTCACTCACACTCTTGCTCTACACTCCTGTCTCTCTCTCTCTCTCTCTCTCTCTCTCTCTCTCTCTCCCTCCCTCTCTGTTGTTTGGTGTTAAACATTCACTCGACTCATTCACAGTCTCTGGAAGATGCGTCTGCTCCCATTTAGCACCTGGCTGCTAGAGGGAATACCACAAGGAACCTGCAAGACTTCTGGGACTAAACACAACTGGTGTGCTAAATATAGTACTAAATAAACAGTGTGTGTGTGTGTGTGTGTGTGTGTGTGTGTTAAGTAGGTACACTGTTATCCTTTAACTTAAGGAAGCTCAGTCTTTGACCAGCTTCAGAAGTTTTATTATCATTATTGCTGTGATGCTTACTATAACATTACTCATGCATATTTATTTTGACATATCAGTTGACGCGGCAGCTGGCTTACCTTGTAAAATATTTCAATTCTCATCAACAGTGCAAGTAGAACACATGCACTGAAAGCGTTCTATTATGGCTCATATACTTACGGAAGATAATGCTTTGTAAATAACAGCGCTGGTCGAAAAATTCTTTATTTGATCAGAGTATTTCAAATGACTTTCATGGAATTAAGCTCTTTCACTGACTGATTACTGTCCTAGGCATGTGGCAAGGCCTAAGAACTAACTGGCAGCAACATTAAGATGCCTTGATTGTCCACCTTCTCCTTGTTCTTCAGCAACCAGTTGAGCAGATACAAAAAACCACACAGAAAATAGTCTGAAAACAGTGTGAAAATGTTATGTACTGGAGCTGTAGTGAAGACCACCTTTGTCAAATCTAAGGCGAATCCCGGGACTGTGACTAGTTAAGAGCTCACCTGATTGCTCAGCTTTCCCACCTGCAGCCTTTAGGCTGTTTGAATCAATTTCTGGTATATTTCCCATTTAAATGTACAGTTTTGCTGCATTTGATTGTAAAAAAGTGAAGCAGATGTGATTTTCTATGATCACGGGCCCTTATAACTGGTATACCTTTGCATAATGTGGAGGTTTTTAGCATTTAAAAAAGATGATCCATCTACAAAAATAGCCATCAATGGAAAGGTTCTTTAGGGAACCGAAAGTGGTTCTTCTATGGCATCTCTTCAACAAATTCTTCTTGGGAACTGATTTTTAATGGTCTAGGTGCAATGAAAAGTACCTACTAAACCAGATACTCAGTGTAGGCCCAACAACTGTCCAATAGCTTCTGGCTGGGCTTGTAAAAGCCCCACTGTTTCTCATTTCTTGACTTCCTCTGGGTTGATTGTTGCCGCTTCGATGCAAACCATTGTGGCAAGCAAAGTGTAACTGCCTTACAACGTTCTTTCCTTGAGTGTGTCGATACTGCAAGAACTCAGCTGGGATCAGTCATTTGCTCCTCTGCTGACACAGTGAGACACAGCTAAACACCCATCACTGACAAACAGTATTGACTGACTGACACTCTCTCTTCCCACCCTCACCCTCCACCCCTTTTCTCTCTCTCTCTCTCTCTCTCTCTCTCTCTCTCTCTCTCTCTCTCTCTCTCTCTCTCTCTCTCTCTCTCTCTCACACTCACTCATTCTCTCACTTGCTGTCTGTTGGAGGTTAATTACGATAGTTATCTTTTTTCCTTGGTCGATATTTAGGCATGAAGAAGCTGTGTTGAGAGTGAGAGAGAGAGAGATGATTTAGACATGCAATGTAAAGCCAGTTACATGAATCTGGAAGGCGATATGGATGTTTGTGCCACACAAACATGAGCACTAAAACTTCATCTCTGCCTGCGTTGCCAGATCACAATACAACATGAAGTCTACACAACCAATGTTAAAGTACCCTTATGTTAGAAATAAAAGAGCTTAATGTAGTAGCACGTAGCCAGTCAATACAGGCCCTGTATGCAAGTTTTCCAGCAAAATCAGCCCATTTTATTATTTTAACTCATTTCATGATGTCACCAAAATCAACACATTTATACGTATTTGCTTATTATGAAAGCAGCAGTTCAGCCACACCCATTCAGTTTTCCAGTTATATCCAAGTAGAGTTTCTTGCCATGGTGACCACACCTGATTTTTCAATGTACAAAATAATTTCTTGCCAAGTGAAAGCATCTTAAATGTAGGAAACACATCTAATCTTTCTTAAGTTTATTACTTATTACAATAATTCAGCTTACTTTAAAGCAGTTGTATCAAGAGAGCTGGCAGGTAATTTTGCTTATTACACAAAATAATGCTTTCCTAAAAAAAAAAAATTGCTTTTAATATTTAATGTGTAATTTGTGCATCTCAATTACAACATCTGAGACTTTTTTTAAAATCTTGTCAATACACAGTTGAATCACTGTTGTGACATGTGATGTAAGCCACAACATTAATATAAGTGAGGTAAACAGTATTGATTATCTCTTTATGCCGTTATATTGACATATGTCAAGGAATGTTATATATTAGGCATCAAGTAAACAGTCAGTTCCTTAAGTTAATGTGTTGGAAGCAGGAAAAATTGGTATGTGTTTGGGAGCCAACTGATGCCTAGACGACTGGGTTGGAGCATCTCCAAAATGATAGGTCTTCTGGAGTGTTCCGGGGAAGTAGTGGTTAGCATCTAACAAAAGTGATCCAAGAAAGAACAACTAGTGATTTGGTGACAAAGTCATGGGCCTTCAAGGCTCATTAATGTGTGTGGAATATAGGTAAGCCCATCTGGTCCAATCCCACGAAAGAGCTACTGTGTAGTTTCTATAGCCATGACTACCATTATAAAGCATTTATAAATGGTTTATTAATGGTTTTTAATTGGGTTATAAATGCCTTAAAAGCATCAATAAGCAGTGTTACAAAATTACAATTTGCAAGCTCTATAGAAAAATCTCTGTTGCCCTAATATTTGTGTTATAATTGCTTTTTTAGTGGTTTTTAAGACATTCTTTAAAAATGTACATGTATTAAGTAATTTTATACTATATATACTCTTTATAAAGGTAGTGATGTTAATATTAATGTTTTAATATTTTGATTTTAATATTAAAGTGATATTTTAATATTAATTACATGTCAAGTCAAGTCAAGTTTATTTATATAGTCCTTTTTACAACTGACGTTGTCACAAAGCAGCAGAAACCGGGTCCGAGCCCCCAAAGAGCAAGCCATAGGCGACAGAGGCAAGGAAAAATTCCCTATATTAATTACAAGCTTCTATATGTTAGGAATAGCTCAGCCAGTTAGCATTTAAGTCCAGATAGCTGAGATGTAGCATGAGATGTATAAATGCTGAGATGAAAACATATATATTCAGGTAAAAATGAATTTATCACAATGTATTGCCATAAATCAATGAGTGCCGATATTGCCATGTTCTATTGGCTTCCAATGAAAACGCGGGTGTGTTTTTATTCCTCTTCGTAAACTGAATTTCTGGGAACACTGAACCAAAACACTCTGGCTTGTGTGTGTGTGTGTGTGTGTGTCTGTGTGTGTCATTAGAAGTCTCACACCAAATCATTGTTAATTGCTCGCAGAGTATGCCTACTGGCCTGCACCAAAGCAAATAAAAACTAAAATAGGATTTGTCAAATGAAACAGTGGACACTATTTCATTTTGGATATGAGTCAAGCCAGCTTAAAACCCATTATATCTTGTGGGCTTGCGCTTAAGGGGCTGTAATACATGAGTTTGTGTATGTGTTTGTGTGTGCGCATGTTATTGTGTCTAGCCACCTTGTTATTGTATATTTGTTTGCGAGCACACTGTATTAAAATCGACATATGGTTCATTTTCCTCCTCAAGAAGGTGAAGGTGAAAGAGAGCTCAGTCATTTATCAGGCAGTAGGCCTCGTTCTTTTGCTCAGCTGAACAAATCACACGTGGCAGCAGGACCTGCCTTTCAAAATCTGATAAGTAGAACAGATGCAGAGGCACAGGGCTTGTAAACGGACTATGCGAATCATCAGTGTCATATCAAAACCTTGAAATAAACAAAACAATTAACCTTGTATGAACGTTTTGTGATGAACAGACGTGAACGCCATCCTCATAATTGAAATGGGGCAGAAACATTATCTGGAGGTTCTTCAGGTCCTTTATAATCATACATCTTAGCTTTAGGGGTTTATATAATCCAAAAGTGGTTCTTCTCTTTTGTGGCACCCTTCTTTGAGTAGTCACTGTGTTCTTTAGACAAAGACTAGCTCACTCTCTGTCACACCAGATTCACTGTGCAATGATTTAAACTGACAAGAGAATTTACACATATAATAAATAAGATAACGGGGCGGCACAGTGGTACAGTGGTTAGTGCTGTCGCCTCACAGCAAGAAGGTCCTGGGTTCAATCCCTGGGTCGGCCACAGGTGCCTTTCTGTATGGAGTTTGCAAGCTCTCCCCGTGTTGGTGTGTGTTTCCTCTGGGTTCTCCGGTTTCCTCCCACTGTCCAAAGGCTGCAGTAGGTTGATTGGATGTTCTAAATCACCCATAGGTGTTAATGTATGCATGAGTGTATGTCTGTCTATGTGTTGCCCTGCGATGGGCCCCCAATCAGCTGGGATTGGCTCCAACTTCCCCTGGAAACGGAAGAAGAAAAAAAGAAGACCCAGAGGATCCTCTCTGATCCCAGCCATCCCAGGCACAGCCTCTTCACACTCCTGCCGTCTGGCAGGAGGTACAGGAGCATCCAGGCCCGCAGATTCAGGGACAGTTTCTACCCACAAGCCATCAGGCTCCTGAACTGCTGAACACTAAACACTTTAATAAGAAAACACTTAAGTGCAAAAATTCACTGGCCACTTTAAAAATTACTGGGGGTTTTTTATGTTGCCTTATCTTTTGTAATATAATTGCTTCTTTTTGTTTTATAATATTATAATATTAATTTCTACTTTATTTAATTAATATTTGTGTGCAATCTTTGAGGAGGCTCTGAGTCCAAGAATTTCATTACTGGTAATGATGTTTCATTGTTACCTGTATATGACAATAATGGATGGATGGATGGATGGATAAATAAGATAACAATAAACTAAACATATACACTATACACGCAATAAACAATATTTACATACTATATTGAATTTTTTAAAAGATCTTTGCAAGGCAGATACAGACTATATATATACTATATGTATCATATATAAATCAACCATTTCTTCTTTAAGTCAAAAAGACCTGGCAACAAAATAGTTTAACTGGAACAAGCAAATGTCAAAATCCCAGTTAGGCTCCTTGAGAATTTTTCAGTCTATGTAGAAGCGTGAACAGTGGCTGTTATGCATATACAGAGCATGTTGTAGGGCCAAATGGTTTGCATGTCAAGTTTCATTGGTGTTTAATTTGTCACGATTTCTGGCTTTTAGTTTTACCTTTTTTTTGTCACCAAAACCTTGTAAATCATTTCTCCCTTTTCTGTCTCACCTTGTTTCATGACACAAGCTTTACTTTGCATTGCATGAAGCTTTCATGAAGAACGGATCAGTAGAAATGGCCCAGCTGTTAAAGTTAAAAGCATTTTCAAAGCCATCTCTGGATGGGGTTCCAAGTAGATAATTGGCCTTGTGGATAGGATGGCCCTCCCTCTCCCCCATTACTAGCCAGTGTGTGAGTCTTTTAGCTGATGTAACAGAATTGGGGGATAATGTTCTCCTGTGTTAAGCTATGATGGTGAGTTAGCGTCAGTTTCAGAAAGATGTAGTGGCACTTTACGTGTCTGGGAGGAAGCACATTGTTGCCTTCACCCTCCCATTGCTGGTGGCATTGTGTGGCTGGGGAAGTTCTAGCTGGAGAGTGGAACTTAACATGACTAAATTGAGGAGAAACTTGTGAAAGGGGCACCAAAAAAGACTAATGTGGAATAAACTTCTGTCCTGTGTCCAACCGTACCAAACACATCATTTTCGTTCTTAAAGTCTACACATGATACAGTGAACAGACAGACATCTCACTTTTCATATCTCTCTCTCTCTCTCTCGCTCGCTCTCAGCAGACGTTGGACTGGTGAATCTCTGCTGGTGTTGGCAGGCACTGGTATGGCCAGCGGGTCAGTGTGGACCAGCCCAAAGTAAATAATTAGTAAAACTGGCTTGAGCTTGCTGTGTGTGTGTGTGTGTGTGTGTGTGTGTGTGTGTGTGTGTGTGTGTGTGTGTGTGTGTGTGTGTGCATGAGCGTACATGAGTGTGCATCCCTGTCTATGTGTGTCCGTCTTAATTTGGCTAAAGCTCACGGCTGTGAAGAGAGATGTCATTATTTACGCCAGATTATGGTTCCCGGGTGCCACCAAGGGAGTCTGTTGCCCATTCCACCGGAAAGCAAGCTTAAGCTGTTTATTTACCATTGCCTGTCTGTGTGTATGTGCGTGTGTTTTCCTTCGACGCCTTTTTTAATACGCCTCATCCTCCATTTAACAGGCACTTCGGTGCATTTAGACTGAAATTAAAACTAATTAATTGGGTGTAATGTGATTTTTGGTTTTAAATCATTGTTGTTTTCATTAGAGGAGGAATGGCCATTAAACAAGCAGAACTAGTGCTGAAAATGCCTAAAAAACAACAATCATTATAAAGCAGTTTATCTGAAACCGCAATCTTAACAATAAAGGCTGTCCAGTGGGTTTTGGCCTGGACATATGTTCTAGGAAATATTGGCTATTGCTAGTCTGGTGTTTGTTAAAGGTGGGCGACCCAGCATACCAGCATCCAAAACAACATATGCTGGTCTTGCTGGTTATAAGCATTTTGAAGACACAATTGCTGTTTACTTGTTGATTTTAACATGTTGGTGTATATATATGTAAAAAATAGTAATTGTGCCTTAAAATGAACACTCTTATGCATTTTTAATTTAAAATTTCTATTTACTTGTTTAACATTTTGGTTAAAAAAAATAAATAAATAAAAAATAAAATGTGCCATTACTTTTGCACAGACCACATTTTCTATTCATTTTCTACATTAAATTTAAATGCAAATAAACAGTAAGTGTTCTTTAAAAAGTGTGTTCAAAAAACACGTCGTTTTGACCTGGGGTGGCCAAACTTCTGCACATGACTCCTTGAACATGTTCCTTTCTTACTTATTCAAATCACTTGCAGCCATGGGTAAAATACAACATGACATATCAGCAGGGTGCTTCAAGATGCATCTAGAGTATTATGATTTACAGATTGTTCAGCTGCGATTACACTCTTAAGACACTCATCACATCATGAGATTACTTTCTTCCGGTCACCGTTCACATAAAACGCTTTTAAATTGGTTTGAGCAGCTGTGTGACTTAAAACACGGCTTGTCTTTATTGTATCATTTGTGCAACATGCTGTTTAAGGGCCCATAATATGGCAAACAGAATTTGTTTTGCATTTTTAAAATAAGAGTTTGATGCAGAATGAAACTTGTGTCAGAATTTCAAAACATTCCATTGCCCCATGTGTGGAGACTAGGCTGCAGGAATGGTTTGTTCACTTTGTTCAACTTGTGACTTCACAAAATCCACTAGCTAGCATGTATCTACCTATTCAGCCTGCAGAATTTTAGCCCCACTAATCCCCTTATGTTAAGTGTTTCAGCCTTCTTTTTGAGTGAGGCATAATACAGAACGGCCAATTAGAATTCTTTTACAAATAAACTGATTAAAACAGACTTATTAATTCTAAAGGATACAGAGAGGCTGGAAAATGATCATGTTAAAATTATGAATGTAAAAACAAAACATTTTTCCTTTATAAAAGTTGCATTATGACAATACAATCTTTTTGTTGTTTATAAAGCTAAATGTCATGTGTAGGGATCATTTCCCGCCTATTTCTACAACTAAAAAAAACAGCTGCAGTGGCAAAAATAGATTTGAAGCATAATAATCACATAGAAATCTGATTATAACAAACGGTTAGAGTACATAGTTTCGTCTGTTGTGCTTTGAAAAACACCAAAATTGGCTTGAAAAGGTCATGTACAGTGTCCTATAACACCGAGACATAACAGCAAACGAGGCTTGCTCATATTTTCGTAACCACTGTGCAGTCTCCTGGTGACACTCAAATATCTTAATGCACCACCAGTTTTGATGAACAGCTTTTTGGACATTTAATTAATCCTAAATATTTTGTGGATACAGCAGGAAAGCTCAAAGCTGCTGTTTTCAGTTGGTTTATATGAGAGAACTGGCCTTGTGAGTGGATCATCATTGAAAGCAACATTATTTTTTTAACATACATTGTGTGAAGCTGTTATGATTAACAGACTAATAGAAATGCTCCAGAATCACTTGTTTTAAAATGTTCTTCCATAATCTTACATTAAAACATAGAAGTTGCCTTCTCATGTAAAGTTACAATTTTGGAGAATTTTTCTTGGACAGTGTCAATATTTAAGGTGAGCTTGGGAAAAAGCTACTGAGCAGCAAATACTGTCTCATTTTTTCTGTTTTTATGACTTTACTTGCTTGACTGTAGACTCTTTATCATTTGTGATTCCGGGACTATTCCATTGTAAAGCATTCTAAATATACTTTTCGGAAACATAATTAACTCACTATCTTTATCATCAGATTAAAAACTGTAGCATTTGATAGTGTGAACAGATTATTCCTCCTTAGGTTCATTATCTCCTTTAATCTATTGTAAAGGAGTTATAAATTGTCAAAAAATAAGCATTGCTTGGTTTCATTAAAACATTACAGCTTTTCTTGTTTTATCAGACCTGAATGTTGGACTGGTGGTAATTAAATGCTTGTGTTGTTGTAGTTGCTGTTGTTGCGATTTGCCAGCTGATGATTTGCGCCACTCAAATTTTATGCGACTCCCAACCATCTTTCACAAGTGGATTATAGCATTCATTAATCACTTGCTGTAGAATCTCATTTCCCTCCCTACCCCTCCCCCCCCACTCTCTCTGAGTTCACTGAAGCATAGTGTCCTGGCAGTGGGAATGAGGCCGTGGGTAACGCGGATGTGTGTATGAGGGCTGGCATGGCTGCCCTCTCCTGCCCTGGCGCTCCCCTGGCACAGAATAAAGATAGCCCTTTCTCACAGTGCCAATCTGCCACTTCTCCCCATGCTTTCTTTACCCAAACGTCAGCTACATTCATCTACGGGACGCTACGCAAGTCCACAGCCATAATTGTCAGAATTAAAGTCCTTATTCCAAATAACTGGTTCTCTGCTTTCCTTCATAGCTCACCTCAAGACACATTGTTTTAAATTGGCCTACTCAATCTTTCATATTGTCCTGCAATTATATTTATTTTTAATTGTTTAAATATTTTTAATTGTTGTTGTTGTTCATATGGATTTAAATTTGTTTTATTGTGTGTTACTCTACTTTGTATTGTAAGATCTCCCCAAGATTCAAGATTGAAATATCTGATTTAAGATTTGTTATACAAGACAACTTGTAATAAAATGTATCTGTGGTCATTCCTGAGAAACTACAAAGAAATTAAAAGAAATGAATGAAGCTAAATCTAAAGTAATAAAATTATAAAAAACCAATTACAGGAATATAAAATATATATATATATATATATATATATATATATAGTGGTGGCCTAGTGTTTAGGACACTGCCTTTGCAGGTTCGAGTCCTGGCCCGGGCACTACTGA
>JBBPDA010000081.1:31150626-31173352 GCA_037974385.1 Arnoldichthys spilopterus
TTTTTTTATACAAGAAAAAGGTGTATCAGTGTATGAGTAAAAGAATATTGCACAGAAAAATATTGCATATTGCCCAGCGTTGCATTATGAATTGCATAATGATGATGAGCACAATGGTTACCTATATTGCACAGACAAAAGTACAGCTGTGTGTGGTTTTTTGTTTTTGTTTTTTTTTTAATACCACTGCACAATCCCCACCTGCAATGTTCTATGGAGAAATGGTATAGAGCTCTGGGTTCCCTAAAGTAGTAGTAGTAGATGGTTCTTCAAAATACCACTTTTAGCTCAATTTGCAAATGTAAATGTTCTAAAAGTAAAGGGCCACATTCATCTGATAATTCTGTTCAAAGTGGTGAAGGACTTTTGCCTTTATTGCTTTTAGACTTTGGAATATACACATGCCATTGCATAGTTGACAACTGGATTGTGCATGGACTATGTCCATGTCTATTGGATTTTTAAGTCTTATCTGGACATGATGGTAAACTCTGATTGCTCACATTCTTGAAGGTGCTCTGAAAAAGGTGCAAAAGTAATTATTTGTAGTGCTACTATAAAAGAACCATTGTTGGTTCCATAAAAATGTTCAGAGGATATAGGCCCCCATTTTTCTTATTTTTTGTATTTGGCATATACCTCTTGTGGTTGTATGTACCCACAACATTTTATTTTATTGCACAATTCCTGCAGAGTTTTAATGCAAACATGACTGTATTGAATACAATCATGTAGTATGTATATACAGTATTTGTTGTGTGTTGTATACAGGCACTGTTTTTACTTGTTCTAGCTCCACCTTCTCCTGTCGGCTTCCTAGTCCTTCTCTCCATATTAATATGATTATAATTTTCAATTGTGTAACATTTGTAACTTTTCCTGTCACAGGTGTTTTTAGTCTTAAGTATAAACAGCATCTTGTCATTACCTTTCTTTTTAATTTCATGATTTGGTTTTGCCTTTCAACACTTCTTGCCTGTCATTGATGACCTCTGTTACCACAGCCCTTTTTAATTCTATGACCATTGAGCATATTATGTGCTACTGTACACTGCAAAGCCACGCCCCTACACAGCCCTTTTACTAAGACAACCAATGAGGGTAGTGGTAAAAATCAGCACACAGAAAATGATCTGTTCTTTACAGTGGAGTAAATGTGGGTTGTATATAATACTATTCACAGTTTTGCAGGGAACTATATTAAGGGAAAAAATAGACTAAAATATGTCTCCTTTGAGGTCTACTGATTTTTCAGCACCTGTTAGTTCAGACATGCAAACTTTACATTGACCATTAGCATCTCCTCTCTAAGCGTAATTTGGTAATGAACCACTGGTGAAATATTCATTTTTCATGTGTCATCATGCCCCTTATTTGCATGGACTAAATAAAAAAATGTGGTCCAAAAAGAGTCGTGAAAAAGAAATTCTAAAAACATTGAACCATATGAAGTAATAGATAGATTTGTGTGTGTGTGTCTGTGTGGTCATCATCCTGTGAGTAATTCTCTGAAATGATGAGGCTTATAATGAAACACATTGTCAGGTGATAATAACAGAATGAAGCGGAAGGTTCAAAATCATGGGTGTGAGACAGTCACACCAACACACCATCGACGAAGAGAGATAGGGGAGGTTTCACTGAGACAAGTAGCTCACCACAGAAACTTGTTTTTCTGCCATTTTTGGACTTTTTCTTATAATATTGTTTAATGTGAACTGGTGTTTGGGGGTGGGGGACTGGTGGTGAGAGAGGGGTTGGGTTAACAGGGGTTCAGGGTGCAGAAATAAGGTCTTACACGCTCATGTAATAGAATTTGGGATAATCTTTTATCGCAGCAAGACACCCATTTGAATTGATTTGAAACAAAAACACGCCATACCAGCGGAACATTTCAATTTATCCTTGGCTTTAATAAATGTTTGCCAGGCATCATATTTAAATGCCCTAATTCCATTTTTTACGATTTAACAGTTGTGCCTTTTCCCATTAATTCTCAACACACAAAAGAAAGGCTTTGCTTCCCCGCCATTTATTGAATAAATATGAAAATACAACAGATGGAAATATTAAATAGATATGTGGGATTAGTGCGTGCAGTAAAACATAAGTCTGAGTGCATATGTAATACTAATATCTCTGTGTGTGTATGTGTGTGTGAGAGAGTGAGTGAGCGAGAGAGTGAGAAAAAGAGATAGAGAGAGCTGTTAAAATTAAAAAACTAGCTTTGCCACCAAGGAAGATCTTTTCTTCTCCACACTTTTTGGCAATGGCATTGCAAATATAAGTAAAGATGGTGCTCTCAAAAAAAGGTCACATTTGTCTAATAATTCTGTTCATAGCAGTGAAAGACATTTGTCATTATTGCTTTTTTTGCTCAATGCTCCAAAAAAGGCAACAAAATTTGCAGTCATGTCATAAATGAACCACTGTTGGTTCGATAAAAAAAATATGGATCTAGTGCCCCATTTTTTCTTGTATATTTTGTATTAGGTATATACCACCATGTGGTTTTATTTAACAGTCATAATTCATTTTTACATAAACATTTTCCACCCTCTCTTTATCCCTTAGAACACAAACAGGCTGTTTTTGGTACTCTGCCTTTAAACCTACTGTTGTCTGTTGTAATTTCCTGCCTCCTTACAAGTCCAGCCCAGGCTGAAACACACCTTGTAACTCCCTGTCAAAAACAGCCTGTTCTGAGTTCACTGTTTTGCGACAAAAAAGTGTATTTGTCACAAAACAGTAAATTCAGAACAGGCTGTTTTTGCAGCTTTGTTTTCTTAAAAACCAAGTCTGTAATTACAATATATTCTGATGGGGTCATGTCCCCCACAACCTTCAAATATGCTCAAAATGCCCCCCCCCCCCCAAATATATATATTGTTCTAAATTATTTTTTACACCCCTTCCCCCCCACCCAGCAATACCTATGTCCACCCAGTGCTGACTCCTGACTATGACTATGGTACAATTAGACAACTTCAGGTTTACATGCTAGATCCAACTCTTCTGTTTCAAATCATCTTGCACTTGTCTTCACACTATGTTTTTGAGGGCTACTGCCCCTAAACTCTGGAACTCTCTTCCACAATCTCTTCATGACTGAGTGTCACTTTTAAATCTGAGCTAAAAACCTTTCTTTTCCATGACTTCTTTTCTTCCTCTTCCTCGTCGTTGATATAAGGTATTTACCCCCTCTATGTAAAGCTTTTTTGGGTTTAAGAAACGCACTGCAACCTATCATCATTATTATTAAAAGAGTGCAGAAAATCTGATGTTTCATGAAATACTTTTCCTAGAGTTGTTTCATTTTTATGTCTTTATTTGTAAACCTGCTGATAAACCTGTCAAGGTAAGAAAAAGACAGAAAAAACGTATTTAGACTAAGATATTTTCCCTGTCTACAGTGGTCAAGGGTGGATCCTCACATACGATTAGAAATAAATATCAGCAGCCCTTTCCTTTCTAAAGTGGTCTCCACGCCAGTTTCCCAACCCTAGTACTGAAGACAACACCCCCCTCACACTGTAGTGCTTTCCCTACCTTAACACACCTAATTTAACTCAGCAAGAGGTTGTTATTGAGCTGATTAGTTGGATCAGGTGTGTTGGGAGCAGTAAAAACATTCAAACACACAGCACAGTGTGCCTTCAGGACCAGGGTGGAAGAATACTGGTAAGGGCCCATCTCATTTACAGATTTTCTCATCATTCAGATCACAGGATATATCTACAAACATATGGAAAGCATTTTTTCATTATTATCTTCTGGCATGGTGCAGCATGAGCGTCCAGGCTATTATATGATTTCCATTATCCTGATCCAATTAAACAATCGGGGTCCCTCCGGTGCGCATGCGTGCCCTGTGCATGTCAGAGTGTTTGATTGCACCGTGATGCTGAATCGATTTGACACCTCAGGATGAGGTAGCTTATTTTTCACGCTTGTTTCAGTCTGCTTAAATAAATCGGGTCTCATTAGACAGCCGCCGGCCAGTCTAATTTATCCAGGCCGTCAGCGGCTAGTAGCACCTCAGGTCCCGAATCAATCACGCGCTCAAGAGCCAAACCTGAGCCCAAAACGTGGCTGATTCCTTTGCCAAATTAAGCCCCCAAAAGTTCCCTAGCCATCCTGAGCATGCGTTCCTTCCTAGGTGTGTGGGTCTGGAGATGGAAAGCGGTGAGTTGACTTGAAATATGTGAGCATGCGCTGATGCAGCATGTGAGACCCACAAGACCCATGGGTCATGTTAAGTTCAGGTGAGTTTCATTTTGTACTAAATACATATTTGATATTTTTAATGTGTTCAGTTCAGGTTTTGGAATGAACTGACAACATACAGTATAACAATATTTAATTAGCGTACAGGTGGGAGTGTAGAATGGGGTTCTTTAATTTCTGTACTGCTGGGCAGTTCCTAAATGGTCATACTGCACATGGATATCACACTAATAACTATAGAATAGTATATTTTGTTTCAGATTTCATTGTATATTCTGTGTTGAATATGTCATCTTTGTTAAGCCAGTTCACCCTTATGTGATTACTGACTCTCTGATAAAGTGATTTAAGTTATTTTTTTAAAAAGCATCCTATATTTTTAATACTGGGTGCATTTTCTTTCAAAGCACTCTAAACTATCAAAAAATATCATTATAGACTTCTGAGCAGTTATAAATATGCACCATGGTAGGACAACAAAGTAGGGAGGCCCAGCACCAATTGAAAGTAGTACTGTTAGCACACCTAGCCTACCCAACCTGAAACTAATGAGTTAAACCAGGTGTGTTTAAACAGGGAAAACAAACTGTGACCAAATCAAAAAGGAAAAAAAATACAAACTGTGATGGACAAAAGTGATAAAAATGTAGATGTGTCCAGATCTATTGTCCAGCACAGTTTGGTGGTTCCCCTCCTCAAATGCACTCCCTAAACCTGGTAATTACCAGGTGGGTTGAATCAGGTGTGTTTGAGCAGGGAGATCACCAAATGCCCCTTGCATAAGCATCTTGTTGGGTGCACCTTATGCTGTTTGTTTGTATGAGAGAGAGAGCGAGAGAGAGAGAGAGAGAGAGAGAGAGAGAGAGAGAGAGAGAGATGCAAATAGGGCTCTTTAAAGCATGTTAATTAATTGTGCACATTTGTTTCTATTAAATAAAAATAACGCGTGCTGAGGAACTCAATTAGCGTTAATTAAGTCTGATATCCTCATTTGACAATTGCATAATAGAAGCATGGCGCGTTGGCGTTTACTCACTATGAGTTTTTTTTCCCCCTTCAAGACAAAAACGGTGGCCGTTGTCTTTACGTGCAGCTCCAGGGGAAAGAAGGGTGTGTGTGTGTGTGTGTGTGTGTGTGTGTGTGTGCGTGTGTGCAATCCCTCCCGGGAGAGAGGGGAAATTACATACGGACGGGGAATGGGGGCTACAGGAGGTGCTAAATTAGCAGCCTGATCCGCACTTATTGGCGCATGCACTTCCCCCATTAGCCAGCTTCGACAGGCCTTCTTTTCCCCACCAACCCCCCAAACCCCCCACCCGCTCCTCTCAACAGCCCAGGCACAGCCGGCATGACTCCACGCGCTTATGATCAACCCAAAAGTGGGTGCGCATGCACAACTAGCCAAAGACATAATACCACAGGAAAACCCAATTTACTCTCATCTTCTACTCTTAAAAAGGCTTGAGAGCCCCAGTGTGGGAACTTTCCCTTCATCTAGATCTCGCAAACAGAATTGGATTCATAAGGCATAGGTTATTCTGCATTGGATTTGAGGTATGGACGTATGTACATGTGCGCTAGCTGCCCAACAGAAAATGAACAATGGGAGCCTTCTCTGTGTGACTGTGTCCTAAGTGCATACTTAATTCTAGTTGGTAAGTATATAGTAATTATAGTTAGAAGTGTTGAGTGAACTCAGATATCCACAAAACACACGTAGAACTGAAGGTTTGGGAATGTGGTGCAGATGGACACTATTGTCCCACAATACTGTGGAAAGGATAAGGGCTACATCCAGTTGGAAAAATGGTGGATGGGGATGGTAGATTAGTTCAAGTCTTAAAGAACTGTGGTAAACGTTAATGACCTTTTAAGTTCATTTGTACCCAAAATATATCTTCTAGCATAGTTCTAGCATAGCCTTCAGAGTTGCAGGTTAGTTTGATGTACACTGGCACCACTTCTTCCACCTAGTAGAAAATGGTGTAGCTTGTTAATATTATTTGTACATATTTGCCAAACTCACAGTAAGATTAGTACAAAGTATATATAGTATTAGTATATATAGTGAAAGGTGGGCACACCATCTACTTTTCAGTCTTAAAGATTCAGAACTATGTCAGAAGGCTATATAAAGTTAAATAAAAATAAAGTTTCTTTTAAATGTATCTTTCCCTTTGTAAGTCAATGTTCCTGTACAACCATGCCCAGTGAAAATGCCCTGAGCCACTAGAACATCGGTGCCTGATCTAAAACAATCAGGGGCCAACAAGATTTCTTTGGAGCAATGCCAAAGAGAACTGGACAGTTGCTTACAGTACTTCTGAATGGATGGATGAATGAATGGTTCTTGAAGGAATTGCATTTGACAATGACAGTTGTGAAGAAACTTTAGGCTGAAAGAAACTGCGTACCGTAAAGTCAAGAACTTTCAGAATTTTTCAGTCTTATAGTAAATGACTATAAGAAGTAGTGAGAAGAAGAGTGACTAGAAGAAATAGTGAGAATTTGAGATCACAAATGGTTCTCTACTGTATTTAGCTATATCATTTGGTTCTGCAGCTATGCAGCTAAGTCACCCTGCATTAAGATGTTCTTTACACTCATAACTCTAAGATCTTTGGAGACCCAAAAGTGGTTCTTCTGTTTACATCTTGGAAACGGCATTCAAAAATGGAAGTTCTCTACTTCTAAATGTTCTCATTTTGTAAGCCACTTTTTTTTGCTCTCATTAGATACACGTCTCATCAACAATACCATACACCCATGCAATGCCATGCAACCATGCACAACCTTTTTAACAAATCTTTTTATTCCTTATATAGACCATACCATTATGATTGGTGTTGGCCTGGCTTGGAAATCAAGACGATTTGGTCTTTCCTACACCAGCATTTCTCTCCCTGCCTCCCGCTCTAATTATTTTACCCCATAATCCTGCTCTCATGCAGTGCAAACAGCACTAGCCCGGATGGAGAAATTATGTAAATATTATTTAAGCAGGCTTCCTATCTGGGATTCATGAGGTAAGGCTCGAGACCCTCCGTTTATTTTCAATTTATTTGCAAATAAAGGGGCCTAAGATGACCAAAGGGGATGGGGGATGTGTGTGATGGGTTAGGGGGACGTGGGGGTTGGTGAGGGAGGGGTGCTGATATCATCATATCAGCCCTCTGGATAGTCTTGCAGAGGGGCTCCCTAAAAATTTGTACAAATTCTGAAGCTACCGATGTGCCTTAAATGGTACACTGACACTTCTCGTCCTGCCTGACACGTCGGTAGGCCGTGCTACATGGAGACCTGGCCTGGATCCCCCTAGACACACACATTTCTCCATCACAAAATTTTTTTTCCATCCACGTCCTCACCAGTCAGGCTCGCTTAATACTTTCCTGGTGCAGATGTGCCCGCGCACCCCCCAAGAGGTTTTCCTTCTAGACCCTTGGAGCCACTATTAGAGCAAATTTGACTGGGTGTGTGTGGGGAAGGCATGTTTTCAGGACTTTGTGGGGACCAGATGTTCCCAATATCATACATTTGGGTGACCTTCAGGAGTAGAATAATTATTATTATTAGTAGTATTATTAGTATTATTAAATATATTTTTCTGAGGTTGAAGTTAGGTGTATTTAGCTCCAGTTGCACAGAAGACAATGGTAAGACTCCAATAAGAAGAGTGAGTGAGTTAGTGAGGGAGTTTTGACATGAATCAAATCATGTTTTTAGGTCTTTGTGGGGACATGTCCCCAATATCATTGTAAACATGAATGTGGGGACATTTGGATGGTCTTCGAGACTAGGAAAGAACGCATTATTATTGTTGTTGTTGATGATTTTCTGAGGTTAAGGTTGGGTGTATACAGCTCCAGTCATACAGAAAGCAATGGCAAGAGTCCACAAAGACAGGAATACACGTGGTGCGAGCGCGTGAATGAGGGGGTGAGAGAGAGGGAGAGGGAGAGAGAGAAAGAGGGAGAGAGAGAGAGACTGTCCCATTACACGGTGACACATGATCAATAGGCCGATAAGGCGGGAACATCAATGCGCGCGAGAGAACAATGAGGGATATCATCGAGCATCTATCTTAATATTGCCGCCTACACGCACCCCTGACAGGACCGCCTCATGAAAATTCCGCCCCACGAATCACCCGGGCGTTTCCTCACACACACACACACACACACAGCTGCCGAGGCTATTATTTCCCCATTTCAATCTGACTCGCCAGCCTTTCATGCTAATTCTATTATTGTTGGAAGTTTATGTGATTTCATATCGCTGGAATCGGTAATGTATAATAACCCTTCAGGCTAAAAGGGGAAGAAGGGAGAGGGAGGGGTGGGAGAAAAAAACGCGTCGTCCCTGCCGCCACCGGGGAAAATAATTACTTTCATATGAAAAACTCTGCACGAGCTGACCGGGTCCTACCGCCTGCGGCGCGAGACCTCCATTCCGGTTTTTTTTTAGTTTTTGGGGCTCTTTTTTCGTTTTGTTTTTTCCCTGAGTGAATTTTGTTCAGGCAGTAGTGCGGGCAGCTCGTCGAGGACATAAACAAAGACCGAGGTGTGAAGAGTAGCTATGTGCTAACATGCTAGGTTTTTTTTTTTGTTTTGTTTGTTTGTTTTTTTTTGGGGGGGGGGTCCTTTCCAATATGTTTTCCTTTATTATTTATTTAGAAAAACGTTACATATATTAATATTACTGATACTTTGTTGATTGTACAATGTTTGAGGATTTTTGTTTACATTAAGTTTACATTGTTTACATTAATGCACATTGCACTCTAGGACCATCTTAGTTACATTTACCTCTATTACATTGTTACATGTTAATTATCTGTTTTCTGCCATCTACCTGCTGCTCACAGTACTGCTTAATGCATAACGCATATGGTCTTATTTAACTGCACTGCCATATTTACATATTGCAATAACGCACATTGCACTTTATTGTTTATTGCACACATTGCTGGCCTACCGGCTATTATCCACTGTGTAGGTCTGTGACCTGTGCGTGGCTCCATTCAACACTGCGTTATGTTATTACTTAGTAAGTTAGTATTAGCTTTGTTTTTTAACTTTAAAAAGTTTTTTAATGTTTACATTTTGGCAATGGAGGACTAGCAAAGTAAGAATATAATTGGACAGTGTAACTGCTTGTTCTACTGTGCACATGACAATAAACTCTTGAGTCTTGAGTTCATGTTCCTGAGTAGACATTTGAGTCTTCAATTTTGTAGGCGATCGGATTAGCCTAGACCTGTTTAACCGAGTCAAATTAAGGGAAGACCTGTAATCCACCTGTACATCCTTCTTTTTGTTGGTTTTGTGTGTTCACGCTGTGTGTTCACAGGCAACAACAGGCGAGAAGAGTAGCTATCTGCTAACGCACTAGTTTTTGGGTTTCTTTTCCCATGTTTTTTTTTGTTTTTTAATGAAAATGTTACTGTTAGTCATTGTTTGTAAACAGTTTGAGGAGTTCACATTGTTCTAAATGTGCCAGAGTACACGTCTTGTCTAGTCGGATTAGCCTGCAGCTGTTCATTTGAGGCATGGGAAAACCTATATCGCACCTGAAACCTTTGTTTTTCTTGAATTTCTTTTCTGATGTTTTTATATCTTTTGTACAATGTTGGATGAGTTAACATAACAAATTACTTTTGGTCTTGAAGACAGCCAAATTAACCAAGAACTGTTTAATCGAGTCTAGATACTTTTTGTGAATTTTTAGCATAGGCAGAGCCTGTGTAGACCGCAAAGAAAGCCCGAGGACAGAAGCTCGACTATGTACTAGCACAGCAGTGTTTGAGTTTCTTTTCCAGTATGTTTTTTTTTATTATTATTATTATTTATTTATGAAAACGTTACATATATAAATATCTTTGATACTTGGTCATTTGTACAATGTTTGAGGAGTTCACGTTGTTCTAAACGTGCCTGAGTACACGTTTGTTTTCAGTCCTGTAGCTAGTCGAATTTGCCTAGAACGATTTAATCGAGTCAACATAAGGGAAAACCTATAAATCCACCTGAAGGAAGAATATCCTTTTTTAGGGAAGAAAAAAAAAACAATTATCAATATTTTTTAAAAAATAGTTCAAACAGTCTGGTGTAGAAAAGGGGGTGTCTTTGTGAGCTTTGGGAATGTGACTGTCCCGCTGGCCGCCATAGTTTGTCCACATCTCCTGCGTGTGTCGTGTCAGACGGGGGTGTGCGCTCTCGTGTCTTTTTCCTCCTGTTGCGTGACACCTGACTCGCCTTGGTTTGAACCTGTTTCTGTCGGTAGTTGAGGCTCGGACGAGTCGTCTGTTGTTGACCCGCCTGGGCTGACTGTGGGGGTGCGGGTCGAGCAGTCCTCCTCCTCCCCACTTCCATTCTGTTTGCTGCTGGCGTTGCTCACGGTACTTGTGTGTTTCTGGTCCCGACTGCACTTCGAGTCCTCTGTCGTGGGCCACCTGTGGCTACAGTCCCCGGAGTCCTGGCCTGCTTTGGCCATGCTCTGCTGCGGCACTATGAAGCCCAACGGCTGCGTGATGGGATACAACAGGAAGTGACCTTTGCCCACCACGGGCCTTTGCTGCTGCTGCGTCTGAGTGAAGTCCAGCGCAGGCCGCCGCCTCGGACTCGAGTCGGCCAGCAGGCTCTCCACGCTGAAGGGGCTCAGCTTGTGGAAGGCGGAGGGCCGCGTGACGTCGCCGTCGGCGCACAGGCTGGATCTTTGAGGGGAGCCTCCTGAGTCCGGCTTCCGACCCCCGGGCGGATCGGCGGCGGCGCCGGCTCTTTGGTGATGGTGCGGGCTGTGCACGTCGGACCTGCGTGAGTGCGCGGGCGCGGCCAGGCACAGCTGGGCCGCCTCGCTGTCGGTGCTCTGCGACACGCCGCTGTCGCTATCCGAGCCGGGCGTGTGCAGGAGGTCGCCCGGAAGCTTGTTCTGCGAGCGCAGCAGTTTGCGCTCCTGCTTGCGCTTCTTCTTCTCCATGCGCTGCAGCTCGCGTCGTGCGATCTCCTCGGGGTCCATGGGCTCGCCGCTGCACGTGGTCGGATGCGAGTTGTGCGCCGGTCGGCCCGGCCCTTTCTTGGTGTTCTCCTTTTTCCGCCACTTCGCGCGCCGATTCTGGAACCACACCTGCGGCCAACGAGAAAAACCCGGCTTTAATAAAGAGCCAGATCACATCCTGCTTAAGCAGTCGGGCTCACATTGGCCCTTATGGGGGGATACATGTCCAGCTAACATAGTGCTCTGACTGGTCTAAAACGGTCATATTGTATGCAGAGCTGTAGCTTGAATGCAAACATAGCAGTACACACTTGGAATAACGTGTTATTATTATTATTATTATTATTAATAATAATTAAATATGTGTATTTTACCATTTTTGTCGGGGGGAAACACTCCCAAATGATTAGATTCAATTTGAGAAACTCACTTTTTAGCCACAGGATTTGATTTGCCTTATTTAATTTTGTTATTTAAAATGCGTGGTCAAATAAATTTGATAAAAATCGGATGTGTGCGTCAGTGTGTATAATATTTGTCATGAAATTGTTTCGACGTTATTTCGACCTCTTGGTTAATAAAAGTAGCCATCAAAAAGGAAAAGGGGGAAATAAAAGGCAAAAGTGCCTAAAAAAACGTCCTGTGACGTGATTAGTACGTGGCCTGGGCAGTTTGTACAATGCAATAATACACAATGTGAAGGTAGAGAGACCTGGCGTGTTTCACGCAGCAATCGATGCAAAAATCCACTGAACGCACGTGGCAACCAACGACAGTGCGATACGCCGCCCTCCGTGTTTTTTGCTTTTGCTCACTGCATTTGCACGTCTGCGCGTATAGGAGTACACATTAGGCGCACGCGGGTCGGGTTGCGGTCCCCATCTCTCTCTCTCTCTCTCTCTCTCTCTCTCTCTCACACACACACACACACACACACACACATCCTGGTGCGCCGCGGTCCTTCTGCTCAGCGCTGATAAGGCGTCCCGGCAGAGACTGAAGGCGCGGGCTAATGCCAGAGAACGCGCGCGCGACAACGATAATTGAGTTTACATCTGGAGTAGAAAAGCGCGCTAATCTTCCTGCAGGAATACGAATAATCGCGAGTTAAGCTTTCTGACACCCTCCAAAAAAAAAAATAACAGAAAAAAGGAAGAGTACTTGTCTCATCCGGCATCGCGCGCACAATGAACAGATTTCACAGACACATCCGAGACTTTCAACCGCCTCTGCTGAAGAGGACCATCCCTCTAATGACCGACAGCCCTGCAATAATAGTATATATATATGTGTGTGTGTGTGTGTGTGTGTGTGTGTGTGTGTGTGTGTGTGTGTGTGTGTGATAGTATGATAGTGTGTATGCGAAGAACACTGAGCTTCTTGCTTCTTTCCCCAATATCGTTTTAAAAAACTCATAATTCATGGTTTAATTCATAAATCAATTATTTATACAAACATGTCCCTGCAGATGTGCACAGGTGAAAACATCCCATATAAAGAAAATAAATAAATCAGAATCTTTGTTAATATATATAATTATTACTTATATATACACATTATAAGCGGTTGGTGAACGAGGCCCAATTAGATATAGGTTTTTTTTTCCCATTACATTTACTATTATATATGTATAGATTGTTGCACAACATTTTCGAGAATACAAATGGATCCAACACCTCCAATTTCTGTTCATACATTAACATTCAAAACAGACTAAGATGAACAAGCTAGACTGATGAACGTCCATACATGAAGGTTTAACCCAAAAATAAAAAATCTCAATTAGTATTACTTGTCTTCTTAGATACTGGGGGTCACTGATTTAACACGTGGGATTTGTGATTTCAAATATAAAAAAATTGATAATGTCATGTTATGCTATTTTGGGGAATATTGAAGATGTAACTGTAAAGAAATGAGTCACAAAGTTGCGTGGAAACCCCCCTCCCCCTCCCCCCCAATCCAGAATTGTTGGCTTAACCCCATTAAACATGAGATGTCTGGCAGACGTGCAGATTATGTCTTTATTGAGTCCAGGGCTATATCTCTAAGGCCGAATCCGAAATGACTCCGTACTCTCTATTAAGTGCACTCTGTAAGTTATGAAATTGTTTCCACACTCGTGGTATAGTGCACAGTGTTTTTCGGTGTGGGGTCATGGTTCCAAGTGGCTCTTTTGTATGGCTTTCTATGAACCGTTTAGGTGCTTGTATTTTAGTCCCTAGGCCACATAGTGCACTAGGTAGGGCGTAGTGAGACTCAGATTCAACCACAACGTCCAGATCAGGTTCAGGATTTGGGACGTGTGGCTGACACCTCCGTGTCGGTGTTCAGTTCAACGACATGAACCCCTGGCTAAGAGATGTTAGACGCTCCTGGGCGTATCAGACATGTGCGGAGGTTTCCATAACGTTCCTGTCGCCGTCACTGGGGACTGTACACACATTCGGACAAAATGATGGACCAGGTGTCAACCATGAATATGGAAACGAGGCCATAAAAACGTTAATTCGACGTCTTCTCAACCAGACTTCAACCTTCTGGCATCACCGGCTTGTCCCGACAACAAAACTGACCTAGGAAAATGAGGGTGCGGTGGGGGGTCGCTGTGCTAAACTGGCACCTGGCCTTCTTACCTGCACACGTGACTCGACCAGGTCGAGGCGCAGCGCGAGCGCCTCGCGCATGAACACGTCCGGGTAGTGGCTCTCGCTGAACGCCTTCTCCAGCTCCTCCAGCTGCCAGCCCGTGAAGTTCGTGCGAGTGCGCCTCCGTTTACAGCCCGGACTCTCCTTCTCCGGGTCACCGGCGTCTAACACACACACACACACACACACGTGCACACGCCTTTACTTCACATTTCCTACAGCAGGGAGTGATTGGTCTCATTAAGAGCAGGCCTGTGTGTTGACAGTCCAGCAGTAATTTCTCTAGCTGTGCGCTGTGCTTTATTCATACAACTGTTTGTAAGGTTTATTGGACCAAAGCGGCCCTGAAATGATTACATTTTGATAGCACAAGATGCAATTTACCTGTGTTTATCTTACAGCACCTCTAATAAATGAGATAAAATAATGATTTGAAATTCAAGATGTACTTTAAACTGCCTTTATCAAGCCTCGCCATCTCTAACAGAAATAAAATAATCAATACAATTTAATTTGCTATTTCTGTGCTTGAAGGAAATTTAAAATACTGGTTATTTTCCCCCACTGACCCATTAAAAAAACCCACTATTGGTAAAACATTAAAAAAAATTGAGTGATTGTGATTGACTTTACATATATTATATAGTTTTTTATTGTAAAAGCACGCGTTTTAAACAGTAGAATACATTCAGATACGAGTTATGGGGCCCTGAATATTTATTTTTTTAAAATATGACATTTTTTAATAGATATTAAAATATGCTTATTAAAATTAGTATTGCCACTGGACGCCAATTTACAGCATTTCCTTTCTTCCATTTAAAGGGAAAACCCTGGTTAGAACAGACCAAAAACAACCCGCAGATCAACCACACTGTTACAGCTCATATTGCAGTTAGTAATAAACTAGAACAGGTGCCGCGGATCTGTCCGCTCATGCAAACGTAAGAAGTCACTCACCGCTGAGTTTGTACTGGGAGCCGTCGCCGCTGACCCCGCAGGCGGACGCGAGGAGCGCCCCGGAGCCCACCGAGCACGAACCGTTCAGTAATCCGTCTATGGAGAAGGGCACGGCGGCGGAGGGCAGCGCGTGTCCGGGTAGCTCGTACACTCGGCGATGTCCGAGGTGTTGGTGGTGGTGGTGGTGGTGATGCTGGTGGTAGGGGAAGCCCAGGCCGACCACGCCGCCGCCGAGCGAGCCTCCGAACGCGGCGTGCGGCGGGTGCTCGAGCGCCCTGCTGTCCATCATTCTCGTGCCTTCCCCACCCCTCCCACCCCACACCACCCTCCACCAACCCACACCACCCTCCACCAACCCTAGCAGCCCTCCAAAGCCTCCGTGGAAAGCGCACGCGGCGGCGGCGGCGGCGAACGGAAGAGCGTGCGCATGCTCTGCGCTCTTGAGGGAGGAATGAAGAGGAACGCGCCGTACGCGCGCGTATGTGTGTGTGCGCGCGCGCGTGTGTGTGTGTGTCTCTCTCTGGGCTCCCCCCTTCTACTTTGTCAACACCGACCTCCGCTCCGTCGGGGAGTTTGGGACCCAATCGGGAACGTTAATCGCCGGTGACGTCAGAGGCGCGCGGTCAAGATCGCTAATTACACGTGACGTCCATCACGGTAAACAACGTCGCCGGTGTCACAACACCGCGCAGGATGTCTGGAGGAGCGGGGGTCGGGGGGCGTGGCCAAGGGCGAGATGGTCTATTGATTGATTCCTATTTAAATTATTTTTTATTTTCTCTGTTTATCCAAAATCCCTGATCTTCATTCGCTTGCCCAAAACAATAACAGAGCTCCAGATTTATTTATTTTTTTTTTTTTTGGGGGGGGGGGGGGGGGGGGGTTAAACAGGGGTGTTCCGGGCTTCTTCAGAGTGTTCTCCAATTACAGGGAGCCATCCTGCTCCATAACAGTCCCTCTCCATCACAGCCACACTACTGCAGCTGTCACAACCAATTTACACTTACACGTCTTTCTTTAAACAGCAGCCCCGCACGTGTGGAGGTTTTTTTTTTTTTTGCTGTTCCCCCCCCTATTGGTAGGTAAGAAGACATCAGGTGCAAGGTGTTAAAATATTTAACTGGTTATATAAAACAAAAAACACCCCAAATTTACAACAACAAAAACAGGCGCATTAGTGCTAATGTTTCGAGCTAATGTTTGACAGAAATAAACACATTAAATCCACAACATGTTCACAAAAACAGAAAAAGAAACGCATCTGGAGGGAATGTTTGCAGTGATACTCCCGTAAATCCTGTGACTGAGAGCTTAAAAGATGAATTATATTTACAGCATAATGTGCTGTAATTACAGTTTTCCCAATAACTTCACCCACCACCCAAGTGCCTGCTTTGCTCTTCTACCCGCCCTTTCACTGGATTGGTGGGATTAGACTGTAAACCTCTGCTTAAACGGTTAAAATCATATAGAACAGCTGTAATCCTGCCAGGTATACAAATAATAAAATATACATATTATTAGGGTCAAAACGTTTTTGGGGGGTATAAAAAGATTTTTTTGTGGTTTGAGGGGTTAATGATGTGTATGATCCAGTAATTTTGTAGACATGGTGGTGTCTGGTCCAGTAATTTTGTAGACAGGGGTGTGTCTGATCAAATAATTTTGTAGACGGGGTGTGTCTGATCAAATAATTTTGTAGACGGGGTGTGGTATCACATAATTTTAAGGCTACATGTGTTCCAGGGGTGCGATCCAATAATTTTGTAGACAGGGGTGCATTAGCCGAACATTTTGTAGACATGGGGGTGTGTGATCCAGTAATTTTGTAGACATGGGGGTGTGTGATCCAGTAATTTTGTAGACATGTAAGTGTGTGATCAAATAACTTTAGGGGTATGTGTGATCCAGTAATTTTGTAGACATGGGGGTGTGTGATCCAATAATTTTGTAAACATGGGGGTGTGTGATCCAATAATATTGTAGATATGGGGCAGTGTGACCCAATCTTTTTCTAGACAGGGTGTGTGTGATCCAAATATTTTATAGACAGGGGTTGCATGATACAACAATTTTGTAGACAGGGGGGTGTGTGATCCAAGAATTTTGTAGACATGTAATGTCAAGCCACAATTCAATATTTCTTCCAAAGGAGGGTCCATGGTTAAATACTTTAGTAGAAGGGGAATGCCTGATCCAATAATTTTGGAACAGGGAATGTGTGATCCAATAATTTTGTAGACAGGGGTGCATTAGTTGAATATTTTGTAGACATGGGGGTGTGTGATTCAGTAATTTTGTAAACATGGGGGTGTGTGTGATCCAATAATTCTGTAAATATGGGTGTGTGTGATCCAATAAGTTTGTAGACATGAGGGTGTGTGATCCAATCATTTTGTAGACAGGGGTGCATTAGTCCAATATTTTGTAGACATGGGGGTGTGTGATCCAATAATTTTCTAGACAGGGTGTGTGTGATCCAAATATTTTACAGACAGGGGTTGCATGATCCAATAATTTTGTTGACAGGGGGTGACTAATCCAATAATTTTGTGGGCAGGGGGTGTGTGATTCAATAATTTTGTAGACATGGGGGTGTGTGATCCAAGAATTTTGTAGACATGTAATGTCAAGCCACGATTCAATATTTCTTCCAAAGGAGGGTCCATGGTTAAATATTTTAGTAGATGGGGAATGCCTGATCCAATAATTTTGGAACAGGGGGTGTGTAATTCAAAAATTTTGTAGACAGGGAATGTGTGATCCAATCATTTTGTAAACATGGGGGTGTGTGATCCCATACTTTTGTAGACATGATTATGTAGACTTGGGGGTGTGCGATACAATAATTTTGTAGACAGGAGTTGCATGATCCATTTTTTTTGTACACAGGAGGTGTTTGATCCTATAAATTTTTAGACAGGGGATGTGTGATCCAATAATTTTGTAGATGGGGCATATGTGTTCCAGTCATTTTGTAGACAAGGCTGTGTTATTAAGTAATTGTATAGACAGGGGTTAAATGAGCCAAATATTTTGTAGATGGGGGTGTGTGATGCAGTCATTTTGTAGACGGGGGGATGCATGATCCAGTAATTTTGTAGACGGGGGTGCATGAACAAAATATTTTTAGACAGGGGTGTGTAATCCAGTCATGTTGTAGATGGGGTGCATGATCCAATCATTTAGTATAGACAGATGCATTATTAATCAAGTTATTTTTTAGGGGGGTGTGTGATTCAATAATTTTGTAGACATGTCGAGCCAAGAGCCAATATTTCTTTCCAAAGGAGGGTCCATGATTGAATACTTTAGTAGATGGGGAATGCGTGATCCAATAATTTTGGAACAGGGGGTGAGTAATCCAATAATTTTGTAGACGGGGAATGTGTGAACCAATAATTTTGTAGACAGGGGGTGTGTGATCCAGTAGTTTTGTAGACATGGGGGTGTGTGATCCAGTTATTTTGTAGACATGGGGGTGTGTGATCAAATAATTTTGTAGACATGGGGGTGAGTGATCCAGTAATTTTGTATACAGGGGTGTGTGTGATCCAATATTTCTGTAAATATGGGGGTGTGTGATGCAATAATTTTGTATACAGGGGTGTGTGTGATCCAACTTATTTTGTAGACATGGGGGTGTGTGATCCAGTAATTTTGTAGACATGGGGGTGTGTGATCCAATAATTTTGTAGACATTGGGGGGGGTGATCCAGTGATTTTGTAGACATGGGGGTGTGTGATCCAATAATTCTGCAAACATGGGGGTGTGTGATCCCATAATTTTGTATACATAGGGGTGTGGGATCCAATAATTTTGTAGACATGGGGGTTCATGTGATCCAACAATTTTGTGGGCAGGGGGTGTGTGATCCAATAATTTTGTAGACATGGGCGGGTGTGATCCAGTCATTTTGTAAACATAAGGGTGTGATCTCCAATAATTTGTAGACACTGGGGTGCGTGTGATCCAATAATTTTGTAGATAGGGGAACATGATACAATAATTTTGTAGACATGGAGTGCATGATCCAGTAATTTTGTAGACGAGGGGTCTATGAGCCAAATATTTTGTACACAAGGGGTGCAGGATCCAATAATTTTGTAGATGAGGGGTTTATGAGCCAAATATTTTGTAGACAGGGTTGTGCAGGAGCCTTTTTTTCTGAAGGAGTGTGCATGGTTGAATACTTTAGTAGATGGGGAATGTCTGATCCAATAATTTTGGAACAAGGTTGTGTTATTCAGAAATTGTTTAGATGGGGGTTACATGAGCCAAATATTTTGTAGACCAGGGTGTGTGATGCAATAATTTTGTAGGCGGGGGATGCATGATCCAGTAATTTTGTAGACTGGGGTGCATTTACAAAATATTTTTAGACAGGGGTGTGTAATCCAGTCATTTTGTAGATGGTGGTACATGATCCACTCATTTTGCATAGACAGGTGTGTGAGTGATCAAGTTATTTTGTAGGATGGTGTATGATCCAATCATTTTGTTGGAGGGGGGGGGGTGTATGATCCAATCCTTTCTGACAGGGTGCTGCAGGAGCCCATATGTTTCGGCAGGAGGGTGCATGGTCAAATACTTCAGTAGACGGGGAATGCCTGATACAACAATTTTGCTGACAGGTAGGGTGCACACACCAATATTTTTTTAACGATGTGGGGGTAACGTGTTCAACATTAGTATTCCTATAATACTAATAATACTAATGCTACTATTCCAACTAATAATAATAATAATAATAATAATAATAATAGAGTAATGTGGTGATCGTTAAAAAAGGAAGTATAACAGCAAGTTATGGGCTGATACCTGATTCTTCTCCTGTGTTTGTAAGTGGAGTATTGGCCTAAACGCAAGGGGTGTCCAGTAGGCAATAACAGCCTCATTTCGCATTATGAAAGCTGAGGTGGGAGGGTGGAGGGGGGTCTTGCCATGTGTCTGAATACAAAATGGTAATCAATCCTCGCCGTGGGTAAAGTAAAGGCTTTCCCTCCCGTCCTCCTCCTCCTCCATTACCGCGAATTAATTCGACTTTATTTATCCAATTTCTCCGGCTGCCATAATGTTAATTCCAGCTGAAATTTCCTCGCCCCGTCCGCGCACTCTCTCTCCCTCTCCCCCTCTCTTTCGTGCTGACCCCCGGCGCCACCCGGACCGGCGTGTTGTAATAACCCCGCAGCTTTTCCGGCAGAAAGGCGCGATAATTGTTACCTTATTAGCATGCAAATGGTTTAATTAATATTATTATGAAGAAGCGTATAATCCGTCCGTCACTTGACCCCCGCGGTCCGCCCCCCCCCATCTCTTTCTCTCTCTTTCTCGCATTTCAATGCGTTCATTTTCGCTCTCAAAAACACCCCCTCCTCTACCACCCCTCCTCTCGTTTTCAAAGCGCCCGACACCGAAAGTCTCCTCGTCGTGCGCTGAGAGCCCGTTTGATGCCGCCTTCTTTGTAACCTCCCCCCAACACTCTTTAAACCCCAAAACATTTCATCACTCTGCATGCACGAATTATGGAAATCGTTTAATTCTGTCTCTTTTTACTCCCTCTTCAACATCAAAATCCAATAATTGCCTGCATGTCCTTTGCTTTATTATTTATTTCCTCTCCTCAGATTAAACAGACTCCCATTCATGCCACAATCACCGTTTTGGTAGAGCGCGAGGCCTTTCAAACTTCTCCGTCAGACAGGAGATAGTCGGAGGCCCGAGCTTTAAAGTCACCCAGAAATCCAAATAGACGTTTCACTTGTTGGATCACGTTGTTGGGCAAATTAAGCGAGATCTTTGCTTCTGTTGTGTCGATTACGTCATAGTGCACCACTGGACAGGGAAACATATAATCACCTTTCTTATTATAACATTGTTTAGTTTAGTTTAGTTTAGTTTGGGAACTGAGGAAGTTGCAGTTCTGCAATTGAAATTTTTGTCCATTCTTGTTTGAAGCAAGATGTCAGTTGCTCAACAGCCTGTGATTGTCATTGTCTGATTCTCCTCTTCATGTAGCTCTACATTTACAATAGGAGACAGATCTGGACTGCTGGCTGGCCGGTTAAGCACACACACTCTATGTCTACAAAGCCACACTGTTGTAGCATGTGCAGAATGAGGCCTGGCATTGTCATGCTAAAATAACCACGACCTTCCCAGGAAAAGACGTCACCTTAATGGTAGCATATGTCTCTCTAAAATTCGTATATACACCTCGCTGTTAATGGTACCTTCATGCGGGTCATCCATGCCTTGGGCACTGCTGCACCCACATCATTGATATTGGCTTTTTTCCCGTCGCTGTTAGTAGTCTGCATGGATCCATTTTGTCTTTGGCATGGGGAATTTAATGTCTATTTCTCCCAGAATACATGCATAGAACTCTGCATAGAACTGACATATGACTTTCTGCTCGCATAATATAAATGCATTTCTTGATGCAGCACTAGTTTGTGTTAAGTGACAATGGTTTTCCAAAGCACTCCTGAGTTTGGGTTTGCCTAGATGCACAATAATGCGTATGCATCGCTAGTGCATTAGCACTCACATCAAAAGTGTATTAATAAAACACCACATGGTAAGTGCAAACGAGATGGCTTAATAAGGGCAGTAAAATGTACAGTAAAATATACATTATGCTGTTTCTTTTGTTGTGTATGTTTTTAAGAGGTTGTAATTGAGGATGTGAGCTGAATCTGCTTTTAGTAAGCATTTAATTACAAACAAATCTGTTTTGCATGCAAGCATACTATAATTTACATCAACATTATTTTCTCCTTTCTTACAATCTGATAAAACAGCATTTGCAGACAATTTTCTGCAAATGCTGAAAACAAGGGAACCTTTGTCATTTACAACCTAGTTTTTAGAACATGTGACTTTCTCCGGTAGTTCTACACAGTGTGATGGAACGTCACCATTGAGTTGAACTATAAAATATATTGACGCAGTCCAGAGAAAACCACTTACTTTAAATGTTTGTTTTTTGTAATCATTTTTCTCTGCATCAACAAAGCTGCTGGACTTTATATTGTGTGACACTTTCATGATGTACAGACCAATAGCAGAGCTCCAAAAATCACTTCTTCTAAATTGTTCTTCCATTAACTTACATTAGAACTAAAGAATGTTTTGTCTTCTCCTGAAAAGTTACCATTATGGAGATACTTGTGTTTTCTTGGGCAGCAGCAATATGTTTAATCCAGTACTGCTTCAGCATGGCATTTGGGTTGAGGCTTGTGTGTTTTCTTGAAATGGGACATACATGGATATTAACTGGAAAGCACATGAGCATACAAGTAAAAAGAATCCATTCAATATTGCAGTCAAATCTCTAACCATTACAATAGGGGTGCCCAGTTCCAATCCTGGAGAGCCGGTTCCCCTCCTGTGTGTGCAGGTTGTGGGCAGTGGTGGCCTAGTGGGTAGGACACTGCCTTTGGGACCTGAAGGTTGCAGGTTCGAGTCCCGGCCCGGGCACTACTGAGGTACCCTTGAGCAAGCTCTGTTGGTAGCTGCCCACTGCTCCATGTGTCACATTTCATTGTGGTGCTTGAGTGTGTACAATTTCAAGCATCCTCACTATACCTGGCAACTGACAGGTGAGTTGAACCAGATGTGTTTGAGCAGGTTAAATGACCAACTGTGCTGGACAAGGACCAGACTTGGGCACCCCTGCATGTGTTATTGGGTTCGGCTCAGAACATTTTCAGTGAACAGGTAAGATGGCTCAGGTGTATTGGCCATCAAACAGTCTTTTAGGACCAGAGCTGATCAGTAACATAGAAAAGTGGCTTACATCTGATGTAAGCCACTTGTGGGCAGTGGTGGCCTAGTGGTTAGGACACTGCCTTTGGGACCGGAAGGTCGCAGGTTCGAGTCCCAGCCCGGG